>CM059998.1:14855229-15350633 GCA_030463065.1 Aphidoletes aphidimyza | reverse complement strand
ATCATTATATGAACAACGACCATTTCATTCCACCACAATTCCAGCAACAATTCCAACCACACTTCCAACTACCATTTCAACAACCAACACAGAACCAGTGGCATCCACAATATCATCATCCAACCTATCAAAGACAACCATTTCACCACCAGTTTACCCAATAAACAACAAAGCTGATGCAATTGAGGTTTTGGAATATATGATGCTACTAGAAATGCAAAAATTTAGATAGGGTGCCGATCAATGATTCAACAATTGACATATTTATTGATAAAATAAATTCACTTCAGATGCAAGTGAATGAAATCCAGAAAGATACCGCAAAACAAACAACAAAATTAACAGCTAAAAATTCATATTGCAGAGACAACAGCCTAGACAGTTTTCATAAGATTTACTGCCACAGTGTTAATGGGCTTCGTACCAAATTACCAGAATTTTTTGCTAATATATTAATTTCTCCTTTTAAGGTTTACATGTTATGTGAAACTAACTTTGATGACACAATTCCATCCATAGCTATGCAGCGCACAAAACTACGCGCCCAGATGACAGTTCCATACTTAGTATGGTGAATGTTAAGTATGGAACGGTGGTTGAACATTTAATACAAAATGTATAATATTTTTCTGCGATTTTCATTTCAAGAACCAAATTTCAAATATTATTATTATTTTTAAATTTATATTTTATATTTTCTATGCCAAATAAATATTATTGAAACACATGGATCGAACTCCTGGATTTGGGATTAAGTATTGCTCAAGGATTTAAGAACTGTCAACACTCGCGTCAATTTTAAACCGTAAACGCATGTGAATCCATACAAATTTCATTTCAAAATTTTATCATTTTACCCAAAAATGAAATAATATCAAAACTTACAAACGTAAGAGTAAAAAAACGTATTACGCGCGAAAATTTCTTTTTAGATGCACTAGCAAATGCGGGAAATCAACTAAGTGAAATACCGCCACACACATACAGTCGCAAACGCTTCAGCTACGTCAATGCGAAAATGTGCCATGGGTAGCACAAAAATGTTCTATGGATAGCACAAAAAATGGTTTTGACTCCTGGATTATATCAATTAAGGTTATGTTCTCAAATTTTCGTTAAGAATTCGTTTGACTTTGAAATTAGAGTTCTTGAGTTTCTGTTCATAAATTATGGAAAATATTTGACAAAGGCTGTTTAAATTTTATGTAGTTTTTTAATTTTTTTTTTTAATTTAGTATCTTTATGTAGTTTTCATGAAATTCGAGTCATATATGAATATATCGACATTCCAATACGGGAGAGTTCTTTTTGACTCCTGGATGATTCTCCGTGATTGAAAAATAAATATAGAAAATTGAATAAAAAATGCTCAAATGTTGATGCATTCTAATAATAAAATTATTTCAACTCTGGAGCATCACTCGAAATTGTATTCTATTAATTCGTTTGTGAATTCGAAACGCAACTGACAACTCGATGAATTGCTAAAAGAACCACTTGACAGAAATACTTAACAGCGGTGGGCGCGTAGTTTTGACGGCTAAACTACGTCAGTGCATAGCTATGCCATCATCAAATGTATTCCCGAATGATTTTAATGTATACAGATGTGATAGGTCGAGCCTTACTGAGAGTAATCAATCAAAAAAGAAGAAAACTGGCGGTGGTGTTTTGATTGTGGTTCATGAATCATTAAATTCTCACCTAATAGGAAATGGTGAAGCATTTGGTACAGAATTAATTTGTGTACAGGTGAGCCTTGGCGATTTTAATTTATTCTTAATAGAATCATACATCAGACCAGACTCACCATTGGCAGTATACCAAGCAAATATGGATGCAATGAAATCATTCACATCTACAGCCAAAGCAAGTGATACAATTATAAATTCTGGTGACTTCAACCTAAGCGATCTATTGTGGCTAACTGATGATGTTGATGATCCACTAATCGCTTTCCCATTAAATGCTACCACCAAGAAAGAAATCACAATTGTTGATTCGTGCCATGAGCTTGGCTTACATCAAATCAATAAAAATTTCAACATAAACAACCGACTGTTGGATTTGGTTTGGACAAACGACACCAATTTAATAAAATGTGATGTATGTATTGATCAATTATTGAAAATTGAAGTCCACCACCCAGCCATTGAACTAACAATATTAAAATACATTAAGAAAAATGATAGAATTGAAAATGTCAAAACGTTCCTTGATTTTCAATCAGCAAACTATGCAGATATCAATGAATCGCTTACATGCATAGATTGGAATGCCACACTTCAAATCTCAAAAATAGCCTTTAATGATAAAATAAACAAGTTTTATGAACAGATTAATGCAGTTATCAAGAAACATGTTCAGGTTAAGAAGCTCAAATCTTCAACACACCCTAAATGGTTCACTCCACAACTTATTAATTTGAAAAATAGGCTGAATAAATTGCGATCCAGGAGAAAATGGTCAACGGAGGCAAACAAAGAATTTTTAATTAAACGGACTGAATATAATCGAAGTGTCAGAAAGTCATATAACGATTATACCATTGAAATGGAACAAATGATAACTGATGAGCCATCAAACTTTTACAAACACGTAAAATACTTGAACAAATCAAATGATAAATTACCAAATACCATGGAATATAATGGACAAAAATCCAACAACGAATCAGAAATCGCTAATTTATTTGCCCAATTCTTCTCTACTGCCTACTCTAGATATAATCCAGATGCAGTGCGTACGTTTGAATCCAATAACAAACACAGAAACGAATTGATTAATCTATGCAGTAACATTCCAAAAATTGATATAACTGAAGAAACAGTGATGCAAGCAATCAACAACCTACCAAATGTAGAATCATTAGTAAAACCTATCACACTAATTCTCAGTGAATCCATGAAAACGGCGCAAGTACCACAATGTTGGAAAACATCGTTTGTAAGGCCAATATTCAAAAGTGGACCAAGAAATGATATTAGTAATTACAGAGGAGTGGCACTCCAATGCGTAACAGCAAAAATATTGGATTCAATATTAACAGGTCATTTGAATTTTCACATTAAGAACATCATTAATGATAGTCAGCACGGTTTCATAAAAGGAAGATCAACAATTACGAATCTAGTTGAATTTGCATCGTCCACATTGAACAACTTGTCGACAAATACACAAACTGATGCAATCTATATTGATCTAGCAAAGGCTTTTGATTCCGTAAACACTGATCTACTGATCCACAAACTCAATGTCATGGGTCTGAACCATGAGATTCTAAGATGGATTAAATCCTTACTAAATGGCAGAAAGCAAATAGTAAAAATCGATAATACGAAGTCAATCCCAATTGACGTTACCTCTGGTACAGGTCAGGGCTATCCAATTGGAGCCACACTATTTTTATTATTTATCATAGAATTACCATATTATGTTGAAGACTCTACATTACTTTCATTTGCAGATGATGCTAGACTGTCCAAACATATCGAGTCTGAGAACGATTGCTTGAAATTGCAAAATGACTTAGAAAACATTTCTATCTTTTTCAGTCGTAATGATCTTAGATTGAATGTTAAGAAGACCAAATTGATGAGGTTCCACCGAATGGGTACAATGATTGATCATAACTATATCATTGGAGACGAAATCATCCAGAGAGTCAACGAAATCAAAGACTTAGGAGTTATTCTTGATAGTCAACTCAATTTCAAATCACACATTGAATACATCATAGCAAAAGCCAAATCAAGACTAGCTTGGATCAAAAGATTTGGTCGTGATTTCAAGGATCCGTGGACCATTCGATTACTCTTTTACACATATGTATTACCAATACTTGAATATGGTTCACAAGTTTGGAACCCCTACATGAAGGGTCAGACCAGAAGAATCGAATCAATCCAGAAACAATTTTTACTTTATGCACTTCGAAAATTAAAATGGCCAAATAGATTCCACCTGCCAAAGTATGAAGATAGGCTGATGCTGCTTCAATTGATAACTTTGGAAGAACGTAGAATGGTGGCCCAAGTGATTTTTATTCACAAATTGATCATTGGTGAAATATCATCTAGTCATTTACTGGAATATATCGTATTTCGTTTACCTCATTACCAAACTCGCAATAATAATCTATTAATAGTACCATTGGAAAAGTGTAATTATAGAAAATATCAGCCAATGAATTTTATGCTTGATACATTTAATGAATTTTCTGATAAAAAGATTCCCAATTGTGATATATATCTAGTTGATTTCAATGTGAGCACAGATACCATAAAAAAGAGATTAATTGAATATTTTAAAACTTCAAGAAAATAAATGTAATAATCAATTTTGAAATCAGTTAATCGCAGCGTTTTGCTCCGTAACCGTTAGGGTTGGCAAATAGGTTAACTGATCGGTGCTATCAAACATTGGTTATAAATAAATTTGTACAAATTTTATACACATTTTTGTAATTTATAATAAACCACCTCTGGCGAAGAAACGCTGTATGGTGCAGACCATTAACATTAACATATATCCACGGCTCTGAGGTAAATTGAACAGCCGTAGGCGTCTCCTGAACTATCTGCAAATCCATGGATTTGTAGTTGCACTTCATTGCCCATTGCAAGCCACCGGGGTATTTTTATTAGCTCGAGGTTTTTTATGCGCAACCAAATTAATCTCCATTGATTTGCGATATCCAATGAAACGGTATCATCCCGATTTAAATTTGCGCTCCATATTCGTTGCATTAAAATTTTTGCTTGCACAATCACGGGTGAAATTAGATCGTTGCTTTGATCATATTTTCTTCGATCAGCTTCTAGTCGCTCTCTCATGAATTCCGCGTATTTTTGATGAAATACTGGATCGCGCGCGAATTTTTTCTCTAACATGAGAAAGCGCCGCAATGCAATTTCACTAGAACTGCCGAGTTCTTGCACATTTGGTTTAATTGGTATGGCGACCACATGTCTACCAGATTGCTCTCTATAGTGTCGCTCTTTGAACATTTTCTCAGTCAATTCATTCTCAGCATCCTTTGCTGTGCACAACAGTAAGTCTTCGAATTGCCAAAATCGTTGAATGTTTTTGTCTAGCTCTTGCAGATTCGTCACATGAACCGGCACGGTTTTTATAAATTTCGCGTAATCATCATATAAAATGTCACCGGCTCGACCTGATATAATATTGCCCATTATTGATTCTTGGCACAAAAGATTTCGTTCACTTTGTGAGCCATACCGTCGATTATGGTCGAATACGAAATCGGATTTCCAAAATAATGGATTCGCTAAAGGCCCTTCCAGCGGTTTCGATAGCACGTTAACTGGCACATTTTCGCTCGGATAAATTGGGGCCCATTTGCTCGATTTCGGAAGCAACCAAAACATTATATCTAACGCATATTCATCGTCATTTTCAACGAACCATGGTTGAATTTGTGTGTTGAGTTTGGCCGATTCATCGGTTACTCCCACCAATTCTCCATGCGCCGGAGTTGTTTTTAAATCAACGTTCTTTATTATGCTCTCTCTTATCAAATTCGCTTGTGAACCTGTGTCACACAATGCTCTGAAAATACCAACGAATTTGTTGTTAGCAAACAGTTTGACCAACACTGTTGGCATCAGATGGATGTGAAAATTCATCGGCGTGTCAATTGATCGATCCAAAGCTACGGTCGCTTTGCTCTTTGAAACGAATTTTGATTTTCGGTTGAATTGCACGGCGTTCGCTGCTCGATTGCGCGGATTTTCATTGCACAATAAACTGTTGTGCTTTTGGTTGCACCGTCGGCACGCTTCTGAACGGCAATCGCAATTGAAACAAAGCTCAAACTCTCTGGCAATTTTCTTTCGCTCAGTTATATTCATGCTCTTAAATCGATCACATCGATGTGCCGGATGTGAGCTCAAATTACAAATTTTGCAAACCTTCGCATCGATTTTGCTGTCATTCCTCTTTTCGAATTTATTTTCGTGAGAAGTGCTTGGTTTTGCACGTTTGGATTCCTAATCTTTGCTCTTGTTATTACCGTTACTGTGGGCACGTTTTCGATTGTCATTGAACCCTTTTCGCTCTGAATATTGTGCGCCAAACAATGCTTTCGCTTGATTGTCCAAAAATTGCAACATTTTGCCAATTGTTGGCGTATCTTCTCTCTTTCGCTCTATTTCTCAAGCTTTACTTGTCTCTGGATCCAATCGATCATGAATACCATGCACGAAAATCAGATCATAATAATCAACCGGATAACCTAGCGCTTTCAATTGGCGCCGCACTTCGTGTGTTACGTTACTAAATTTTTGGATGGTGGAATGATGGATAATCTAATTTTGGGAGATTATAAAATTTCCACAGAAGCTCTTTGCTCGTTTGGTATTTTAATGCGAATAGCTCTTTCAAACGCTCCCATGCCTCATTGTAATTGGCATCGGTTAATTGCCATTCACCAAGCGCTTTGGCTGCTCTGCCCTTAAGCGACTTTTGCAGATATTGAAATTTGAAAGCGGGTGTCATGCACGGCTGACTTAAATCGATCGTGAAAACCTTGCCATAGCGTTAAATTTCCATCGAATTCACCCCAGGTGTTTTCCTTTTTACTGCTCCCACAATTCAAATAAATTGGTTGCAATTGCACTTGCTGCGGATTTACCTGGGTTTGCATTTGCGGCACGACAATTGGCGAATTCTGCTCAGATGGCGGCCTATTGTCGTTCGGTTGCACTTGCTCTTGCTGCTCAATTACCTGGTTTTGCAATTGTTCATTGTCATTTGGATCGCCCTGTCCAGCTGGCAGTGAATCGTCTTCCGATTCATTGGCATCGTTATCGATGTGAACATTCTCTCCGTATTCACTTCGAAAAATTCGCTCTTCCAACAAGGCTTTGGTTTCCAAATATGTTCGCTCTACTTCGTCGTAAGAGGTTTCCAAATCTCGCAACTCTTCTTCTCTCTCATTTTCTCTCGCACTTTGTACTACCAAATTTTGATTTGTGTAAAACTGATTCCATGCTTCTACCATATGATTTAATATGTACCGCTCTCCAAAATCTTCATTTGTGGCAAATGCGTATGCACTTCTAATTGTGCGTGCACACGAACTTCTTGCTGAAATATATTTTGTTTTGATCGTGTTGCGGTTTCACATAGAACATCTCACGTTCGCTTTTTTTCATTCGCTTCTTACCCAACATAATAAATAATAGCTTTGATACCGTTCGCACGGCCATGCTCTTTCTCTATGCTCTCTTTATTCACTGTTCTGTTTGAGTGTATGTAACATGAATGCTTCGCGCCGCACACAATCGTGTGTATACAGTTCTATTGCGATTCTGTTTAGTCGCATTGATGATTGCTCTTGCGGTTTCTCCACTCTTCTCTTTTCTTTGTTTCATCGTGAAACGACTACGCGTGCCTCGCACAGCGCACGTATTGTTCAATCGATCCAACCTCGTTGAATTTCGATTTCGCTCGATACTTTTGCATTATTTGTTCTCTCTGTTTCGCTTTGAAGCGTTGATGTGTGCCACGCACAGCACACACATTGATACAAGCGGTTCAACCGCGTTGAATCCAACGGCTTGTTCTCATTTCAATAGAACCTTTCGTTCTCTTGCTCTCTTTTGTTTCACTTTGAAACATTTATGTATGCCTCGCACAGCACACACATCGATACGAGTGATTCAACCGTGTTGAATTCAACTGCTCGTTCGCATTTCACTTGAACATTTTGTCCCTTTGCTCTCTTTTTTCTTTTGCACAAATTTATGCCAGTTTCTCCTAACTGAATTCTACAAATTTTGTGCGGTTTCTCTCGATTTCTCAAATTGCTCTAAATGCGCGAATACACGCCGGTTTTTCTTAACCGAATTCTACATATTCTTGCACTTTTAATGTTATTTTCAATTTTTTTTGAATGTTCAATTCGAATTCTTTTTGTCTTTTCGTTGCTAGCTAGCAGTCGCCTGAAAGTAAAGATAGAAAAAAGGGAAAAAATATGGTTATGGAGAACATTTTTGCGTTCTCTATTTTTCTCTCTTTTTCACTGCTGCTCATTGACAGCTCCAATTCACGAACACTTGCAAAAAAATGACTTCTTTTTCACATACACTTGCTCTAAATTTAAATTAAATTGCTCCACATTTTCACTCTCAACGGGTCAAAGCGACTCACTTTCGGCACCAATGTTCAAGGGGAGAAATATTTACCATTTAACAATGCCGAGTCGCCCGACCTTACCGTTGTTCTGTGCACTTCCCAATGAGTGGTGCACCCAGTCATCGCCTGAAACCTATTCTATTATTTGAAATTAAAGAGATGAATTTAAACTTTATAAACTTTTATTTTGAACTCTTTGTTTTTGCTCATTCCAATTTGTTGAGTGGAAAAACTGGCGCACTGCCACTGGAAAAAACCACTCGCTCATGCTCATGCTCAATTGTATTTTCTGAACTGCACTGTTCAGTGGTCGGCTCATGACTAAACTGGATTGAGAATGCGCGAGCCGTTGTTCCCGCTCGCGCTTGATTGAAATGTGACGCATCGAACGTCGTTCGGTACACGTAGATTACAGTTTTCAAGAAGTAATTGATTTTTCACATTGACATTTCATTATCTTCGCGTTAAGTTGAAATTCTGAAGAAAGGATAGACGAAAAAACACAACGAAGGTCGTGCTAATCTTCAATTTCGAATAAATAATTATTTATTTAGATTATTTTATCGTTTCCATATTGCCAATCATATTTGATTCATTAAAATGGTGCTGCTTGATTAGGGCTGTATACAAGACTACAATATCTTGGTGATTAAGCGTGTGTGCTGCAAATGGGATCTATATTATGCGCTTCATTCGCCGTCTTTTGATATGCATAGTGGTTATGGCTGTGTGTTTCTTGAAGAGATATTATATCACAAAAAATGATTGAGTTGTTCCAGTGTATTCGATAACCTCCCCCAGAATGTGTCGAGCACTTCCAATGTGTTTTATGCGATATTGACCAGGCATTGCTGATTTGGGTATATTCCAATAGATGTCCATAACACTATGACCCAGAACAAATGATGTACGTTTCCAAACGAATCTATAAAAGAAAGTCGTATTTTAAAAATCTCTTTGCCTCATATACCTCGCTGTGGTCGTGTCTATCAACAGAAATTCATGTTTTATATATAGTTGAAAAATTCTGGTAAGATCTTTAATGAAGAAAAAATTCAACGGTTTATATTCAATTGCTATCAATTATACATGAGCAAAATATAACTCAATCAAACACAAAGAAGAATTTGAGTGACACCACTCCGAACGTTAGAGTAATCGGCATGTATATTTCTTTTTCTATTTCGTTTGCTCTGATGTCAGTGTACGGATGGCTCCTCATTAGATATGTTATTATCTTTTTACCCCCGCCACATCTAATAAAATTGAATATTGTGCAGACATATTTCCTCTCATTAATAATGAGAAATTTCATTAGTAATAAGTATTATAAGAAGTTTTTTTCATTAGAGCAATTCCTGGAACTCATTAGTATTTTTGAATCTAATAAGATTATAATAACATATCTAATACAGGTCCCTTGAAAAATTGAATTTGAGCTCGAAAACACATGCACAACTCGTGTTCGTGTACAGATAACGTTCGTTAACAAAGTTTCTTCGTGAACTGTTCATTGAGATTTTCCGTGAAATCGAATTTCAAATTCAATTCAGTAAATTTTATTTCAATGAGAGTATTCTATATCAAATGAAAAACCTCTGAACGAGTTAAAAATCGAGTGACAAAAGCAAAATGCAAAATACAAAATTTGTGATATGAAATTTGTGCCGAAAAAAAATTATTTGAATTTTGTAAACAATTTTTCAGTGCTTCAGCAACGCTCCGAGAGCGTTCGGATGTTTTTTTTGCTATCGAAAACACATCAGAACGCACCGAACGCTCTAATGCACTCAAAAATTGTTTACAAAATTCAAATACCTTTTTTTAGGCACAAATTTCATATCACAAATTTGTTGAGAAAAATCGACTAATTGTGAATTGATAATGCTAGGTAAGAACGTTTTTAGCTGATAAGAACGGGCCATTGTTCTTTTGAATTGGCACAGTTGAAATCGAGAGAACAATAGAATCACACTTTTAATTGGTTTTTGTTAATTGAATATTGAAACATGTATTTCGACACAGTATATTGTTTTGAATTACACATATTGCAAAATCTTACGAGAGAAGGAGAAAATATTTTTGTATAAATAGGAAACAATTCTATGAATAAAATTAGACTATTAGGCGAAAGCCAACAAGAAAGAACTTGTTTGTCTCAGTTGCAGTTCCAGTAGCAGTTCCAGTTAGCAGAAAATAACTTCGATTTAACACTTGCAGTAATAAGAATAATGTCCAGAGCTGATTGCAGTTGCAGAAACAACTTTGCTTTAATATTAACTTTGCTGAATTCATTTCAACAACATTTTTTATTTAGCATTTTGCTTTTGTCACTCGATTTTAAACTCGTTCAGAGGTTTTTCATTTGATATCATAGATTTTGGCAATGCATACAATTTTAATGTGCGCGCCAACGTATGGTCCGATTTTAATGGTTGGGGTGTTGTTGGATTTGTATTAACGCGTAGAATCATAAAATATCAGGTTCAAAAATATTGAATCTATGTTATGAAAAAACTGCACTTTTTTCCCTTTTACCCTTTTGCACTTTTTGCTCTTTTGCCCCGATGCCCTTTCTGGGGTTCGCAAAGGGGGGTTTCCCCTGGAAATTGGGTTTGGTATGTTTGTGTGTTTGTGACTTTGTACCTTCTCTCGATCTCTGCGATGTATAACATTATTTTTAGGGAGTGTGAGGGGCAGTTCGAAACCGTCGAGAACGGCTTAATTTCTTTACATATATTTTATAAAATAAGCAGTAAAATAAGGCTCCGCTAATACACAGTAGAAAATCCGCAGCTACTGCAAATGAACGGTATTTAGCTAGGCTTTAAATTAGTCCTTGTAATGAAAGAAACCTATAATGGGGTTTGGTCACCACATCGAAAAAACCGAAAAATCGGAAATCGATTTTTTTGGTTTTTCGTCATTTTGACCCCCGTACCCATTTTCTAGAATTCTGAAAAACTACACTTTGGTAGTACACCTCAATACCTATCCAACGAGGGTTCAACCATCAAAGTCAGATCAGCTGTTCCTAAGTTATGGAAGTTGGAATTAAATTCGTCATTCTCCCCAAAAATTGGGTTTTGGCTATATGTGTGTCAGAGTTGACAGGTTGACACTGTCAAATCATGTCAGTAATGTTTTGGTGACCGTGGTAGACCTCGATGGGCCATGATGGCAATTTTCGACATGACAAAAAATATCTCCCAAGGGGTCGACCCCGAAAAATTACCCCTGGGGGCCGAAAAATACCCCCCCAAAATGGTAATATTCGGGGTGAATTTTGACCCTCTGGGAATATTTTTTGGGGTCAACTCCTGCACAGAAATTGTTTACCACGTCAAAATCTATAACTTTCCTATGGACAGTAAAATCGAATCTCCTACCGTTTATGAAATATTGTTGTGTGTAAAAAAAGGGGTTCAAAATGGCATTTTTTGAGCATTTTGCTATATTTATGGTATTTGATGTGGCTTTTTGGTATCGTAATGTTCAGCAAAGTTGTTCAGTATATTCAGGGCTACAACTTTGCTTCAGATTGTAAAGGAAAATTCCAAGCCGTTCACGAAATAAAGGCCTCCGAAGAGAGGTACTTTTTTTGAAAAATCGTACTGAAAGCGAAAATGTGTGTGATAATGAAATTTTTTCATTCGAGCCAATTTCGAAAAATCGCTATGGGGTTTTACTACTATATAATAGTACTTTCGTTTTATATTGGTTCGGTTCACCCCCGAGAGCATCACTCGAAAAATGTTGCAGTGTTATCATTGTCGTGACACAAAAAAACAAAAGTTAATGTGGAAAAATTAACGGGGGCCACCGTGTGTGATTCAGCATAAAATATGAAAAAATCACTTGGTAATTAGAACCAATTGGAGAGGCCGGTTCTAATTTCCGAATGTCTACTGTATTCATGAGTGGTATCGGTAACACCGATAGAATGGTCAAATTAGATGCTTGATGCACTGCTAGAGTTCTTTAAAACCAAGGTTTTTCAAATTATTTATACTTACGAAGTTTCCCAATCAGCATCATTTGCAATAACAGTCCAATTATCAAATGAAATTTTCTCAACTGCCAAGTATGATCTCCCATGCTGCAAATTATTACGGGGATTTCCAGATATAAACTGAACATTCACTTGTTCCCCAACCTTATACTCCGAGTTGGGTTGTCTTGTAACATCTCCAAAATATTTACCAAATGGTGAACTGTCAAAGAAAACTGGTGGTGTCAAGGAAATTACTTTGCTATCCAAAATCGAAGGTGATGGTCCGGGATCGAGTGTAATGTTTCTTTGCATCGCTTGAAAGAGCTTCATAAATTGTGATAAATAGATGGTGAGGGTATGTGGTCCATAAATTGTGGACGCAGCTTCATATCGTTGAATTTCATATTCTTCAGGTGTTGTTACGTAGCTTGTGTAAATGTTTGATAACCCAGCCAGTATAACCTTAGTATTCAAGTTCATAAATGTATGTGTGGCGACTTCACGAATTGAATGTCGAACTCGGCGACCTGCCATTGTTGTAAATTCTCCAGGTAAAGCAACAATCACAATTTTTCCAATCTGAATAAGTTGAGTTGGTACAACTTTTGGTTGCCACGAGTACGGGAATTTTACACGGCCACTTGCTAATAATATTGGTTTTGGGGCTTGACAGGATATATCTTCTTCAGTAGGTGGTGCTAAAAAGTTACGGACAGCGTTCCATAATGGATTTTCAGTCGTTGTTCCTTGTGTGAAATCCATGACACCTAATCATTTAAAAACAAGATTGTTAACAAATATATTCATGCTGTAAATGTTCTCCAGCAAATAATTGCGATGGCCACAGTTCAAAAAGTTACTGAGAATGATTCTCAGTTAGAATGAAAGTTGCTGAGACTAACGCACGCATGCAAATACAAGCATCGTACGCAGTTCAATATAATACACCTTTGTGGTATCAAAAGTCAAAGAGCGCAACAGAATGTCTGAAAATTGATTCCCTATCCACGCTGACTGTATCGAACAACGGCATTCGATATAAACGCGCTTCACTTCACCAATACATTCAAGAGCATAACACTAACGAGCTTATTATATTGTCTTCGAGATTCAATTGCGTCAGTCATGAGCCAACCACTAAACAGTGCAGTTCAGAAAATAGAATTGAGCATGAGCATGAGCGAGTGGTTTTTTCCAGTGACAGTGCGCCACTTTTTCCTCTCAACAGACAAATGAGCAAACATAAAAAGTAAAGAATAAAATGTCCATAAAGTTTAAATTCATATCTCTCATTTCAAGAATAAAAAATAAGTTTCAGATGATGACGGAGTGCACCACTCATTGGGAAGTGCACAGAGCAATGAATAAATCAATAATCGGTCGGCGACTCAGCTTCTGTAAAATAGTTAATATTTCTCCCGAAAATTGGTGCCGAAAGTGAGTCGCTTTGAACCGTTGTTCTGTGTCTGTTAAGAGTGAAAATGTTGAGCAATTGAATGTCTGTGGAAAAGAAGTGATTTTTTTTGTAAAGTATTTTTTTGAAGTGTGAATTTGAAGCTGTCAATAATACAGATATACGCTCGCGAACGAACGAACGAGCGAACAGTTCGCTTGTTTGTTCGTTCGTTCGTTTACTTGTTTGTTCGCTGTTCGTAGACAAATTTCATGCATTTTATGGGATTTTTCGAGTTTTTCTGTAACAAATTCAACTTTGTGTGAATTATATTGCTATGTTCCAGTATTATTCGAAATGAACATTTAAAAAGACACATTCTGATGTTCAACACTGCTGTATCTGAGCGCTGCGTAGTGTACAGTGTATTTAATTATAAAATACACTGCCAACTTTTACTTGGAACTAGTGCTTGATGTTTACGGTGATATGATTTCATTGATTTTTTGTATTGTTAAAAATTTTAAAATTAAGATTTTGGGATTTGATTAAATCCATGTTAATTCAAAAAAAAATCGTAGTGTTGATTTCCGACGTTTGGTTTGAAATGTGCGAAATTTTATGAAAAACGTCAAAAGTTGATGTGGTATGTACTCTATACATACCCATGGTGCGGCTCGTCACACATAGATGGCGAGCCACACCACACAAAGGACACATTCCAGCGAATGTCACTGGAATGGCCCGAATCAACTCAATTTCAAATCACACATTGAATACATCATAGCAAAAGCCAAATCAAGACTAGCTTGGATTAAAAGATTTGGTCGTGATTTCAAGGATCCGTGGACTATCCGATTGCTCTTTTATACCTTTGTATTACCAATAATTGAATACGGATCGCAAGTTTGGAACCCATACATGAAAAGACAGACCAAAAGAATAGAATCAATCCAGAAACAATTCTTACTTTATGCTCTACGGAAATTAAAATGGCCGGATAGATTTCACCTACCAAAGTATGAAAATAGGCTAATGTTACTACATCTGATCACCTTGAAAGAGCGGAGAACAGTTGCTCAAGTAGTTTTTATTCACAAACTGATCATTGGTGAAATATCATCTAGTCATTTATTAGAAAATATCAATTTCCGTTTACCACATTACCAAACACGCAGTAGTAATCTATTAATAATACCACTTGAAAAATGTAATTACAAGAAACACCAACCAATGAATTTTATGCTTGATACATTCAATGAATTTTCTGATAAAAAGATCCTCAATTATGATCAATATCTGGTTGATTTCAATGTGAGCACAGATACCATAAAAAAGCGTTTGATTGAATATTTTAAAACTTTAAGAAGAGAAATGTGATAATAATCAATTTTGCAATCAGTTAATCGCAGCATTTTACTCCGTAACCGTTAGGGTTGGTGAATAGATTTACTGATCGGTGCTAGCAGACATTGATTATAAAAGAATTTGTATATTATGTATATATAATTTTTTTCTTTTTTTTATATAAATTTATTAATAAACCACCTCTGGCAAAGAAAAGCTGTACGGTGCAGACCATTAACATTAACATTATCGACGCGATACAAAGAGCACTGCTCTTGCGCTAAAAACGGTAAACATAGGCAATCTGCGTGACATGATCGATGTGTTGAACGTAAATCATTGATCACAGTGTTAAATTGATAAGTGTGAATCAATGTCACAGACTATACGCTTATGAGAGTTACTTTATTGAGAAAGAAAAAGAGGCATTGAATGCAGGGGATGGTGTTATAAAGTCGACTCTATTTGCGCTGATTTGACAATTTCTTTTTTCACCGGCTTCCACAATGCAAATTCATCGAAATCGTGTTAGTGCTGATGATGAACGCCAACAGGGCGTTCGAAATGCGCATTCATTTTTGTAAGTTTGATTGAATTTTTCGTTTGAACTCATACGTTCTGACATAGCCTCCAAGGTCTCAGATGACCTCCCCCCTTAACCTTCAGACCCCCTGTGAATTCGTGGACCCTCTATGAATTTTCGGAGCTGAGGACCTTTTTTTTAGGTCTTCAAATTTTCTGAGACCCAGCTAGATAGAATGGGTTTTAAAACGGGTTTACACTAGATAGAATCGATTTTCAAAAGTGATGACCTTTTTTTTAGGTCCTCAACTTTTTCTAAGACCCACTTTACACACTAGATAGAATCGTTTTTTTTGGGACCCCGTCGCATTTTCGGCCATGAATTAGTGGAATGAAGTGTTATACTTCATACAAATTTATGATTCGTGCAAAAGAAGACTTTCATTTTGAGATTTGGCCGAAAAATTGAATCAGAACGTCTTAATTATCTTCGATTCAATCAGTCCAGATGGCGTTCGAAAGAATACATACATTTGCGAGACGCAGTGGTCAATGATGGCAACGTAAATGACATTGGACGTTTAACGATACTGCCATCAACATATGTAGGCAGTCCGCGTCACATGCACGAATACACTGCAATGTGTACACACGGGAGACCTTACTTATTTCTGACATTTACGTGTAACCCACAGTGGGCCGATATCACAGATAAATTATATGTCAACAGATCGACACGACATCACCGCCCATGTATTTCGTCAAAAACCAAAGCATTGAGGGATATGATTGTAAAATTGAAAATATTTGGAGATTTGCGCTGCGAGATGTATTCGATTGAATGGCAAAAAAGAGGATTGCCACACGCACACATTTTGATAAGGCTGGTGCGCAAAATTACACCGGTTCAAACTGATGACATCATATCAGCTGAAATTCCTGATGAAGCCACAGATCCAGACTTATTTGAGATTGTCAGAAAAAATATGATTCACTGCCCTTGCGGTGCACTAAATATGAATTCACCGTGCATGAATTTGAACAACTGTCAAACGTACTACATCGAAAATACTGTGCTCTACAAAATAATGATATAAAATAGTTTTTTTTATCAAAATAAAATAATAATATTGTTTGAAAACAAAAGTTGGATTACTCTTCTATTGGAAAATATAGAAGTTCGTATAATTTTGCTTAAAAAAAAACTAAAAATTCAAAATCAAACTATTTACATTTCAATGTTGTTGCATTACATAATACATAATGTCAAACTGGCATTGTTGTGCTGTGAAAAAATGTTAAGGCAAAATATACAACGGATTAAATATTAATTGTATGTTTTGTTTTAAACCAATCTACATCGAATGCATGTCACATAGAACACTAATTAATCCTGTGAAAGAAATTCTACAACGATTTGGCCTACTTCTCCAACACAGAGGAAAATCGAATTTCATTGAGGATGAAACCAAAATTGACAGTTTCAGAACTTCATTCGATGTCGATTCACCGTTTTCGGTAGTTTGTGAACTATGTAAAGACGAATTCAAACAAATAAAACAAAATGAAAACGAAAATGACAACTCTAAACATGATACTTTAAACTTAGGAATGGTGATGAATAATACAATGAATTTGAGTGCATTAAATAAACCATCCAATGAAAATGACATTTTTTCAATTCATGTTTCAAAATTCGATGAAAAAACAACAACTGAAGACATTGTAAAACGCATAAAAAGTGGTACACAACTCGATTCAGATCTATTCCATGTCAGCAAACTTGAAAGTCGAAAAAATAAAATAAAAAAGTACACAAGTTTCAAGATTTTAACATTCAGCAAATCTGTATATGACCAAATCATGGATAAACAACTATGACAGAATGATTTTACAGCTAGAGAGTTTGTGACACAACAAAATAAACCAAAAAATCAAAACTCACAAAAGAAAAGAGTAAATCAAAACAATAGCTCAGAATCCGAATAAACAGTTTACAAATAAAAAGCCGAATCAAAATAATGGTACTCGATTCGACCATCGAAATTTCAATAATTTCCGAAACTATAACCGTGTCCACCATAATAATAATTTTCACAGGCAGAATAATTATCGAAATATAAACCGTTTCAATCGTTCAAATCATTATGTACCATATACGCCGATATTTAGACACAATTATCAAGATCATCAAAATTTTCCCTATCACTATATGAACACCGACCAGTTCATTCGGCCGCAATTCCAACCACAATACCAGCAACAATTTCAACAGCATTTTCAATTACCACTTCAACCACCAATCCAGAACCAGTGGCAACCACAATATCATCCAACATATCAAAGACAACCATTTCACCACCAGTTTACTCAATAAACAACAAAACGGATGCAATTTACTTTTGGAATATATGATGCTTCTAGAAATGCAAAATTTAGATAAGGTGCCGATCAATGATTCAACAATTGACATATTTATAGATAAAATAAATTCACTTCAGATGCAAGTGAATAAAATCCAGAAAGTACCGCAAAACCACCAACGAAATTAACAGCTAAGAGTTCATATTGCAGTGGCCTAGACAGTTTCAATAAGATTTATTGCCACAATGTTAATGGGCTTCGTACCAAATTACCAGAATTTTTTGCTAATATATTAATTTCTCCTTTTAAGGTTTACATGTTATGTGAAACTAACCTTGATGACACTATTGTTAATGTTAATGGTCTGCACCGTACAGCGTTTCTTCGCCAGAGGTGGTTTATTAATAAATTTATATAAAAAAAGAAAAAAAAATTATATATACATAATGTACAAACTCTTTTATAATCAATGTCTGCTAGCACCGATCAGTAAATCCATTTACCAACCCTAACGGTTACGGAGTAAAATGCTGCGATTAACTGATTGCAAAATTGATTATTATCACATTTCTCTTCTTAAAGTTTTAAAATATTCAATCAAACGTTTTTTTATGGTATCTGTGCTCACGTTGAAATCAACCAGATATTGATCATAATTGAGGATTTTTTTATCAGAAAATTCATTGAATGTATCAAGCATAAAATTCATTGGTTGGTGTTTCTTGTAATTACATTTTTCAAATGGTATTATTAATAGATTACTACTGCGTGTTTGGTAATGTGGTAAACGGAAATTGATATTTTCTAATAAATGACTAGATGATATTTCACCACAGATCAATTTGTGAATAAAAACTACTTGAGCAACTGTTCTCCGCTCTTTCAAGGTGATCAGATGTAGTAACATTAGCCTATTTTCATACTTTGGTAGGTGGAATCTATCCGGCCATTTTAATTTCCGTAGAGCATAAAGTAAGAATTGTTTCTGGATTGATTCCATTCTTTTGGTCTGTCCTTTCATGTATGGGTTCCAAACTTGCGATCCGTATTCAATTATTGGTAATACAAAGGTATAAAAGAGCAATCGGATAGTCCACGGATCCTTGAAATCACGACCAAATCTTTTAATCCAAGCTAGTCTTGATTTGGCTTTTGCTATGATGTATTCAATGTGTGATTTGAAATTGAGTTGATTATCAAGAATGACTCCCAAGTCTTTGATTTCATTGACTCTCTGGATGACTTCATTTCCAATGATATAGTTATGATTAATTGTTGTACCCATTCGGTGAAACCTCATAATTTTGGTCTTTTTAACATTCAATCTAAGATCGTTACTACTGAAAAAGCCAGAAATGTTTTCCAAGTCGTTTTGTAATATCAAGCAATCGTTTTCAGATTCAATATGTTTGGATAGTCTAACATCATCTGCAAATGAAAGTAATGTAGAATTTTCAACATAATATGGTAATTCAATGATGAATAATAAAAACAATGTTGCATCGATTGGGTAGCCTTGACCTGTACCAGAAGTAACGTCAATCGGGATTGATTTCGTATTACCGATTTTGACTATTTGTTTCCTACCATTAAGATATGATTCAATCCATCTTAGAATCTCATGCATCAAACCCATAACGTTGAGTTTGTGGATCAGTAGATCAATATTTACCGAATCAAATGCCTTTGCTAGATCAATGTAGATTGCATCCGTTTGAGTGTTCATCGATAAGTTGTTCAATGTGGATGAAGCAAATTCGACTAGATTCGTGATTGTTGATCTTCCCTTTATGAATCCGTGCTGGCTTTCATTAATGATGTTTTTAATGTAAAAATTCAAATGGCATGTTAATATTGAATCTAGTAACTTTGCTATTACGCATTGGAGAGCCACACCTCTGTAATTACTAATGTCATTTCTTGATCCACTTTTGAATATCGGTCTCACAAACGATGTTTTCCAACATTGAGGTACTTGCGCCGTTTTCAAGGATTCACTGAGGATTAGCGTAATTGGTTTCACTAATGTTTCTAGACAATTTTTTATGAATAGGTTTGGAATTCCATCCGGGCCTGAAACCAAGTTATTTGGTAGGTTGTTGATTGCTTGCGTCACTGTTTCTTCAGTTATATCTACTTTTGGAATGTTACTGCATAGATTAATCAATTCATTTCTATGTTTGTTGTTGGATTCAAACTTATGAACTGCTTCTGGATTATATCTAGAGTAAGCAGTAGAGAAGAATTGAGCAAATAAATTCGCGGTTTCTGATTCGTTGTTGGATTTCTGGTCATTAAACTCCATGACATTCGGTAATTTGTCGTTGCATTTGTTCAAGTATTTTACATGTTTGTAAAAGTTTAATGGATCATCGGTTATCATTTGTTCCATCTCAATTGTATAATCGTTATAGGCCTTTCTGACGCTTCGAATATATTCAGTTCGCTTCATCGAAAATTCCATGTTTGCCTCTGTTGACCATTTTCTCTTAGACCGTAATTTATTCAGTCTATTTTTCAAATTAATAAGTTGTGGGTTGAACCATTTGGGGTGTGATGATGATTTATGCGCTTTGGTCTGAACATGTTTCTTGATAACTGAATCAATTTCTTCATAAAACTTATCTACTTTATCATTAAATGGTATCTTTGAAAGTTGAAGTAAAGCATTCCACTCTATGCATGCAAGTGATTCATTGATGTTTGCATAGTTGGCTGATTGAAAATCAAGGAATGTATTGGCATCTTCAATTCTATCATTGGTCTTGATGTATTTTAGAATTGTCAGCTGAGTGGCTGGGTGGTGACACTCAATTTTCAATAATTGACTCATGATATTCCTTCATCAAATGTATTCCCGAATGATTTTAATGTTTACAGATGTGATAGGTCGAACCTTACTGAGAGTAATCAATCAAAAAAGAAGAAAACAGGCGGCGGTGTTTTGATTGCGGTTCATGAATCATTAAATTCTCACTTAATAGGAAATGGTGAAGCATTTGGTACAGAATTAATTTGCGTTCAGGTGAACCTTGGCGATTTTAATTTATTCTTAATAGAATCATACATCAGACCAGACTCACCATTGGCAGTATACCAAGCAAATATGAATGCAATGAATTCATTCACATCTACAGCCAAAGCAAATGATACAATTATAAATTCTGGTGACTTCAACCTAAGCGATCTATTGTGGCTAACTGATGATGCTGATGATCCACGAATCGCTTTCCCATTAAATGCTACCACCAGGAAGGAAATCACAATTGTTGATTCGTGCCATGAGCTTGGCTTACATCAAATCTGCTTGAGGCTCTGCACGGGGTGATAATGCACTTTGTTGATGTTTTAGTTGATGAGATGGTTCATTTTGCAAATTTCTGAATTTTGAATCATACGTCGGACATGAAACCGCAAATGGAGTTGCAACATTGAAATTGTTTCTAAATAATTCCAATTTTTCAGTTTTGCCGTCCATATCAATTCATAAATATTCGTTTACATATTTCATGAGATCGAAACAAAAAAGGTGTTGTTTTGTACACTCATCTCGTTTACGCATGCATTCCACATAAATTTTTGAGCCACAAAATTTACAAATACAATGTAAGGTGTTGTATTTATCACCAGTTGATAAACCAGGTGGTATTTATCACCAAACATGCAGTTTTTACACAACAATGATCATTTGACATATCGGCAACAACAATTGTATAGTTAATGTAAACAATGATAACACACTGCGACACAATTTTGCACCCATGAAGAAGTCGAATTGAGCGTTAAACTAGAGGCCAAATGGAGCTCAACGCCACCTCCCGGTTCTCGAGATCAGTTCGTTTACGATTTTTAGACAGATTGGCATTTTTTCCTATATTTCGTCAATAACTTTGGAACGGCTCGCTCAATTTGAACATATCATGCTCTAAAATTGATAAGAATCAACAGACCTTTGCAACGCTTGTTCATTAAACATGATACAGTATGCAGTTCAGCAGACTCATGCTATCGAACCGCGCTTCAAAGGAGAAAATGACGATTTTCAGCGAAATTTTGCATTTCCACTGAAATTAAGCAAATTTACATTTGTTAAATCTGTTTGAGAGTATCATATTTGAATTTAGCGAGCCGTTTTCATTCTGAATTCATATAAAAATGGTCGATTTTCATGGGGAAATGCACCGATAGAAAAATAGTATTTATGTCAGAAAACTAGAGAAAAATAGCAAAATTAGCCAAATTAGCAATATTAACATCGCAATAAACAACGACATATGCACTGAAACCTTCGCTTCTGTGTGTTGCATTCTCGAAATATGCTCGTGCGCCTCATTCAGAAGGAGGCGCACGCGGACAAACAGCACGCACAGTATGTTTTGTGTGTATTTCTTATGGAGGGTTTGTGTGTATATTGCAAGACAACAACGACCAAAATCAAAGCGGTGAAGCGACATACAAATGCACTAGGGTGCACTGCTTTGACCAAAATAGCAAAATTAGAGACATATTATTTACATTGGCGAAATTTGCAAAATTATTGAAAACATAAGCCAAACTAGCATAGATTAGGACGCCCAATTCGACTTCTTCATGGGTGCAGAATTTTTTTTCATTCAGTTCGATTTTTCACTTTGTTGAATTTTGTTGATTGGAATATGTTCTTATAGAAAAGTAATTAATCTCTTATTTTCAGACTATTTCACTAATTTTTCGTTTGAAAATATATTATATTTAAAAGAACTCGAGAGTAAATATTGTTCTGTTGTTGTACAGTTGACAGTTTCTTTAATGGCAGTTGGTGACAGTACGCCCCACTGGGGTGTTCCCCTAGTTGCATTTGCTGTCACCCTATTATTGTGTGATTCAAGTGATATCGTGCTATGTGTTAGTATATAGCTAATCCATTTGATCTGTGTGCGTAATCCACAGTCCACCTCGTGTTCGTTGACGGCTTCGAACGAGATGTTATCGAAAGTGTCCATGAATGTCGCCACTTAGAATTCCTTTTTATCAAAGTTATCCTCAATCTGCGAAGCCAATTCATGTAGAGCACTCTCAGCCGATTTGCCCTGCTGGAAGGCATGTTGACTCGTGCAAAGGATGCATTCATTACCTCCTTGATATGTCTGTCCATCAGTCTTTCTATCCCCTTCAAGAGTACAGAAGTAAGACTGATCGGTCCTAATGACTTGGAAGTAGTCTCCCTTACCTGGCTTTGTATGAAGATGACCTTCACCTCTTGCCACTTTTTTGGTATGTATGACAGTTTCAGGCTTGCCTTGTAAATGTTTACAATGCATTTGCCCGTAATGTGCCATGACTTTTGCAGCATCACTTGGTAAATTTTGTCATTTCCCGGTGATTTGTATTTTTCAATGGTGTGTATGGCCCATTCCACACGATTCTTTGATATTATATTGTCTGATAGCGAACTGTGTGTCAAATTGTTTACCTGTGTTCAAAATAAAATCGAAAAATTCGATAGTCCGCGCCAGAAAACAAGTCAACGGAATGAGCTAATTTTTAAAAAAATTTCAAACAAAAATAAGCGAACCAAATCGGAGGCCCATCATACACAATATTGTTCGATTCCGTGTCTAATGGTGGTGAATTTGATCGATTTGATATGGAATGATCGATATGTGAAATTTTCGGCTCAGTGACTTTTCGCGACGGACGGACGGACGGATAACGGACGGCCAACGGACGGGCAATAAGTGAACAATGAGCGGATGGCGGACGGACAACAGACGGGCAACGGACGGACTTAAATTTACTATCTCCCCATATCTTACGATCATATCTGAATTTCATTAAAAAACTATTTGGTCGTTGCAAATGAAACGAAATATATTTTATGTCGTAATTTTTGTAATATGTGAATGGACGGACGGACGGACGGACGGACGGACGGACGGACGGACGATCGGTTGGAAGAAAAACCTGGATTCTAATCATAAACCTCATGAACATCGCTCGAGTTTTCCAATTCTCAAATAGAAAAATACTTACTATCGCTCAATCCAATGGTACTCAGAACTTTAAAGTGCCAAATTAAATGAGAGACTTCTAAGGAAGTGAAAGAGCTTTCAGATATGGGTTCCTCACAACGGACGGACGGACGGACGGGCAGACAGACCAACATTCTTTGAAGCTGTCCCCAAAGTTATAGAACTTCCTAGAACTGCGGCCATTTTGAAGCTTAATCATCTCTTCTTGAACTTTGTCGGGAGTTTAAACGGGTTTTGAATCATCTAGCGATTTCCATGACGATTTTATTTTCGGGCTTTGATCTCAAATCTTAGACACACTCTCAGACTAGAAATAGTCAAGACAATGAACATTCACTAAAGAAAAATAGTTAAACTGTCCATTGTAATCGTTAAAATTATTACTAAACACTTGGCCCGTTGATATCCTTAAAAATTTTTTTTGGATTACTCGACTCGTCAACGTGACTCTCTTGAATAGTTCTTCAACTTTCTAGAAGATGGCATCTCGAAATTGTCAATAGTTTTTGAAATAAAGTAATCTTTTGATATTTTACTTTGAAAAATCAACGATTTTACCGAATTTTGCAACAAATAGATGTTGCTCCATTAGGAAAACACACATTTGAAAGAAAATATTCTGCATGCTGGCCCACAATTGAATAAATTTTCAATCTTTGAAATAAAAGTCGGGGGGTCTTCTTCGGCACTTATTCGAGAAAAATTGCGATTTTCCCTAAATTTCACGGATTTTCCCAAGTTGTTATACTACGCAAATTTTCATCATCGAAAAAACGTTTTGTATATTTTCAAAACTGTACGCCAGAGGAGGCTTCAATATCTTTCAAATGGTGCAAGAATTTTGAATTTTTGTAAAAATAAATGGGCTTACATACGTAAGGCTTACTTTTCCGCACTTTTGACCATCAAGTGATTTGTAAAATTAGTTTTAATGTGAATGTAAATATAGTGAAATTACAAGAAAACGTCATTCAATCGGCCTCAAATTTCATTTAGACCATTTTTTCTACAAAATAAGCAGTTTATATGGGTTCGGAGCAGTGAGTCAAAAATCGGTGGTTCCACCTATTTTCTGAATCGAATCTATTGTATGACCACATATATGGAATGATTGTATTTATAAATCTCAGAACCATAATAATTTGCCTCAGAAAAGTCAAAAGGACCCACGGAATACATTTAGTACGTATATTCGCGGTACTTTCCATATTAAATTGAATTTTCAAGCAAAATAGCCACATTCGCTTGAGTCGGTCATGTGCCTCAACGACTACTACAATACTGCTCAAAATTGGATGGAATCTTGGTGCTATGAAGTCCAAACCATTTTTAATAGTGATCCATGAGTCAAAGATTAGATTTTAGTGCAAATTGATTAATAATTTTGCGTATGGCGTACGTGTACGAATTTTATGAAATTTCGTCTATTTTGACTGCAAATTTGAGAAATTTCACATCGAAGATGGAATGATTGTATTTAGGAATCTTAGAACTAATATAGTTTGGCTCAGGAAAGCTATATAGGCTCGCGAAAAACATTCAGTAGGCTTATTTGTGGTAATTTCGTTCAAAAATGGCATTTTCAGGGCAATAAACGTATATTCACTTGAGAGCATGGCGCGCCAAAACGGCTATACCAATATTGCTCAAGATTTGATGGAATCTAAGTCTAATAATTTCCAAACAATGGTGAAAATTTGAAATCGATCGGTGGAGTCGTTTTTGAGCTATCGTGGTAACAAAAAACGTGACAACGGACAAAGGACAAAGGACGGCGGACAACGTGCCACAGCCCCACATCAACATGAGCTAAAAACGGTTCTACCGCATTCCTATGGGTTCCAAACTTATAGAAAACTCATTTTTGGGGTTTGGCCCAATTTTGGCCAATCGCAATACTTTTACGCATCACGTGGTGTGCGGAAAAGTAAAATGCGACCAGGAGAGGCTCAGATGTAAGAATGCTTCTTAGAACTTTGGTAATGAGGCCTAAGTAAGAAAAGTGTGTTTGAGGTTTTCGGCTCCATTTGAGTTCAGGTATCTGTCATTGAGAGATTTGTATGGTCCAAAAGTCGTGGATTGAACCATTTTTCCAGAACAATGTTTGGGATTAGTTTTCGTCAGATTGAAGAATCACAAATAAGATAATATAACACACTAATTTTGATCCAATTCGATTTTGGAACAGTTCATTCAAAAAATTTAAGTGTTACGTTTTTACGATAGCTGTGGACCACCAGTTGAGAGCCACTGCCCTAGGTGACAGCCATCCTATGTCGAATATATGATGAAAGATGTAAGTTGGTCGAACTGCAAACCTTTTACTGCGAAACCAGTGCTTGGATAGTTGGATATGACGTCCAAAATATAGATTTCGATCCCTCTATTTCGACCAAAATCATCCCGTATACCATGACCAAAATCATGCACTTGAATGCACTTGCGTTGGCCATCCGTGTACATTTCATGAAAAACCCGATTTTCATATTTTAGCCTTTTTTAGTTTTTCTATGAAAATTCATATTTGCACAATCTGAAAGATATTCAACTTCTTTTGATGTTTTGGATATTGAAATAACAGTGGAAAATGAATCTTTGCACTGAAAAATCATCAAAAATGAACAATACTCAAAATCAGTGTGTGTGTAAAAATCTGAAATGAGATAAATGTGAAATTTCACAACATTTAAACAAAATTTGAGATATATCACGGAGAACATACATTCGCGAGGGAGGGGGTACTTGGGACAACCAAGTTGTGATTAAACTATAAGGAATTTTTGAAAATGTCAAAAAAAAACCGAAGTTACTCCATCCCTTCTAGTGGTATTTCTCTACCCGTTCTCTACCCGTTCTCTACCCGTTTGTCCCCAACATCCCCGAAAGTGGGTTATCGCAATGCAACTAGCTGCAAGTAAATGCGACTAGCCTGCGAATATTCGGCGTCAAGTTAATGCGATAACAATGTCTTCTCGGGAAACAGACTATAGTTAAGATTTAAAAAACACCAGCGGCGCTGGAATCGCTTAACATTTGTCAGAATTCAATCGCCGCATATTGATTTATACCAACAAATTTGGTTTCACTTCATCGGCCAAAGTGTTAATTTGAGTACTTTTAAAGTAATCTATGACAAAATGGGCCAATAGTTCGATTTTGAACGCTATACATATATGTGTGGCAGAGAATAAAAGTGGACTTATAGCCGAAACCGCTCATGTTGATACGTGTGCTTAGCTCATTGCTATTAAGAGATGATGGACCAATGGCTTCAAAATATTTTCGACCGTTTCTCCCATAGATATGAAATTCTTATCTTTGATCAGTCATTCACAAATTACACGTATTCAAATGCACGGTTTCGGCTAAGCCCACTTTTATTCTCAGCCACACATATATAGTATAGCTATACTATTTCGTTTTTTTTCAGTATGGCTATATTTGAAAATAGCCATATTTCCTTTTTTTCAAATGGCTATTTTTGAAAGCCTCTTATAAATTCGGGCGACGAAAAAATCAAATGGGTGACTATTTAATGTGAAAATTAGCGCCAAAATATTTACATTTGACGGAAATTAAAATAATGTGGGCTGTAATAGTTTCATTTGTGTCGACTAAAATTTGATAAAAAGCGCAAAAAATGCAATTTGGAATGGACGCCAATTCACATATTACAAAATCTACGACATAAAATATATTTCGTTTCATTTGCAACGACCAAATAGTTTTTCAATGAAATTCAGATATGATCGTAAGATATGGGAAGAAAGTAAATTTAAGTTCGTCCGTCCGTCCGCCCGTCCATTGCCCGTCCGCTGTCCGTCCGCCATCCGCTCATTGTTCACTTATTGCCCTCCATTGTCCGCCCGTTGTCCGTCCGTTGCTCGTCCGTTGCCCGTCCGTTATCCGTCCGTTGAAATTTTCCGCCCGTCCGTCCGTCTGTCGCGAAAAGTCACTGAGCCAAATTTTCTTCTGGTAAATTGATCATATTAGAGTCAAATCTAGTTTCTAGAGTCACATCAAAGCGGAAATTCGTTCCTTCGTTCGTTCGTAGACTTTTTTTTTCCAACTTGTGTTCGTTCGTTTGTTCATATACATCTTTCAACGAAGGAACGAACAAACAAAAACTATAATATTCTACGAACGAACAGTCGTTCGTTTAATTGTTTTTTCGTAGAGAAATTTTATGCATTTTATGGGATTTTTCGATTTTTTCTGTAACAAATTCAACTTTGTGTGAATTATATTGCTATGTTTCAGTCTTATTCGAAATGAACATTTAAAAAGACACATTCTGATGTTCAACACTGCTGTATCTGAGCGCTGCGTAGTGTACACTCTATTTAATTATAAAATACACTGCCAACTTTCTACTTGGAACATATGATTTCATTGATTTTTTGTATTGTGAAAAATTTTAAAATTAGGATTTTGGGATTTGATTCAATCCATGTTAATTCAAAAAAATCGTAGAGTTGGTTTCCGACTTATGGTTTGAAATGTGCGAAATTTTATGAAAAACGTCAAAAGTTGAAAATCCTAAAAAATACACAAACTGGGTGAATTTGATCAAAATTGTAGCGATTGTTTTTTACCCTTGTAATATGGGGTACCTCAAAATGATGGAATTTTGAGAAAATAAAAATATATATTCCAGATATTCCAGCAAGTGTATTCCAGTCTAGAATATACTCCCAAAATTTCAAGACATTAACTACAACGGTTTTTGAGCTATTAATGGTACAAACATACAAAAAACGATTTTAGAGCTTGATGTTTACGATTTCAAATACATTTATTTTCATATTCTCGCTCAAAACAGCTCGAAATATTAAAAAATGCGAAAAATTTGTCTACGAACAGCGAACAAACAATTAAACGAACGAACGAACAAACAAGCGAACTGTTCGCTCGTTCGTTCGTTCGTTCGTAGAATATTATAATTTTTGTTTGTTCGTTCGTTCATAGAAAACTATCATATTTGTTCGTTCGTTCGTTCGTAGGGCATTTCCTACGAACGAACGAACGAACGAACGAACGAACGAACGAACGAACGAACGAACATTCGTATTTTTTCTGTTCGTAAACAGCTATGATCACACCTATAGGTAGGTTTAGTATACAAACTTAATGTGTTATTCACCTGGGCCATCTGTAGTTCCAGCAGCAAAACTGTAACCCATTGCTGGAGAACATCCACTCACCTGTAGTGAAACACATTTTAAAAGTGATGCAAAGGCAAAGTGATGCATTGGTAAAATAATAAATACATACTAATTCTTCTTCGTTTTTTTTGCGATTGAAAAATTTCACTTTTGCAGAGCTCATATCTATAAACTGATGAATATAGTTTATATTTCCAGATATCTCCTCACCAGAACGTTTTCTAATTATATTAATTGCTCCCTCGAAGAGCTTAGTTGCAATAATTTTACAGCTTTCGAATTGATCTTTTCCAGGACCTGTGGCAAAGCAACTCCCTTCTGTTACAGGACATGAAGACGTGATCAAGTCACAAGGCATGCCAGAAAACTCACATTTGGGCCCATTTGTGTTGGGAGAAGAATCACCCAAATTAGAGGATGCAAAAGCAGCAACCACTTCTCCATGACCAATCATATAACCAGGATTCATTTCCTTTTCCAATAAAATAGATGCGTATCCAACGTTGTCACTAGTAACTAATTTGTTCGTATTATTCATTGAAGTTGGATGAACTGCATACCAATTTATGATGCCAATAATTTTATTATTCATTCCAATAAAACGCATTTGTGTAAGAGTTTTATCAGTATCACATGTATATCTTTGTGCAAAAAAAAAAAATATTGGAAACAATTCAGTGTGGTAATAATTGTGGTTTTTCTGTACGTAAAACTTACTGAGCTATTTCTTCCTTTGGGTTATTAAGATAGGATGTTGGACTTCGGTTTATATTTGCGTCAGTAATTTCGGTTTCATCTATCAATATCTTTGCCCATTGAATATTTTGGTGTGCGAACACTATACTCTGTGAACGAAATTATACACAGAAAATAATGAGGTTACGTACTTCTCGGTTTAAAGCTGAAATTTAATGTTAATGATCTGCACCATACACCGTTTCTTCGCCAAAGGTGATTTATTGAAAAATTTATGTAAAAATAGTGTAAAAAATGTACAAATTCATTTATAATCAATGTTTCACTGCAAAAATTTGACGTTTCTTTTTAAACACTGGTGCGTATTATCTATAAAGAAACGTCAAATTTTTGCAGTGTTGCTAGCACCGATAAGTTAACCTATTTGCCAACCCGCTACGACCCACGGATTGCAAAATTGATTATTACATTCATCTTCTTGAAGTTTTAAAATATTCAATTAATCTCTTTTTTATGGTATCTGTCATTGTTTTGACGTGTCATTCAACTAAGCAACAATTTATTATTTTTGGTTATAAAATTAATTATTTATTCATTAAAAATGGGTCGTACGTGGAAAAATAAACCACCCGATTTCAAAAATTCTGAGAAACCATCGAAAATAAGTAGATTAGATGATAACGTCGACTCGAATGAGAGTGAAAGTGAATCTGATCCGAATGCCAGTTGGGCAATGTACAATCAATGTGTAGTGGAATGTAAGAAGCTTCGTAGTGATTTGAACGAAATAAAAAAACAAAAGAAATGTTATCAAAATTACGGAAATCAAAATGGAAACGGACACACACAATTCATCAACATCGTATGCCAACATGGTTAGCCAGTAACACGTGAACAATAGTGTGGTTAGTAAACCCAACAACAATAACACTGTGGCAAAGAGTTTAGTGAAATCGAACACTCGAAATGCAGCAATACCGCCAATTGTAGTTGAAGACAATGGAAACCGAGCTGAAATATGGAATAAAGAGCGCGAAATCACGGATAAAGTGACGTTTAGCCCAATTAATACAAAACGATACCGAATTTGTGTAACCGATAACATCGACAATTACAACAAAGTGTTAGAGTACGTCGAAGGGGCCAGTCTGAAGAATAATACGTATACACCCAAGGATTTCAGGCCCATTTCATTGCTCATACGAAATATGGAATATATCGATGATTTGAACGAAGATTCAATTAAATCGGAATACGCAAAATTCGGGTTTGAAGTATTAAAAGCAGCACATTGGAGCACCAAAACAATGGCTGATAATAATAGATTTTTCTGGATGGTGCAATTCCATCCGAAAACCGACATGTCAAAATTGGGCCATACACGACTAATTTTCAATGTTACTGTGCGGCACGAGAAACCATCGTCCAAATTACTAATCATGCAATGCCGTAAATGTAAACGTTTTGAACATGCACAGTCTTTATGTTTTAACGAATTTCGATGCATCAAATGCCCTGAAAAACATGAGCCTGGCAATTGTCAACTTCTCGATTGTACAAAACCATACTGCTGTAACTGTAACAAGGTAGATCATCCTTCTATTTCACCAAGCTGTCCTGTCTATCAACAGTTATTGAAACGACGAAAAGGATCGAGCATCAAACAAACAACAACCGTACATCACGATCAGAATGGTTTTGTTACAATTGGTAGGAACGGTAAACCAAACCGATCGGCCATCTCGACACAACAAACACAATCTAATCGTATTGCACCATCGAATTGCACCACTGCCCAGCATTTTACTCATGGCTAGAGCTAATCAACCGATTAGTAGAGTAACTGGACAAAGACACGCATCAAGTAAGCATGAAAAATCAGTTCCTCAAAATCAGCCAAGTGTTCAGACTAAACTTGACCAACTCACTGCAAAAGTGGATTCGTTAGCCTCAATCATCGAACAATTAACACGTACTCGTATCAATCGACTTAATGAGGATTACGATGGGTTCTATTAACCTTTCGAATATTCACCATGTCAACGCGAATAGCATTCGATCAAAAGCAAAACAACACCATCTCGATGAGTATCTCAAATCACACAATCCACACATCATGTTGATCGGTGAAACAAAATTGGAAGCCAAATTCAAACCAAATTTCGAAAACTATTCTATGTACCGCACAGATAGAACAGTAAATAGCGGTGGAGGCACTGTTATCCTGATTAGAGATAATCTTTTAGTTGAAATTGTAAGACCACCAAATGACATAGGAATTGAGTGCACAATTATTGAGATTAGGGTCAACAACAACGACCATATATCGATAATTGCTCACTGTGGCTGGCGACTTGAACGCCAAACACATTGCATGTTTTGTAGTCGCAACAATCCGAATGGGGTCGTTTTGCAGAATTGGGCTACCGAAAGTATTGCTGACTTTCAAGTAAAGTTTCCAAATGAACCGACTTGCATTCGCGAGAATACAACACCATCAATTTTGGACTGCTTTATAGTTAGCAGCGATACAACAACAACCGATGTCAGAACACACGATTTCTTCAGTGATCATCGCGCCATCTCTCTGCAAATTATTTTGGACGCTGAAATAATTACAGCAGAGCCACCGGTGGTATGGAACTGGGAGAGCTGCAACTGGGACCTATTCAACACAATTGTAAACCGCGAAATTGACAATTTTGTAAGCAAAATTGAATTAGTTTTTAATAATGCCTTAAACAACTCCTGCCCTAATAATTTAATTAAATAAAAGCAAATTGATTAAATTGTCAAAAAGATCGCTTGCCTTGATAAAAAACAAGAACAAAATTAGACGGAAGCTCTTTTCCTTAAGAAACGATGCAAACTTTTTTCTATTTGAGAGATCCATGAAGACTGAAATTAAATTATTGAGCTCAATGATCAAAAACAGCATAACTGATGATTATCGTAGTCATTTTATAAACAAAATTAAAAGCCTAGACACAAGGCATTCTAACTTGTTTCGTGAAATAAAGAAAATATCTAGCTACAAAAAAAAAGATGACCTACCAAGTATTATGACAAATGATTGTGAAAATATCTCATATAATTCCGATCTCGAAAAAGCAAATGGTCTTTCTGAGCAATTTGCCAGCATTAACAACATTAATACAGAAAATGAACATTATGAGGACTTTCACATGATGGTTGAAAATGAAATCGATGCTTGGTATGATGCGAATGAAACATCAACGATTACAAATTTCTCGGATCAAATTTTAGCAAGCGATCCATATCAAAATCAAGATGATATTGGAGATGATCTTTCGATAAAATTTCTTGATTCCACAGATCTCAAAGATATCATTGACTCTCGTAATAATAAGAAATGTACTGGAGACGATGACATCACAAACCAAAGTCCTATCAACCCGTGCTCTGGTATTTCTCACAATACTATTTAATCACATTATAAATCTGGGGTACTACCCGGCAAACTGGCATCGTGGTGTAGTCATTCCAGTACATAAAAAAGGCAAACCAAAAAATAAAGTCAGTTCATATCGTCCGATTCAACTATTAAGTAATATTAGTAAGCTACATGAAAAACACATAAGTGATACACTAATAAATTACAGCAAAAAGTTTGATATTTTTCCCAAGCAACAATTTGCATATCAAGGTGGTAAATCAACGACTCATCCCCTTGTCAGCATGAATCACACAATAGCATACAACCTCAATAAAAGAATCGACACCCCTACCCTAATGATAACCCTCGAATTTGAGAAGGCATTCGATTTGCTTTGGGTCAAAGGACTCATATGGAAATGCTTAAATCAATTCAATTTTTCAAACGCAACTGCCAAAATTTTATACAATTTCATGCAGAATCGTTCATTTCAAACGATTGTTCATGGAGAAAAATCAATGGTAAAAAATATAAACAAGGGGTCACCACAAGGCTCGTCAATTTCGGCATTTGCATTTTTGCTCTACACTTCTGATTTTCCAGAACCAGAAAAAGATATGATGAAAACACTTAGATATGCAGATGATGTTGTGGTAATTGTATCAAATCCTTTATTTAAATTTACGTTTACCAAGCAGAAAAAGATACCAATGAATATTTAAATAAAGTAGTACATTATACACAAAAATTCCAATTAAAACTAAACACAACGAAATGCGAGCTACTTTATGTATTGGGCCCCTGGAAAGACATTGGCGCAACTACAAGAAAAAAACTTAGGAGCATAATAATCAAAATTGAAGATTGTGTGTTGCAACCAAAAAACGAAATTAAATATTTAGGAATAATTTACAATAAACAATTTCATTTTCGAACGCATGTAGATGAACAAATAAAACGTGCAACTAACGCTTTTTATGCATGCAATAACCTGTTTAAGAACAAAATACTAAATGTTGGAGTTAAATCATTATTGTACAAATCACTAATACGACCAATTCTTTCATATGGCTTTGTTGCCTGGAATACTATAAACAGTTATAATATGGAAAAAATAAGAAAATTTGAACGCTCAATTTTAAGAGCATGTACTAGACTATACAGAACCAAAAATTCATTCAAATATGTAAATTCATCAAAAGTTTATAAAAAAGCAAAGTGCAAAAGATTTGATGTTTTCGTTAATGAGAACCAAATAAAGTTCTTTGATCGCATCCCCATTTTGGAAGCGACGAATATTTGATCGAAATAACTAAATGTGAAGATTTCGAAGAAATGCAAAACTATCAATTTAAAACTCCCGCATACATGTATGAATTGTCGAAAAGGGATCTCATAATAGAGGAATCTCAACTATTATACTATAATAAAAATCGTCGCGGCCAACTTGCCTATGTCACTGCACAATGATATGTACATATTTCTGAGCAAATAAAATGTAAGATTGTTTGTAATTAGTAAATAATATAATTCGTACCCAATAGGAGTTGAATCGGACTTAGAAATAAGAAAATACTTGTACAAATCAAATGAAACGATACCATCAAAAATTAGCAATAAGTTGAACAAAATTATAACCTTTCAAGTCAGGAATGGCCGGCATTAGCTTACCGTTGACATGTGAATATTCGCAAAACAAGATCATGATTATAAATAACCACTAATTTTAAATAAACATGAATTTTAAATTAATAAAAAAAAAAATTATGGTATTTGTGCTCACATTGAAATCAACTAGATATATATCACAATTGGGAATCTTTTTATCAGAAAATTCATTGAATGTATCAAGCATAAAATTCATTGGCTGATATTTTTTATAATTACACTTTTCCAATGGCACTATTAATAGATTACTGCTGCGAGTTTGGTAATGAGGTAAACGAAATACGATATATTCCAGTAAATATAAGATATAAATATTGTTCAAGGGACGATTGTCCGCCGACGCATATCAAGCCTGAATTAACAACGAAATGTTTTAATTGCAATCGTGATGTCCATTTGCCCTGCATTGGAATTAATTTGAAAGCAAACCAAATTGTTTCACCGAATATCCGAATTTTGTGTAATCAATGTGTCGTTGAAACGTCAAATGAAACGCAATCGGTTGATTTGAATGCATCAATTGGTACAAAATATACGCCAAAAACCAAAAAAATGTCCATTCGTCAAATAATGAATGAAGTTAAACTTCTCCGAAATATCGTTGAGGAAAATGGCAAGAAGCTGGACACAATTAATGTGAAAACTAATGACATTTATAAAGTCACTAATGTTTTAGTTGGTGAAGCAACCCGACTGCCTCTCATGCATCAAAGTGATATCACAACGCATTCACCGAAATTTACAAAAGCAAAAAAAACATCGAATCAAATGCATTCAACATCGCGCACACCAACGCAATCATTCGCTGATGCAATTCGTAATAATCCATCGATCAATTCTGCCAAACGTAAAGGTACTGATGATCCAGCGAACACAAAACCAACGAAAACAACCAAATTCGAGGTACCTAAACCAAAAATGGGCATAAAATCGACGGCATCAGGCTTGATTGTTGTGCAACGTGTAGACAAACCGAAACATGCTGAAAAGCCTTATGGGTTTCTGGATTTGCTCCGTCAACAGAATCAAGTGAAATTGTAGATTACATTGTATCAGACACACCGGAAAATGATTAGTCAAAATTTAATGTGTTTAAACTAGTGAAAAAGGACCTGGATTTAACCACGTTGAAATTCGTTTCGTTTAAGATTGAAGTCAATGAGGATGAATTTGTGATTTTAGGTGATCCGGAAATGTGAGCGACCGGCAAACAAACGAAGAAATGGTAGTGGATCAACCGAATTCAATACAGATCACAGCAACAATGAACCAAACATCACCGACAAATCATTTACCGAGCAATTAGCTGCCTTAGCAATAAATGAAAATTTCTTTTCGCAAAAAATCAGTTTATATATTCAAAACGTTCATTTGATTTATTATTTATTTTATTTATTTATTATTTTTTTTTTGGTCAACTGTCAAACGTATCACATCGAAAATACTGTGCTCTTCAAATTTATTAAATAAAATAATTTTTTTATCAAAATAAATCTGCAAAATTTGTTTAAAAACAAAAGTTTGATTACTATTATTCTTCTATTGGAAAATATAGAAGTTCACACAATTTTGAAAAAAAAAACTCATTAATCCAATATCAAACTATTTACATTTACATTTCACTGTTGTTGTTACATAATGTCAAATTTACACTGTTGTGTTGAAAAAAAAAAAGTGAAGGAAAAAAGTATAGCGGATTGAGTGTTAACTGCATGTTTTGCTATAAAATAATCTATGTGGAATGCATGAAAAATAGAACATTAGTAAATCCAGTGAAAGAAATGCTGCAAAGATTTGGTCTACTGCTCCCAGAAAACGGAAAATGGAAAATTGTCGATGATCAAAACAAAATAGAACATTTTAATGCAGCATTCAATGTTGACTCACCCTTTTCGGTAGTTTGCGAATTGTGCAAAAACAAATATAAACAAAAGAATCAAAATGAAAATCAAAATGATAATGAACCTCAAAACCAGATCCATTCAATGATGGAATGATATCCAATGATATTTCCAAAATTTCAACAAATTTAAGTGTATTAAAAAAACCATCCATTGAAAGTGACAGTTTTTCGATTCATGTATCAAAGTTTGATGAAAACACAACAACTGAAGACATCGTGAAACGCATATTAAGTGGAACGCATCTTGATTCCGAACAATTTCATGTTAGCAGACTTTCAAGTCGAAAAAATAAAATAAAAAAGTACACAAGTTTCAAGATTTTAACATTCAGCAAATCTGTATATGACCAAATCATGGATAAACATTTATGGGAGAGTGATTTCACAGCTAGAGAGTTTGTGACACAACAAAATAAACCAAAAAATCAAAACTCACAAAAGAAAAATATGAAAATTAACCCAAAAAATAAAAGAGCACAAAATATAAATAAACAGTCGAATAAGAACAAACCAAATCAAAATAATGGTGCCCGATTTGACCATCGAAATGCTAAAATTTATCACAACAATAATCATAACAATAATAATAAATATCATTGGCAAAATAAATATCGAAATATAACCCGTTTCAATCGTTCAAATCATTATGTACCGTATGCGCCGATATTTAGACACAATTATCAAGACCATCAAAATTTTCCCTATCATTATATGAACACCGACCAGTTCATTCGGCCGCAATTCCAGCCACAATACCAGCAACAATTTCAACAGCATTTTCAATTACCATTTCAACCACCAATCCAGAACCAGTGGCAACCACAATATCATCATCCAACATATCAAAGACAACCATTTCACCACCAGTTTACTCAATAAACAACGAAGCTGATGCAATTGAAGTTTTGGAATATATGATGCTAATAGAAATGCAAAATTTAGATAAGGTGCCGATCGACATATTTATAGATAGACTAAACTCACTTCAGATGCAAATGAATGAAATTCAGAAAGATACCGCAAAACCAACAACGAAATTAACAGCTAAGAGTTCATATTGCAGAGGCAACAGCCTAGACAGTTTTAATAAGATTCACTGCCACAATGTTAATAGGCTTCGTACCAAATTACCAGAATTTTTTGCTAATATATTAATTTCTATTTTTAAGGTTTACATGTTATGTGAAACGAACCTTGATGACACAATTCCATCATCAAATGTATTCCCGAATGATTTTAATGTATACAGATGTGATAGGTCGAGCCTTACTGAGAGTAATCAATCAAAAAAGAAGAAAACTGGCGGTGGTGTTTTGATTGCGGTTCATGAATCATTAAATTCTCACCTAATAGGAAATGGTGAAGCATTTGGTACAGAATTAATTTGTGTACAGGTGAGCCTTGGCGATTTTAATTTATTCTTAATAGAATCATACATCAGACCAGACTCACCATTGGCAGTATACCAAGCAAATATGGATGCAATGAATTCATTCACATCTACAGCCAAAGCAAGTGATACAATTATAAATTCTGGTGACTTCAACTTAAGCGATCTATTGTGGCTAACTGATGATGCTGATGATCCACAAATCGCTTTCCCATTAAATGCTACCACCAGGAAAGAAATCACAATTGTTGATTCGTGCCATGAGCTTGGCTTACATCAAATCAATAAAAATTTCAACATAAACAACCGATTGTTGGATTTGGTTTGGACAAACGACACCAATTTAATAAAATGTGATGTATGTATTGATCAATTATTGAAAATTGAAGTCCACCACCCAGCCATTGAACTAACAATATTGAAATGCATTAAAAAGAATGATAGAGTTGAAAATGTCAAAACATTCCTTGATTTTCAATCAGCAAACTATGCAGATATCAATGAATCGCTTACATGCGTAGATTGGAATGCCACACTTCAAATCTCAAAAATAGCCTTTAATGATAAAATAAACAAGTTTTATGAACAGATTAATGCAGTTATCAAGAAACATGTTCAGGTTAAGAAGCTCAAATCCTCAACACACCCTAAATGGTTCACTCCACAACTTATTAATTTGAAAAATAGGCTGAATAAATTGCGATCCAGGAGAAAATGGTCAACGGAGGCAAACAAAGAATTTTTGATTAAGCGGACTGAATATAATCGAAGTGTCAGAAAGTCATACAACGATTATACCATTGGAATGGAACAAATGATAACTGATGAGCCATTAAACTTTTATAAACACGTAAAATACTTGAACAAATCAAATGATAAATAACCAAATACCATGGAATATAATGGACAGAAATCCAACAACGAATCAGAAATCGCTAATTTATTTGCTCAATTCTTCTCTACCGCTTACTCTAGATATAATCCAGATGCAGTGCATAATTTTGAATCTAATAACAAACACAGACACGAATTGATTAATCTATGCTGTAACATTCCAAAAGTTGATATAACTGAAGAAACAGTGACGCAAGTAATCAACAACCTACCAAATAACTTGGTTTCAGGCCCGGATGGAATTCCGAACTTATTCATAAAAAGTTGTATAGAATCATTAGTGAAACCTATCACACTAATTCTCAGTGAATCCATGAAAACGGCGCAAGTAAAGTTTCATAAAAGGAAGATCAACAATTACAAATCTAGTTGAATTTGCATCGTCCACATTGAACAACTTGTCGACGAATACACAAACTGATGCAATCTATATTGATCTAGCAAAGGCTTTTGATTCCGTAAATACTGATATACTGATCCACAAACTCAATGTTATGGGTCTGAACCACCAAATTCTAAGATGGATTGAAGCCTATCGGAACGGCAGAAAGCAAATAGTAAAAATCGATTATACGAAGTCAATCCTAATTGACGTTACCTCTGGTACAGGTCAGGGCTATCCAATTGGAGCCACACTATTTTTATTATTTATCATAGAATTACCATATTATGTTGAAGACTCTACATTACTTTCATTTGCAGATGATGCTAGACTGTCCAAACATATTTATTTATTTATTTATTTATTTGTCACCGCCAAGTTCTGGCTGAATATTTAGTACAGTTACAGGAAAACAAGTTAGCGAAGCCTCCTTGAAAAAACCTGATTTTTTCGAAACAAGGGATTTACTCCCGATACATCAATGAAAAACGTATAATACAGTATTTGAGCCATTTACTGTCAAAAGGAACAGAAATATAAGAAAACTAAGGCACATATGCATAATCTAAAAGAATTATATAGTCAAAAGGACGCTACGTTAAAGATATATCACAGCTTAAGTAAAATAGTCGAAAAACTATCACAATACGTGACTTGGTCATTTTGAGTAGTTCGGAATTAGTCATCCCATGATTAATGTTTCGTGTGTGAGGACAATTTGTGTCGTGGAAAACCTCACTAAAACCACATCATTAGAGTTTGACTGATGAAGGGGTGTGCCATACTTCGTAGGGGCTAAAAATTTTCCCGAGTCCCGCGTACACACCGGTAAGTCCATGCTTCTACGGAGTCCCGGGTTACTATCGACAAACAACAAATCTTAAGCTTTTTAAATTATCATGAATTAAATGCGACAACCTGGAATTGTACTTTCGTTTTTCGATGTCATCAGGCAAGGCATTGATAAAAAGAAAGTACAAGAAAAATTCCCGAGCAGTCCAGATCAGATCGGTCACGATGTACAGTTCACTCTGGCATTCAGGCAAAAAATTACAAGTGCACCGGGGTGAGGGTGCACCTGCACACACCATTTTTGTCAGAATACGGGCTACTGTTCGCCGTCCAAGTCAAACGACGTAAGGGGATGACAAAGAGTGAGCGGTCTAAGCATGGATCTTAGACAGGCACTGGTATCCCGTCAGCATCGTCTGATTAGCCATCTTATTTTGGTCTGTACCGCTTCCAGTTGTGTTTACCACTCATTCGCCTGGGGGGTGCTCATGTAGAGCATATTTTGGGAAGTTGCGATAAAAGGTCCGCCAAAGATCCTATACGAGTGCCGGAGTCTCGAATACCTCGTTCGGTATTTTACGCACAGATGTGATGAAGTTTGAGCGACCGCTGGTATTTTTGAAATTCTCCGACACTGAGTTCGCATATTTGCACATTTGGGCAAGTGGTGCTGCAGGGTTTACTCTCATCTTTTTGTCAGTAATTCGTATGTACTCTGTCCGACGAAGATTACGTTCATTGGGGTTAACCTCGATGTCTGCTCGAACCGATGGGCAGTTCCAATGACCGTTCAGAATATCGTACAGAGTCGTAATTGCCACGTTTACTCTTCTGCGCTGAAGTGGATGCATCTGCAGTTTTTCCAATCGCTCCACATATGATGAGATGTGGAAGCCATTAGCTGGAGATGGATACTCTTTCAGAGCGAACATAGTAAACTGCTTCAGCACCCTCTCTATTTTATTAATGTGTACTTCAGCATGCGGCATCCATACAATACTGCAATATTCGAGGAGAGACTGGACCAGCGCATAATAAAGCGCTTTCAAGGTTTGTGTATCAGGGATGTCATAACAAAACCTTTTAACAAACCCCAGAGCCGCAGTCGCTTTTGCAGTGATGACTTCAATGTGTTGATTGAAAGTGAGTTTGCTATCAATGAGCACACCCAAATCTCTGTGTTCATCGACTCGTTTGAAAGTGTAGTTGCCATATGTGTAAGTGGTCATAGTGGGCTCTTTTGCTAGACTGTCCAAACATATTGAGTCTGAGAACGATTGCTTGAAATTACAGAATGACTTGGAAAACATTTCTACTTTTTTCAGTCGCAATGATCTTAGATTGAATGTTAAGAAGACCAAAATGAAGAGGTTTCACCGAATGGGTACAATGATTGATCATAACTATATCATTGGAGACGAAGTCATCCAGAGAGTCAATGAAATCAAGGACTTGGGAGTTATTCTTGATAGTCAACTCAATTTCAAATCACACATTGAATACATCATAGCAAAAGCCAAATCAAGACTAGCTTGGATCAAAAGATTTGGTCGAAATTTCAAGGATCCGTGGACCATTCGATTACTCTTTTACACATATGTATTACCAATACTTGAAGTTCACAAGTTTGGAACCCCTTCATTGAAGGGTCAGACCAGAAGAATCGAATCAATCCAGAAACAATTTTTACTTTATGCTCTTCGAAAATTAAAATGGCCAAATAGGTTCCACATGCCGAAGTATGAAGATATGCTGATGCTGCTTCAGTTGATAACTTTGGAAGAACGTAGAATGGTGGCTCAAGTGGTTTTTATTCACAAATTGATCATTGGTGAAATGGTCATTTACTGAAATATATCGTATTTCGTCTACCTCATTACCAAACTCGCAGTAGTAATCTATTAATAGTGCCATTGGAAAAGCGTAACTATAGAAAATATCAGCCAATGAATTTTATGCTTGATACATTTAATGAATTTTCTGATGAAAAGATTCCCAATTGTGATATATATTTACTCGATTTCAATGTGAGCACAGATACCATAAAAAAGAGAATAATTGAATATTTTAAAACTTCAAGAAAATAAATGTAATAATCAATTTTGAAATTAGTAAATCGCAGCGTTTTGCTCCGTAACTGTTAGGGTTGGCAAATAGGTTCACTGATCGGTGCTATCAAACATGGGTTATAAATAAATTTGTACAAATTTTATACACATTTTTGTAAATTTATAATAAACCACCTCTGGCGAAGAAACGCTGTATGGTGCAGACCATTAACATTAACATTGATACGCGATAAAGTGGATGACATACGATTAGCATCAATGGCATGTCCTTTTCAAATAATCGCGTTCTTCGACACGTGGTTGAATAAAGACATTACTGACATCGAGCATTTTAATAAAAGATATAATGTTTACCGTGGCGATCGAAATGAATTAACGAGTGATAGAACAGTCGGTGGGGGAGTCTTGATTGCAGTCGATTCACAATTCAATAGTGAAAAATCAAATTTGACAGAAATCAGTGCGGTCAATCCGTTATACGACATCCCCATACAAACTTTTTGGATTTATACAATGCACAATATAATTTTTTTATAAAGATCCAAATATTGTACTGTGTATCGTATAAAATGTCATGTAATTTCTTTTGTGTGTGGCCTTGAACATGTTTCTGTAAAAGTCTCGATTGGATCGTGCAATTTGTATGTTTTCGCGGTGTACATTCGATCGGTACGGGAAACTGTGAAATTTTTAGAATTCGCAGAGATCGTGAAATTAATTCCGTTTGAGGATAACGACATCGTGATTGTGTGTGGCGATTTCAACCAACCGGGTGTGAAAAGGGTGAAAGCAGATGATGGGGAATACTATTTACCGTTGAATGTGTCAAGTGAAGGTGGAATTGCAGTATTTGAGATCATGCTTGATCTCGGTTTCCACCAAATGTGTGACATCGAAAATCCAGCCGGCAATGTGCTAGACCTTGTGTTCACAAACAAGTTTTATGAGCTGGCACTGTGTGAATCGTCAAGGCCATTGTTGCAGTCGGATAATTGGCACAAAGCAATTGAAGTTGAGGTGCCAGTCGATGGAAATAATACCGAATCAATTGAGTCAACTGAATTGTATGCATACGAGTCATCAGATTTTGTGGCGATGAATGCATTTTTCCTGGAAAATGCCACCTTGTCAGGAATAAACGGAATTGCTGACCTCGAAAGAGCATTCCAAGTACTGGATACTGTTCTACACGAGGCAATTGTTTCATTCGTTCCGAAAGTCACCATACAAAAGACCACAGATCCGCCATGGTTTACGAAAGGACTGAAGCACTTAAAAAATGTAAGACGGAAGGCATTCAAAGTCAACAGGCATTTATGACGAATACAACCGCATCACCGATTCGTTTATGCAATTGCAAAGCCAGCTATTCAAATCTTATATAAGCCGAATTCAAGCCTAAATTAAATCAAACCAGAAATATTTTTGGCGTTTTGCGAATGGAAGACGAAAACGCAGTGAAATTCCATCGATTATTGAGTGCAACAATGATTCAGCTGGCACGGACGCATCGAAAGTAGAATTGTTTGCTGATTTTTTCGAAAATCAGCACACAGAAGGTGATGATATCGATTTGAATGCTCTGCTTGACCAATGCAGTGGGGAGTCGTTTGATGTTGAAATCGATGATGATGATGTATTGAAAGCTTTGATGTCAATAAATACGAACAAAGGAGCGGGTCCAGATGGAATATCGCCGAAACTATTGAAAAATTGTGCTCACTCTTTGGCAAAACCATTAGCATTATTATTCCGCAAATCTCTTGAATTTGGATATGTACCGGCAGCTTTGAAAAATTCAAGACTTGTACCAATATTTAAATCAGGCAAAAAAGCAGTGCATCGAATTACAGACCGGTCGTAATTATTCCAACACTGGCAAAAGTTCTGGAAATGGTGATGCATAGAAAATTCGAAACGTTCGTATATAGTAAAATCACACATAACCAACACGGTTTTGTGAAAAATCGATCGACATCAACGAACTTATTGCAAATGGTGAATTACACAATGGATCAATGACAGCACAGTGTCAAACTGAGGTGCTGTATACCGACTTCGAGAAAGCTTTCGATCGAGTTAACCACAAGAGAATGCTTCATAAACTGGCAAATTTCGGATTTGGTCGTAGTCTGGTCAAATGGTTTCATTCGTATTTGACTTGAAAGAAAATCGAGGATATTTGCTGTTTCATCTGGTGTACCAGATGGCAGCATTTTGGGACCTTGTCTCTATATTATTTTTATAAATGACATTGTTGATATGGTAAAAAATGCTAATGTTTTGCTATTTGCAGATGATCTGAAACTGAATCTAAAAATCGCATCGCCCACGGATGCTTACCTCTTCCAAAGTGCAATTAACCAACTGTATGAATGGTGTGTGTTGAACCAGCTTTATTTGAATTTGAAAAAGTGTTTCATCATGACGTATTCGAGGGGTACTCAGGTCACCTATGACTATACGATTAACAATGGTCAACACACGTTTGAGAGGGTCAATCTTCAGAAGGATCTGGGTGTAATTTTCGACTCAAAGCTCACGTTCGTCAATCACATCGATACGATAGCAGCCAGTGCACGTGTGGCTTTAGGATTTATCAAACGAACATTAAAAAATAAGTTTACGATTGAATCAGCAAAAATTTTATATTTCGCACTACTGTAGTTAGGTCAAAATTGGAATATGCGAATGTTGTTTGGCAGCCGTAACACCGTATACACTCAGACAAAATAGAATCGGTACAAAAAAAATTTGTTGAATGGGTTTTAAGATTCATTTTTCAACGTGATGAAAATAATAGATTACCACCGTACTGTTATAGATGTGATTATTTAAACATTCAGCCGCTATGGAGACGGCGTATAAATTCATCGATATTTTTAATTTATGACCTGTTGTTAGGAAACGTAGTTTCAGATGCACTCAGAGGAAAAATAGATTACACAAGACAGCAATTTGATGCAAACCAAAAGGTTTTGAGAAACAGTGAACTGATTAGAATAAGAGTGTTTGCAACATCATCAGCCGTTTTGTGTTCCTTGTAGAAATTTTAATAAAGTAAGACCGCAATTTTTTGAACCATCATCGAGACAAATATTTTGATCTAATGTAGTCAATTCTGTATTTGTTTGATCCAAAGTTATGTAAAGTTTCCTATACGTGATATTGTGTCTTTTTTTAGAATAAGACGAGTGAATGTATGTTGATGTGGGAAGAACACAATCGGTCTCCACAGAGTGCCATTTCGAAGTCATTAGGACTGGTGGTCGGGTGTACCGATCGGGAAGTGATTCGTTGCACATGTAAATTGTAAACCAAAATGTATGATATTTTTTCAGTCTGTGATCAGACGGTGTAATAAACAAACATCTGAAGTGAATTTATTTTATCTATAAATATGTCAACTGTTGAATCATTGATCAGTTCGTTATCAAAATCATGCATTCCTGATAGCATCATAATATTCCAAAACCTCAATTGCATCTGTTTTGTTGTTTATTAAGTAAACTGGTGGTGAAATGGTAGTCTTTGATATGTTTGATGATATTGTGATTGCCACTGGTTCTGGATTGACAGTTGAAATGGTAATTGAAAATGCTGTTGAAATTGTTGTTGGTATTGTGGCTGGAATTGCGGCCGAATGAACTGGTCGGTGTTCATATAGTGATAGGGAAAATTTTGATGATCTTGATAATTGTGTCTAAATATCGGCGTATATGGTACATAATGATTTGATCGATTGAAACGGTTTATATTTCGATAATTATTCTGTCTGTGAAAATTATTACTATGGTGAACACTAGGGTGCATCGATTTTTAAAATAAAGGTGTATCAAAATCGGCGTAGGGGCGCTCTATACTACACTTCAATACGAACATTTTTTGTACTGGGTGAAGTCTGTAAGTTAATTCCTCTCGCGGCGCTGTCAATTTGAAATTTGGCTGTTTTTGGGCTGATTTTCATAAAAATTCACTCAAAATTTCCTTTAAAATGTCAATAAAACTCCATTTCTTCTCTCTATGTATGGTAAAAAAAATGTTTTTCTGGATAAACTACGTCGAATATAATGATTTTTTATAGGTTATTTAAAACAATTTTCAATTTTTTTGGGCTGATTTTCATAAAAATTCACTCAAAATTTCCTTTAAAATGTCAATAAAACTCCATTTCTTCTCTCTATGTATGGTAAAAAAATGTTTTTCTGGATAAACTACGTCGAATATAATGATTTTTTATAGGTTATTTAAAACAATTTTCAATTTTTTATTAGCCAAACCGGAAAAGTGCCCAAAAACGGTAGTCGAATTGTCGATATACCATAATAAACATGTCGCAAAAATAATTTCAAATGTATTCTGATGTGACAAAGATTGAATTTTATTGGGCTAATCGTCAAATTTGAGCCATTTTCGACCAAATATGTTACAAACACCCATTTATCTATATTTTGCGCTATCAAATTCATTCAGTTTCTCCAGTAAAATTAATTTAGAGTTTCGCAAAATCATCAAACACTCGCTTGATTGTCACAAATCCCTTAGGTTTCTTAAAAATGGCCAAAAATCGCATATTTCCTTGAAACTAGTATACTTTTTTTTTATTCTTTCGACTTGAATGTTTGCTGTCATGAAATAGATCAGAATCGAGTTGTGTACCACTTTTAATGCGTTTTACAATGTCTTCAGTTAATGTTTTTTCATCGAACTTTTCACTGGATGGTTTATTTAAAGCATTCAAATTCATTGTATTATTCATCACCATTAATGGTGGAATATTCCTTCACATAAAGTATCATGTTTAGAGATGTCATTTTCATTTTGTTTTATTCGTTTGAATTCGTCCACAAACTACCGAAAACGGTGAATCGACATTGAATGAAGTTTTGAAATTGTCAATCGACAAAATTCAATATTCCTCTTGGAGAAGAAGACCAAACCGTTGTAGAATTTCTTTCACTGGATTTATTAATGTTCTATGTGACATGCATTCGACATAAATTTGTTTTAATGCCGGTTCCAAGTGCTCGGACTCAAACAATTATAGTCGACTTTAAATTTTTTTTTATTGAAATTGATTACAAAAATGAAAAATTATGAAGCAAAACTCTATTTTCTGCATAAAAAATGCATTCTGTGTTGATAGAATGTTGATTTTTTGGTTTTGAGCAAGGAAAAACTGTCAAAAAAAATTAAAGTCGGCTTTCTAAATCAAACTTTTGTTCTCAAACAATTTTGTAATTTTATTTTTTGAAAAAAAACTATTTAATATCAAAAATCTATAGAGCACAGTATTTTCGATGTAGTACGTTTGACAGTTCGTTCGTTCCCTTGTGGCGCACAGAGTGGCGCACTGAAAGATCTTACCCACAAAATGACTGATATCACATTTTCGATGGCGCTAGTGAAATATATTTCTCGGCCCAAACCTCTGTTGAGATTTTGTGAATTTGCATATCAGTAAATCATGCACCAAGGTAGAAACGTATCATGAAAGAATGATCTACAGAAAAAAACCTATTGTATCTACAGAACAAAATGATTTGACTAACAAATAAATGGGCTTACATGCGTAAGGCTTACTTTTCCGCACTTTTAACCACTAAGTGATTTGTAAAATTAGTTTTAATGTGAAAGTAAACATAGTGAAATTACAAGAAAACGTCATCAAATCGGCCTCAAATTCAGTTTTTACCCTTTTTTCTACAAAATAAGCAGTTTATATGGGTTCGGAGCAGTTTGTTAACCTTAGACCTGTCCTCTGGGCACTCAGTGCCCGAGCCGATATGTAATTTGATAATTAATTTTGTCAGCACAGTATGTGGAATATAGCTGCGAGTCTGACGCACACATACATATCATTGCTTTCAAAATCGGTAGAGTGATTTTTGAAATATTGCAGAAATTCGATTTTTTTTTCAAAAAATGTCAATTTATCATACAAAATATACCACGGGCACTGAGTGCCCGAGAGGTCAGAAATATGATGAGAGGACAGGTCTAAGGTTAAAAATCATTGGTTCCACCTATTTTCTGAATCGAATCTATTGTATGACCACATGTATGGAATGATTATATTTATGAATCTCAGAACCAATATAATTTGTCTCAGAAAAGTGAAATGGGTCCACGGAAGACATTTTTTAGGCTTATTTGTGGCACTTTCCATACAAAAATTTAATTTTCAAGCAAAAAGCTACATTCACTTGAGACGAAGGTGCGCCGAAACGACTACTTCGACATTGCTCAAAATTGGATGGAATCTTAGTGCTATGAAGTAATATAGGCTCGCAGAAAACATTAAGTAGGCTTATTTGTGGTAATTTCGTTCAAAAATGGCATTTCAAGGGCAATAAACGTATGTTCATTGGAGAGCATGGCGCGCCAAAACGGCTATACCAATATTGCTCGCAAAAGTGGGTCGCAGAAACGAAATAGATATGTTGCATTTTTAAATTTATTTCAAGTTCCACTAAACAATAAATTAAGTGCTCTCACCGAAGATGATGAAAATTAGCCTAACCAAACCCAAAAGAAATTCCGCCGGTAGTTGTAACATATCACAACACAAACATACAAATGTGTGGCTGAGAATAAAAGTGGACTTAGCCGAAACCGCGCGTGTGATACGTGCGCTTAGCTCATTCCTATTGAGAGAGGATGGACCAATGACTTCAAAATATTTTCGACCGTTCGATTATTCACAATTCTCCTATTGATATGGAATTCTTATCTTTGATCAGTCATTCACAAGTCACACGTATTCAAATGCGCGGATTCGGCTAAGTCCACTTTTATTCTCAGCCATTCAAATAATCATGATAGATTTAAAAATAAACTACGACATCAAAATCGTCAGTTTCGGCCGCAAAATTTTTGCGAATTAGCCTGAGGATACAAATTTACCATTTTTGGTAAGGAGTGCAATGAGAAAAGGTCAAAAATCGTTAAAAATCCTCCTCACCTTTTTTATTTTTTGCTAGTTTTCTTAGTGATGGTGGCAGTTTTTTGGGAACGAGGTCCGTATACGCTAAGCACATTCTTGTACTCCCTTTTTAGTATGGTTAACCTTAGACCTGTCCTCTGGGCACTCAGTGCCCGAGCCGATATGTAATTTGAAATAAAAATGTAAATATGTAACCAAACATCATATGGTGATATTTTTCATAAAGAACATTTCAATCTCTACCTACAGTGTGAGTTTCATTGAGTTTGTATGTTGCATTTCCGAATGAGATCGGTGAATCATGCATACACTCTGTACGTCCTCTCGGGCACTCAGTGCCCCCAAAAAAGTTCCATATATTTTGTATGGAAAACTTTTGGGATGCATATTTGGATCGAACATAAATTTGGGGGGCCAATTTTAATCCCAATTGGGATCCATGTCAATTTTCATGCAAAACCCTCTGTGGGCACTCATATTTCGAAATGATTTGTTAGGAAGAAAGTCTTTAATTTTGTCAGCACAGTATGAGGAATTTAGCTGCGAGTCTGACGCACACATACATATCATTGCTTTCAAAATCGGTAGAGTGATTTTTGAAATATTGCAGAAATTCGATTTTTTTTTCAAAAAATGTCAATTACAAAATATACCACGGGCACTGAGTGCCCGAGAGGACAGAAATATGATGAGATCTCAGAGGACAGGTTAAACTCAACGCACGGCGATAAAACTTATTTTGAAAGGTAATGTCAATAAGAAGTGCCATCAGAAGAGATTTTAAGAATGCGTATACTACAAGTTCGTAAAAATGCTCATATGTACATGGGTGTTTTCCCCATATGAAATGCATAAAACAACAAAATACATGCTACACTCAGCCAAGAAAGGAACGAAGTTGTGTAAAATATGATTCTTCAAAAATGCTATGCGGGGGAGGGGAGGGGGGGGTTGGATAGCCTTTGGGGGGATCAATCAGTTTGGAGTGGGGGCACTGGTATGAGAGGGGATTCAAATGGCCATAGGACTGCCCAACTGCTATGATGGGGGGACTCAGATAGTCTTAAGTGGGGAGATAATTGGTTCAGGGGGCCAACTGCTATGAAATGAGGACAGTTTTTGGGGACTCAACTGGACCGGTCTAGGCGGTTATCGAGTGGTCTCAAGGGAGTCAATCAGGTTAAGGAAGGGTGGAACTGCTATGAGGGTTTCTTAGGGAGGACAATACCGGATTGATATCGACGCAATGACAAACTATCTATTACGAATATGCATTCCGACGTAATTTTGGGCTTTGAATTCGAATTTGAAATTGTTAGTATCCCCGCGGACTCGGTTTTAGAAGGGGACCATAGCTACGCCATCGCCGCATAGTCTAAACTGAATCAACTCAAGCAAAAAACGAATCTTTGGCCGAAAAATTAACACAAACTCATATAAATCGGCAATACGATAATCACAATGGGTTCTATTAATCTTTTGAATATTCACAAGGTCAAAGTGAACAGCACCATCGATTAAAAAATCAAACATCAAAACAACACAATCTCGCTAACTACCTTAAATAATATATCTGTCGCTTATCGGCAGAATATTTTACATATAAATGCTATTGAAATTTCACAAATCGAGTGACGAAAACTAAATGCATAACAGAAAAAACTTACGTTGTAAATACCAGAGACTAGTGAGTGATACGTCTCTGGCACAAAACCAAATGTGGACATATCATACAATAAGTGCATCATAAATCCACCTGGAGTACCATGGGTATGTGTTCCGCTGATTAATACGTTTTCCAATTTATATAAATTTCCATATTCAAGCTGTAGTTTCCTGATAACCTGTTAAAATTAAAATCTATATATTAATACGCTAAGCACTTTTTTGTACTCCTTTTTTAGTATGTTTTAACTCAACGTACGATGATAAAACTTATACTATTTGAAAGTTATTGTCAATAAAAAGTGCCATCAGAAGAGATTATGTCAATCGGTCTACTACGAGTCCGTAAAAATTCTGAATTTCATGGGTGTTTTTCCCATATAAAATGCACAAAACAACAAAATACACGCTATACTTGTGTATATGCCCGTACACAACATAAGCGAACGATGTTGTGAAAAAAAATTGATTCTGCTAAATTGCTATGAGGGGGAGGGGGAGGTTGGATAGTCTTAAGGGGATCAATCGGTTCGAATGGTGTTATGCCAAATGAAGGGAGTTTTGCGGGACTCAACTGGACCGGTCTGAGGGGGGGCTTCAGAGGGTCAAAAGGGGGGGGGGGGTCAAAAGGGGGGGGGGGGGGTCAAAAAGGGGGGGTCAAAAGGGGGGGGTCAAAAAAGGGGGGTCAAAAAGGGGGGGGGGGTCAAAAGGGGGGGGGTCAAAAGGGGGGGGGTCAAAAGGCGGTCAATCAGGTTAAAGGGTAGGATGGAACTGCTATGAGGGTTCTTTGTGGGGAGGACAATACGGGATTGATATTAATTCGGGTTTAGGGGGGACTCAACTGGACTGGGGGGTTTCAAGTGGTTTAGGGGGGTCGGGTTAAGGGGGGGCAACTACTATGAGGGTATAGGGGGGTGGGGGTCATATGGGATTGATATCGACGCAATGACAAATTATCTGTGCATTTTGATATGTATATAAAATACGTATCAAACAACAAGTCTGTGTAACACGAAACAAGTCAAAAGGCCAAAAATTCAATAGAGTTGGGATCCTATTAAGGCAACAAGTTTTCACTCATGGTCAATTGAATGCATAAAAATAAAACCACCGACCCGAAGTAGTGACTGATGGGCAACGCAAGCAACATAACCATTCTCAATTTGTGCCAAAAGTGCCACTTTGTTGTACTACAAGAGGCACAAAACCAGCGCGGTTGACAGCTGAAACTATAGCGCGGCGATCGGCGTTGCGAGCAACGTCGGGAGGGTGAATAAAAGAACATACGCATCACAAAAATGTGTTAGAGAATTTGCATATTTAGCAAAGAGATATGGTTTCGTTTCGCTTTGGTCAGATTTTTTTATTAGTTCTGCTTAAATGCACGAGAAAATAGAGTGGTACTTTTATTCTCATGCATTCAATTGTATGTCGCTGCAAGTAGAGTTAGATCTTTCGATGGATTGAGGCCCATTCCAAGTGCTTCCCTATAAAATTTATAGGGCCCTATAAAAATTTAAAATCCATATTTTTCTATAAATTTCTGTTCAATTAAATTAGACTACTCATATTTAGGCTAAAAAAATCAATGTAGGTGTGATTGCATAGAAATTTTTACTAATTTTCACCTAAATAATGATTTGAATTTTATAGGGCCCTATAAATTTTTTTTTTTCGAATATTTCCATATTAATCACTCTATTTGCTCAACATATTATAGAAACTCAATAATTTAGCGCAATAAGAGTGATAGTACCAATTTTTTTTCACTAAAATTTGAAAAAACTCGAAAAATTAGAAAATTTTGCATTTTTTACTGTCATTCTATCTCGTGAACGGTGACGAATTTTAATTTCATGCCTGAAGCAAAGTTGTAGACCTTGAGCTCAAGAAAAAATCTGTCTCAAGGGTTGAGCCCAAAAATCTCGTTTTTAGGGATCAAACACCCCTCTGCAAATAGTGATATTTGGGGTCATTTTTTACCCCTTGGGAGTGAGTTTTTGGGGTCAACCCCCGAGACAGAATTTTTCTTGAACTCAAGATGTACAACTTTGTCCAGTACATCTAGATCGAAATCGGTACAGTTTAACAGATATAGCTGTACTCATTGTGTCGGTTTTTTTTAAATTTTCCTCCTGAGGGGGCATTTTTGACCATTTTTTTACGGCTGTATCCTGTAAACTGTACCGATTTCGATTTAGATGTCCTCGGCAAAGTTGTAGATCGTGAGTTCAAGAAAAATTTAGTCTCAGGGGTTGACCTCAAAAACTCACTTCCAAGGGGTCAAAAATGAGCCCAAGCATCACTATTTTCAGAGGGGTGTTCAACCCCTTAAAAGGGGATTTTCGGGGTCAACCCCCGAGACACAGACTGATGACGAAACAAATTTTAAAACAAAACCCAACACATGTTTCACATGTATTGATCCTTCATAGAGCAATCCAAAAAAAATGTTGCCAAACACTTGTGTGTAACTCATTGTAATGTGATATCTCTGTATTGATCCTTCATAGAACAGTACATAAAATTTTTTAAAAATCACCAAAATAGTATGCGAGACACATTGACCATAATTTTGTAAAACCTGTTGACCAATAAATTCAGTCAACGAGCCCGAGACACATTGGCCACATTTTTATCTAACCTGTTGACCAATAAATTTAGTCAAATCGGCTAAGACAACTTGGCCATTTTTTAAGTAGACAATTTGATCAATAAATTTGGTCGACTTGTCAGAGAAAACCTGGCCAAAATTTACACTGACCAATTGACCATTAAAATAGGTCATTTTGTTAAATTTGGTCAGACCTGGTGCCCTCAGACCTAGTGGACTCAGACATACCGTCATAGAGCCTTTCTATAATATGTTGAGCAAATAGAGTGATTAATATGGAAATATTCGAAAAAAAAAAAATTTTATAGGGCCCTATAAAATTCAAATCATTATTTAGGTGAAAATTAGTAAAAATTTCTATGCAATCACACCTACATTGATTTTGTTAGCCTAAATATGAGTAGTCTAATTTAATTGAACAGAAATTTATAGAAAAATATGGATTTTAAATTTTTATAGGGCCCTATAAATTTTATAGGGAAGCACTTGGAATGGGCCTGAGATTCTATATTGTAGATCGAAGTGAACAAGGGCATTTAGCAAATTATGACAGAGTATTCACTAAAAGAATTTACTTGAACCGATAAATATGCCACTGTCTCGGTGATTTCAATGTGAGCACAGATATTATAAAAAAGAGATTAATTGAATATTTTAAAACTTCAAGAAAATAAATGTAATAATCAATTTTGCAATCGGTTAATCGCAGCGTTTTGCTCCGTAACCGTTAGGACTGGCAAATAGGTTAACTGATCGGTGCTATCAAACATTGATTATAAATAGATTTGTACTTATAATTTTTATAGGGCCCTATAATTTTTTAAGTACTGACATTAAATTTTCATTATATTCGTATTTTGGTCTATTCGGGAGCGATTTTAAAGTTATAGGGCCCTATAAAAATTATATGGGCCCCACAGTGCGATGACAAGGCTCACTTTAAAGGGTTTTTTTTCTGGCAGAGAATGTTGGAGAGAGACGGATAGATACAGATGTATATTTCCATCTCTTTTTGTTCTGTGTTCACATCTAAAAAAAACCCTACAAAGTGAGCCTTGTCATCGCAGTGTGATGGGCCCTATAATTTTCAAAATCACTGAAATTTCCAATACCGATCATTTCCTCAACTAGAATTTATCCAAAAATTAAAACCTTTCGAAAATTAAGCCGGTTGGGTTCATTCAAAAAGCAATTTTTCCTCGAAAATTACGAAAATCGAGCAAAAAACTCAGAAAATTCAATTTTTGTGGCATAGAAAAATTCCATAAAGGGTAGGGAATATGATATCACTGTCTTCAGCAAAGTTGTAGATCTTGACGCGACGAAAAAAAAATCTGATGGGTCGACCCCAAAAAACACTCCCAGAAGGTCCGGATTCACCCCAAATATTAGTATTTTTGGGAGGGGTTTTCACCCTTCAGGGATGATTTTTTTTTGGCCTAGGGGCAAATTTTCGTCACGTCAAGACCTACAACTTTGCTTAAGACAGAAAACCCAAATTTATAACCGTTTAGGAGATATAAAGATGGGTTATTTTGGAAAAGTTCGTTATTTTAGTAAGGAATATACCATTTTGTTAAGAATATATCTCCCGAACGGTTGGGAATTCGGGTTTTCTATCTTAAACAAAGTTGTAGGTCTTGACGTGACGAAAAAATTTCCCCTAAGGGAGTCGACCAAAAAAAAATCATCCCTGAAGGGTGAAAACCCCTCCCAAAAATACAAATATTTGGGGTGAATCCGGACCTTCTGGGAGTGTTTTTTGGGGTCGACCCATCAGATTTTTTTTTTCGTCGCGTCAAGATCTACAACTTTGCTGAAGACAGTGATATCATATTCCCTACCCTTTATGGAATTTTTCTATGCCACAAAAATTGAATTTTCTGAGTTTTTTGCTCGATTTTCGTAATTTTCGAGGAAAAATTGCTTTTTGAATGAACCAAACCGGAGTAATTTTAGATAGGTATTCATTTTTGGATAAATTCTAGTTGAGGAAATGATCGGTATTGGAAATTTCAGTGATTTTGAAAATTATAGGGCCCCTATAATTTTTATAGGGCCCTATAACTTTAAAATCGCTCCCGAATAGACCAAAATACGAATAAAATGATAATTCAACGTCAGAACTCCATAATAATCTATATAGATAGTTTTTGCAATGAAAGTTCAATAATACATTCAAAAAATATGGTACTTAAAAAATTATAGGGCCCTATAAAAATTATAGGGAAGCACTTGGAACGGGCATAAGTCCATTGGAGCTATTTCCGAAAATTCGGAAGCATGGAATTACTTCCAAAATTATAAATTCCGTTCGATTCACAAAAATGGAATTGAGTCCATAAATGAATTCATTAAAGCTGGAACCAAAACATTACATAGGCCCATTGGTTCTCACTAGGGGTCCGAGGGATCTAATCACCCCCCCCCCTCCCGTTCCCCCCTGAATGATCGTTACCCCGCAAAGATTTCGTTACCTCCAGATGAATTATGAATTTTGGAGCTGATGATTTTTTTTTGGTCCTCAACTTTTTCTGAGACCCAGTTTACACTAGATAGAATGGAGTTTGAAATTTTTTTTCAATTTGCTAGGGTTTTTTGACGAGAATTGCATCAGTTATCACATTCATTTTGGAGGAAACAAAAACCCCTATTCAACTTCTTCGAAGCTGAGCATCTTTTTTTTAGGTCCTCACTTTTTCCTCAGACCCGGTTTACACTAGATGGAATTGACTTTTTCCGTTACCCCCCAAGATATTTTTTCACTTCCCCCCCAAGACATTTTTTCACTTACCCCCCTATGCATAGGTCCACTTTCTGTCGATATCTTAATAAAATTAATGAAATAATACACTGAACATTTCACCGTGTGCTAGACTTTGACAGAAAGTGGGCTTATGCCTATCCCATGGAACCAAAAAATGACACATGCCCACTTTCTGTCAATATTTTAGTAGAGCAATATACAAGATAGTTCCTTGGCTCATGGGCATGTTAGTAGATTGTTTTTAAAATTCAAATGTGTGTCATTTGGAAGCTTATCTCAATACCTTTCCAACGATATACGCATGTCTGAGAAATGTCAAGTGGTGCGGCCACAATGGCTGTGTCACTTTTTGGTGTTTAGAGGCGGCGAAATCAAAAACTTCCAGAACAAAAGTTGCTTAGTTTTTCATGTATCCCTGAAAGTTTGGAAAAAATCGAGTGAAGGTACGGACATACATACATACAGATTATCCCTGTCATTAATATCTTTCTATCTATATTTCACTCGAACTTACCTAAAATTCAATGCATCTATCTCGTTTATACTATCTTTATTATGAAATCAAACGCAATTTAAAGTCAATCGAACGCGCACAATGTGGGTATCTCTCCCTCTCTCTCTCTGAATTGCATAAACAAAGAATAATAAGAAAGGAAATGCAAAGCAAACAACACGATGTTCGTTGTCTCTCGCTACAAGCGAATGGGCGTTTGTGTGGTGGACGAATAGGAATATACAATCAAATGATGTGTTTCTTTCAATGTATTGGTTCGACATTTCTTTCGCTTTCCAACTGTGCTTTCCAACTGTGTTCTCTTCTCAATAAAGATAGTATAAACGTGACAGATGCATTAAATTTGAGGTAAGTTAGTGAAAATAAAGACAGAAAGGTATTATTGTCAGCAACTGTACATACATACACAAATTGATAGATGGAGGCGCCACGAATAAAATTCAAATGGCCATAACTTTTCAACGTATGGTCCGATTTTAATGGTTGGATTTGTATTAACGCGTAGAATAGATTCGAATTATGGAAGCCGTTGCATAAAACCAGTCGCATTAAGGGAATATCACTGTCAAACGTACTACATCGAAAATACTGTGCTCTACAAATTAATAATATAAAATACATTATCAAATCAAAATAAAATTGCAAAATTGTTTGAAAACAAAAGTTTGAATACTCTTCTATCTGAAAATATAGGAATTCATCCAATTTTGTTTTAAAAAAAAACTCATAAATCAATATTAAACCATTAACATTTCACATTGTTTACATTATTGTTGTTGTTGATGCAAAATGCCAGAACCACATTGTTGCGTGAAAAACAATTGTAAGGGTGAAAGATATGCAGAACTCAAACTTAATTGCATGTATTGCGGGAATCAAGTTTATATCCAATGCATGAGAGAAAGGAAAAATAATGAAAAAATTGTGAAAAGTGTATTAAAAATTTTTGGTCTGGCGACATCAGCTCATGATGGAACATTTATTGTAAATACATATGACAATGAAATGTTAACAAAATTCAATGACACATTCACAATGGATTCACCATTTGCCATAACTTGTGAAGTGTGTTCAGACAAATTCAAAAAAATCTTTAATGCAAATAATCAACAACAACATCAACAAAACGCATCGTCATCACCCCGTTCAGAGCCATCGTTGTCAGAAATGGCATTACCCAGTAACATAACCAACAATCAAACTGACCAATTTGCCATATATATTTCAAAGTGCAAACCAACGACAACATGTGATAAATTAGCTGCATATATCACACATAAAACATCTTTAGTTAACGATACCAATTTTTCAGTTGAAATTTTAACCAAGAAAAGTCAAAAGCAACATAAACTCAATTTTGTGTCGTTCAAAATTAATGCATCAACCAAAGATGATTATGATGTTATTATGAATAGTGATTTATGGGGATCTGGTGTTAATGCTGTGCCCTTTGTTCCACCTCAAAAACCACCAAAACCATTAAGAAAAAAAACTAACATGGATTCAAAACAAAAACAAAAGCAGCAAAAAGTCCAACCGCAACAACAACAACAGCAAAAATTTTCATCACAAAATGACAAATTTTATAAAAATAAGCAGAATCAAAATAATGGTACTCGATTTGACCATCGAAATGTTGATAATTACCGAAACTATAACCGTGTTCACCATAATAATAATTTTCACGGGCAGAATAATTATCGAAATATAAACGGTTTAATGTTAATGGTCTGCACCGTACAGCGTTTCTTCGCCAGAGGTGGTTTATTAATAAATTTATATAAAAAAAGAAAAAAAAAAATTATATATACATAATGTACAAACTCTTTTATAATCAATGTCTGCTAGCACCGATCAGTAAATCCATTTACCAACCCTAACGGTTACGGAGTAAAATGCTGCGATTAACTGATTGCAAAATTGATTATTATCACATTTCTCTTCTTAAAGTTTTAAAATATTCAATCAAACGCTTTTTTATGGTATCTGTGCTCACGTTGAAATCAACCAGATATTGATCATAATTGAGGATCTTTTTATCAGAAAATTCATTGAATGTATCAAGCATAAAATTCATTGGTTGGTGTTTCTTGTAATTACATTTTTCAAATGGTATTATTAATAGATTACTACTGCGTGTTTGGTAATGTGGTAAACGGAAATTGATATTTTCTAATAAATGACTAGATGATATTTCACCACAGATCAATTTGTGAATAAAAACTACTTGAGCAACTGTTCTCCGCTCTTTCAAGGTGATCAGATGTAGTAACATTAGCCTATTTTCATACTTTGGTAGGTGGAATCTATCCGGCCATTTTAATTTCCGTAGAGCATAAAGTAAGAATTGTTTCTGGATTGATTCTATTCTTTTGGTCTGTCCTTTCATGTATGGGTTCCAAACTTGCGATCCGTATTCAATTATTGGTAATACAAAGGTATAAAAGAGCAATCGGATAGTCCACGGATCCTTGAAATCACGACCAAATCTTTTAATCCAAGCTAGTCTTGATTTGGCTTTTGCTATGATGTATTCAATGTGTGATTTGAAATTGAGTTGATTATCAAGAATGACTCCCAAGTCTTTGATTTCATTGACTCTCTGGATGACTTCATTTCCAATGATATAGTTATGATTAATTGTTGTACCCATTCGGTGAAACCTCATAATTTTGGTCTTTTTAACATTCAATCTAAGATCGTTACTACTGAAAAAGCCAGAAATGTTTTCCAAGTCGTTTTGTAATATCAAGCAATCGTTTTCAGATTCAATATGTTTGGATAGTCTAACATCATCTGCAAATGAAAGTAATGTAGAATTTTCAACATAATATGGTAATTCAATGATGAATAATAAAAACAATGTTGCACCAATTGGGTAGCCTTGACCTGTACCAGAAGTAACGTCAATCGGGATTGATTTCGTATTACCGATTTTGACTATTTGTTTCCTACCATTAAGATATGATTCAATCCATCTTAGAATCTCATGCATCAAACCCATAACGTTGAGTTTGTGGATCAGTAGATCAATATTTACCGAATCAAATGCCTTTGCTAGATCAATGTAGATTGCATCCGTTTGAGTGTTCATCGATAAGTTGTTCAATGTGGATGAAGCAAATTCGACTAGATTCGTGATTGTTGATCTTCCCTTTATGAATCCGTGCTGGCTTTCATTAATGATGTTTTTAATGTAAAAATTCAAATGGCATGTTAATATTGAATCTAGTAACTTTGCTATTACGCATTGGAGAGCCACACCTCTGTAATTACTAATGTCATTTCTTGATCCACTTTTGAATATCGGTCTCACAAACGATGTTTTCCAACATTGAGGTACTTGCGCCGTTTTCATGGATTCACTGAGGATTAGCGTAATTGGTTTCACTAATGTTTCTAGACAATTTTTTATGAATAGGTTTGGAATTCCATCCGGGCCTGAAACCAAGTTATTTGGTAGGTTGTTGATTGCTTGCGTCACTGTTTCTTCAGTTATATCCACTTTTGGAATGTTACTGCATATATTAATCAATTCATTTCTATGTTTGTTGTTGGATTCAAACTTATGAACTGCTTCTGGATTATATCTAGAGTAAGCAGTAGAGAAGAATTGAGCAAATAAATTCGCGGTTTCTGATTCGTTGTTGGATTTCTGGTCATTAAACTCCATGACATTCGGTAATTTGTCGTTGCATTTGTTCAAGTATTTTACATGTTTGTAAAAGTTTAATGGATCATCGGTTATCATTTGTTCCATCTCAATTGTATAATCGTTATAGGCCTTTCTGACACTTCGATTATATTCAGTTCGCTTCATCGAAAATTCCATGTTTGCCTCTGTTGACCATTTTCTCTTAGACCGTAATTTATTCAGTCTATTTTTCAAATTAATAAGTTGTGGGTTGAACCATTTGGGGTGTGATGATGATTTATGCGCTTTGGTCTGAACATGTTTCTTGATAACTGAATCAATTTCTTCATAAAACTTATCTACTTTATCATTAAATGGTATCTTTGAAAGTTGAAGTAAAGCATTCCACTCTATGCATGCAAGTGATTCATTGATGTTTGCATAGTTGGCTGATTGAAAATCAAGGAATGTATTGGCATCTTCAATTCTATCATTGGTCTTGATGTATTTTAGAATTGTCAGCTGAGTGGCTGGGTGGTGACACTCAATTTTCAATAATTGATCAATACATACATCACATTTTATCAAGTCGGTGTCGTTTGTCCAAACCAAATCCAATAGTCGGTTGTTTGTATTGTAATATTTATTGATTTGATGTAGTCCAAGTTCGTGACACGAATCAATAATTGTGGTTTGCTCTTTGCTGGTTGCATTTAGAGGGAAAGCAATTTGCGGATTGTCTACGTCATCAGTCAGCCATGATAAATCTCTCAAGTTAAAGTCACCAGAATGTATAATTGTATCATTTGCTTTAGCTGTAGATGTAAATGATTTCATTGCATTCATATTTGCTTGGTAGACTGCCAATGGTGAGCCTGGTCTGATGTATGATTCTAATAATAATAAATTAAAATCTCCAAGGTTCACCTGAACGCAAATTAATTCTGTACCAAATGCTTCACCATTTCCTATTAGGTTAGAATTTAATGATTCATGAATTGCAATCAAAACTCCACCGCCACTTTTCTTCTTTTTTGATTGATTACTCTCAGTAAGGGTCGACCTATCACATCTGTATACATTAAAATCATTCGGGAATACATTTGATGATGGAATTGTGTCATCAAGGTTAGTTTCACATAACATGTAAACCTTAAAAGGAGAAATTAATATATTAGCAAAAAATTCTGGTAATTTGGTACGAAGCCCATTAACATTGTGGCAGTAAATCTTATGAAAACTGTCTAGGCTGTTGCCTCTGCAATATGAACTCTTAGCTGTTAATTTTGTTGTTGGTTTTGCGGTATCTTTCTGGATTTTATTCACTTGCATCTGAAGTGAATTTATTTTATCTATAAATATGTCAATTGTTGAATCATTGATCGGCACCTTATCTAAATTTTGCATTTCTAGTAGCATCATATATTCTAAAACTTCAATTGCATCCGTTTTGTTGTTTATTGAGAAAACTGGTGGTGAAATGGTTGTCTTTGATATGTTGGATAATGTTGTGGTTGCCACTGGTTCTGGATTGGTGGTTGAAGTGGTAGTTGAAAATGCTGTTGAAATTGTTGCTGGTATTGTGGCTGGAATTGCGGTCGAATAAACTGGTCGGTGTTCATATAATGATAGGGAAAATTTTGATGGTCTTGATAATTGTGTCTAAATATCGGCGTATACGGTACAAAATGATTTGATCGATTGAAACCGTTTATATTTCGATAATTATTCTGCCCGTGAAAATTATTATTATGGTGAACACGGTTATAGTTTCGGTAATTATCAACATTTCGATGGTCAAATCGAGTACCATTATTTTGATTCTGCTTATTTTTATAAAATTTGTCATTTTGTGATGAAAATTTTTGCTGTTGTTGTTGTTGCGGTTGGACTTTTTGCTGCTTTTGTTTTTGTTTTGAATCCATGTTAGTTTTTTTTCTTAATGGTTTTGGTGGTTTTTGAGGTGGAACAAAGGGCACAGCATTAACACCAGATCCCCATAAATCACTATTCATAATAACATCATAATCATCTTTGGTTGATGCATTAATTTTGAACGACACAAAATTGAGTTTATGTTGCTTTTGACTTTTCTTGGTTAAAATTTCAACTGAAAAATTGGTATCGTTAACTAAAGATGTTTTATGTGTGATATATGCAGCTAATTTATCACATGTTGTCGTTGGTTTGCACTTTGAAATATATATGGCAAATTGGTCAGTTTGATTGTTGGTTATGTTACTGGGTAATGCCATTTCTGACAACGATGGCTCTGAACGGGGTGATGACGATGCGTTTTGTTGATGTTGTTGTTGATTATTTGCATTAAAGACTTTTTTGAATTTGTCTGAACACACTTCACAAGTTATGGCAAATGGTGAATCCATTGTGAATGTGTCATTGAATTTTGTTAACATTTCATTGTCATATGTATTTACAATAAATGTTCCATCATGAGCTGATGTCGCCAGACCAAAAATTTTTAATACACTTTTCACAATTTTTTCATTATTTTTCCTTTCTCTCATGCATTGGATATAAACTTGATTCCCGCAATACATGCAATTAAGTTTGAGTTCTGCATATCTTTCACCCTTACAATTGTTTTTCACGCAACAATGTGGTTCTGGCATTTTGCATCAACAACAACAATAATGTAAACAATGTGAAATGTTAATGGTTTAATATTGATTTATGAGTTTTTTTTTAAAACAAAATTGGATGAATTCCTATATTTTCAGATAGAAGAGTATTCAAACTTTTGTTTTCAAACAATTTTGCAATTTTATTTTGATTTGATAATGTATTTTATATTATTAATTTGTAGAGCACAGTATTTTCGATGTAGTACGTTTGACAGTTCTTTTCAAATTCCGCGCAGATTATCGCCGAATCGGTTACACTACTCAATCGATCAAATCATTTTGTACCGTATACGCCGATATTTAGACACAATTATCAAGATCATCAAAATTTTCCCTATCATTATATGAACACCGACCAGTTTATTCGACCGCAATTCCAGCCACAATACCAGCAACAATTTCAACAGCATTTTCAACTACCACTTCAACCACCAATCCAGAACCAGTGGCAACCACAACATTATCCAACATATCAAAGACAACCATTTCACCACCAGTTTTCTCAATAAACAACAAAACGGATGCAATTGAAGTTTTAGAATATATGATGCTACTAGAAATGCAAAATTTAGATAAGGTGCCGATCAATGATTCAACAATTGACATATTTATAGATAAAATAAATTCACTTCAGATGCAAGTGAATAAAATCCAGAAAGATACCGCAAAACCAACAACAAAATTAACAGCTAAGAGTTCATATTGCAGAGGCAACAGCCTAGACAGTTTTCATAAGATTTACTGCCACAATGTTAATGGGCTTCGTACCAAATTACCAGAATTTTTTGCTAATATATTAATTTCTCCTTTTAAGGTTTACATGTTATGTGAAACTAACCTTGATGACACAATTCCATCATCAAATGTATTCCCGAATGATTTTAATGTATACAGATGTGATAGGTCGACCCTTACTGAGAGTAATCAATCAAAAAAGAAGAAAAGTGGCGGTGGAGTTTTGATTGCAATTCATGAATCATTAAATTCTAACCTAATAGGAAATGGTGAAGCATTTGGTACAGAATTAATTTGCGTTCAGGTGAACCTTGGAGATTTTAATTTATTATTATTAGAATCATACATCAGACCAGGCTCACCATTGGCAGTCTACCAAGCAAATATGAATGCAATGAAATCATTTACATCTACAGCTAAAGCAAATGATACAATTATACATTCTGGTGACTTTAACTTGAGAGATTTATCATGGCTGACTGATGACGTAGACAATCCGCAAATTGCTTTCCCTCTAAATGCAACCAGCAAAGAGCAAACCACAATTATTGATTCGTGTCACGAACTTGGACTACATCAAATCAATAAATATTACAATACAAACAACCGACTATTGGATTTGGTTTGGACAAACGACACCGACTTGATAAAATGTGATGTATGTATTGATCAATTATTGAAAATTGAGTGTCACCACCCAGCCACTCAGCTGACAATTCTAAAATACATCAAGACCAATGATAGAATTGAAGATGCCAATACATTCCTTGATTTTCAATCAGCCATCTATGCAAACATCAATGAATAACTTGCATGCATAGAGTGGAATGCTTTACTTCAACTTTCAAAGATACCATTTAATGATAAAGTAGATAAGTTTTATGAAGAAATTGATTCAGTTATCAAGAAACATGTTCAGACCAAAGCGCATAAATCATCATCACACCCCAAATGGTTCAACCCACAACTTATTAATTTGAAAAATAGACTGAATAAATTACGGTCTAAGAGAAAATGGTCAACAGAGGCAAACATGGAATTTTCGATGAAGCGAACTGAATATAATCGAAGTGTCAGAAAGGCCTATAACGATTATACAATTGAGATGGAACAAATGATAACCGATGATCCATTAAACTTTTACAAACATGTAAAATACTTGAACAAATGCAACGACAAATTACCGAATGTCATGGAGTTTAATGACCAGAAATCCAACAACGAATCAGAAACCGCGAATTTATTTGCTCAATTCTTCTCTACTGCTTACTCTAGATATAATCCAGAAGCAGTTCATAAGTTTGAATCCAATAACAAACATAGAAATGAATTGATTAATATATGCAGTAACATTCCAAAAGTGGATATAACTGAAGAAACAGTGACGCAAGCAATCAACAACCTACCAAATAACTTGGTTTCAGGCCCGGATGGAATTCCAAACCTATTCATAAAAAATTGTCTAGAAACATTAGTGAAACCAATTACGCTAATCCTCAGTGAATCCATGAAAACGGCGCAAGTACCTCAATGTTGGAAAACATCGTTTGTGAGACCGATATTCAAAAGTGGATCAAGAAATGACATTAGTAATTACAGAGGTGTGGCTCTCCAATGCGTAATAGCAAAGTTACTAGATTCAATATTAACATGCCATTTGAATTTTTACATTAAAAACATCATTAATGAAAGCCAGCACGGATTCATAAAGGGAAGATCAACAATCACGAATCTAGTCGAATTTGCTTCATCCACATTGAACAACTTATCGATGAACACTCAAACGGATGCAATCTACATTGATCTAGCAAAGGCATTTGATTCGGTAAATATTGATCTACTGATCCACAAACTCAACGTTATGGGTTTGATGCATGAGATTCTAAGATGGATTGAATCATATCTTAATGGTAGGAAACAAATAGTCAAAATCGGTAATACGAAATCAATCCCGATTGACGTTACTTCTGGTACAGGTCAAGGCTACCCAATTGGTGCAACATTGTTTTTATTATTCATCATTGAATTACCATATTATGTTGAAAATTCTACATTACTTTCATTTGCAGATGATGTTAGACTATCCAAACATATTGAATCTGAAAACGATTGCTTGATATTACAAAACGACTTGGAAAACATTTCTGGCTTTTTCAGTAGTAACGATCTTAGATTGAATGTTAAAAAGACCAAAATTATGAGGTTTCACCGAATGGGTACAACAATTAATCATAACTATATCATTGGAAATGAAGTCATCCAGAGAGTCAATGAAATCAAAGACTTGGGAGTCATTCTTGATAATCAACTCAATTTCAAATCACACATTGAATACATCATAGCAAAAGCCAAATCAAGACTAGCTTGGATTAAAAGATTTGGTCGTGATTTCAAGGATCCGTGGACTATCCGATTGCTCTTTTATACCTTTGTATTACCAATAATTGAATACGGATCGCAAGTTTGGAACCCATACATGAAAGGACAGACCAAAAGAATAGAATCAATCCAGAAACAATTCTTACTTTATGCTCTACGGAAATTAAAATGGCCGGATAGATTCCACCTACCAAAGTATGAAAATAGGCTAATGTTACTACATCTGATCACCTTGAAAGAGCGGAGAACAGTTGCTCAAGTAGTTTTTATTCACAAATTGATCTGTGGTGAAATATCATCTAGTCATTTATTAGAAAATATCAATTTCCGTTTACCACATTACCAAACACGCAGTAGTAATCTATTAATAATACCATTTGAAAAATGTAATTACAAGAAACACCAACCAATGAATTTTATGCTTGATACATTCAATGAATTTTCTGATAAAAAGATCCTCAATTATGATCAATATCTGGTTGATTTCAACGTGAGCACAGATACCATAAAAAAGCGTTTGATTGAATATTTTAAAACTTTAAGAAGAGAAATGTGATAATAATCAATTTTGCAATCAGTTAATCGCAGCATTTTACTCCGTAACCGTTAGGGTTGGTAAATGGATTTACTGATCGGTGCTAGCAGACATTGATTATAAAAGAGTTTGTACATTATGTATATATAATTTTTTTTTCTTTTTTTATATAAATTTATTAATAAACCACCTCTGGCGAAGAAACGCTGTACGGTGCAGACCATTAACATTAAAAAAAAAAAAACATTAAAAAAAATCATAAATTATCAGGTTCAAAAATATTGAATCTATTTTTAACCGGTCTATGGCCGAAAAAATGAATGAAAATTATCCGAAATTTTCCTACCGCGATATATCCACTTGTGGTTGGTAAAATTTCTAGTGTGTATACTTTTTTGCGCTAATTTTCAAAGACCTTCCAGATGGTATATGACACAAATCGCTCGGACTAATAGATACAAAGTTCGAAATTTGGTGTATATATACTGAGTAGACTTTACGCACTAGAGGTGCTTTCGTCACTCGTGTGGACTGCCGTCCACTGTGGTATTTCAAATAATTCTCTCATCATTTAAAGTAATTCTTATAAACTGAGGTAATGCCATATCCAAAACTGAAGAAAACGTCAAAATTTGGCGGGTCAGTGCTTGACATTTGTCTCAGTTTTGGATATGGAATACTTCAGATTATAGGAATTACTTTGAAATTTGAATTACTTGAATTACTAAAATTATTGGAATTACTTATGTTTTCTGGGGAATTACCGACAAAAATGAATAACTTTCAGTTAACTAAAAGAGTTGTTTTACAATGCGAAGACATCATAATTCCTCAAAATGTAATTCATACAAATGTGTTATGTGTAATTCCGTGGAATTCAATTTAATTATTATGCCCGAAAAAGTAATTCCTCGAGTTATTTACCCCTTGCTAAATACAACTTTTCTAAACATAACAATACAATCAATAAGCTATTTTAAGCAGTATTTTATAGGGCTAAATATGGTCAAAATAAAAAATCACCATTTTCAAAGGTTTTCATTAGAAAATACAAAAATAATTTTTATTTTCTATACATTTTATGCATGAAATGTATCGGGGCATGAAAAAAAATTGAAACAGGTAAATACAGCGTTGAATTTGACATTTCCAACCGTTTATGAGATACAATCTCTTACATGTGAATATGTCCATTCTTTCATAGGCTTCCATACCCTGAGATTTAGAATCATTTTATTGAAATATGTGATACGGAAGAGAAAAACCAAAAATACCGTTGTGATCAGGGCGCGAAGGTGGAGCGAACCCAATATGTCACATGTTTCGCACTGGACCACTGTATCACAGTGTTATCTAAGATTTTATTTGCTCAGCCTTAGTATACTGACCTCACGTTTAACTGCATGGGATATCATAGCACCATCAACACTGACAAAAACTACACGATTTTCACCATCATCTACTATGAACGCACGGGAATATTGTCTCAAATGTAATCCTTGTCCTCGTTGTTTAACATTAGCATATCCCATCTACATAAAAAATGATTTTATTCGAAAACGTACGTCAGTTGATCCATATGATTTTTTGAAAATTAATATTATATTTTAAAATATTCTCCATGATAATCAATTTGCATAATATTTCGAACAATATGAACCAATTTGCATGACATTTTTTCCATTCCGAAAAAAACGAAATGATAATATTTCATATCTATGAAAATCGTATATTTCATATTGAAACTACCGCCTGACTATAGGCAATCCACTAAAATTTATTTCAATACAGATATTCCACACTTAGAAGAGATAGATTATTGACTAAATCAATAGACAAATTATTGTAAGTATCCGTTGTTTGCTAAATACCAGTGAATTATCAGATAAAGTGACTTGTGACTGATTAAGTGGTATATATACCATATATTAAGATATTTTCCAATGGAATACAAGTCGATCCACAGAGATCGTCGAATAACGGCATTTAGACTATTGCTACAGCTCAGAGCTGTATAGAAATCATTTCTTTTGTAATTAAATACACATTTTTTCATTGAGAATTACGAATGGTAATTGTAATTGAAAATCCATATTAAACTCAATGTAATTGAAATTGTTGATGAAATTCATTTCATTACATTTTGCTCGCGCCATCTACTGTCCGCAAGAAATATATTGATTTCAAATACATTGATTCATATGGGAAATGCAAATTTTATTCATTGACAATCGCATGAGAAGCGGAAAAATCGAACAAATGAAATGGTTTTCATCAATTAACCATTACAATTGCAATGGTAATTGAACGAAAATCAATTAATTTTTCCATCAAAGTAATGGTAATGATTACAAAATGTAATGAATTACATATTTCAACAGCTCTGCTACAGCTATTGACATTTCCATTGCTATTCATATTGAATTGCGTGAAAGATATGCTACAACGATTTGGTCTTCTGCTCCAAGACAGGGAAAAATTGAATTTTGTCGATGATGAAATAAAAATTGCCAATTTTACAGCATCATTCAATATCGATTCACCATTTTCGGTAGTTTGTTAGCAGTGGTAGTTTGTGAACTGTGTAAAGAAGAGTTTAAACAAATGAAACAAAAACAAAAACAAAATGAAAATGACAACTCTAAACATGATGGTTTAAACAACACCGACATAGCTGTTTACGAACAGAAAAAATACGAATGTTCGTTTGTTCGTTCGTTCGTTTAATTGTTTGTTCGCTGTTCGTAGACAAATTTTTCGCATTTTTTAATATTTAGAGCTGTTTTGAGCGAGAATATGAAAATAAATGTATTTGAAATCGTAAACATCAAGCTCTAAAATCGTTTTTTGTATGTTTGTACCATTAATAGCTCAAAAACCGTTGTAGTTAATGTCTTGAAATTTTGGGAGTATATTCTAGACTGGAATACACTTGCTGGAATATCTGAAAGATATATTTTTATTTTCCCAAAATTCGATCATTTTGAGGTACCCCACATTACAAGGGTAAAAAACAATCGCTACAATTTTGATCAAATTCACCCAGTTTGTGTATTTTTTTAATCCCCTACCAGATGATTCGCGTGAACATGGTAAGATCTTGTGAATGGTACGTCCAGTACAATGGATTTTTAACTTTTGACGTTTTTCATCAAATTTCGCACATTTCAAACCAAAAGTCGAAAACCAACTCTACGATTTTTTTTGAATTAAGATGGATTTAATCAAATCCCAAAATCTTAATTTTTAAATTTTTCACAATACAAAAAAAGCAATGAAATCATATCACCGTAAACATCAAGCACTAGTTCCAAGTAAAAGTTGGCAGTGTATTTTATAATTAGACTGTACAATACGCTGCGCTCAGATACAGCAGTGTTGAATATCAGAATGTGTCTTTTTAAATGTTCATTTCGAATAAGACTGAAACATAGCAATATAATTCACACAAAGTTGAATTTATTGCAGAAAAACCCGAAAAATCCCATAAAATGCATAAATTTTGTCTACGAACAGCGAACAAACAATCAAACGAACGAACGAACAAACAAGCGAACTGTTCGTTCGTTTGTTCGTTCGTAGAATATTATAATTTTTGTTTGTTCGTTCGTTCGTTGAAAAATTTATACGAACGAACGAACGAACACAAGTTGGAAAAAAAAAACTCTACGAACGAACGAACGAACGTTCGTAAGCAGCTATGAACACCGATGAGTTCTTTATCAACCCGATTGTGCTACTGGATGCTGTATGTGTCATTGGTCAACAGCAAGCTACGATAATAAATGACTCATTTACTGAGGGCATTTTTCCTGACGCACTCAAAAGGTCAACCATTGTGCCTATTCAAAAGGTGGCTGGATCCATTGACATCAGCGATCATCGACCAATCAACACACTTCCATGCATCGAACGTTTATTGGAATCATTGGCATATAAGCAATTCTCGGAATACATCAATACAAACAACCTTTTGAGCAACAACCAATCGGGCTTTCGCGCGCAACACTCTTGTGAATCGGCCATAAACGACGTTTTATATGATTGGCAAATTGGCTTGGAAGGCAATAAGGTAATTGTTGCTGTATTTCTAGACTTCAAGAGGGCTTTTGAAACGATCGATTGTGACATCCAACTGCATAAACTCGGTAAATACGTAGTAAAAGTCTCGGCTTTAAATTGGTTTGCAAGCTACCTCAAAAACAGAAGACAAATTGTAAATAAATGGACTTACATGCGTAAGGCTTACTTTTCCGCACTTTTAACCATCAAGTGATTTATAAAATTAGTTTCAAGGTGAAAGTAAACATAGTGAAATTACAAGAAAACGTCATCCAATCGGCCTCAAATTCTGTTTAGACCCTTTTTTCTACAAAATAGGCAGTTTATAGAGGTTCGGAGCAGTGAGTTAAAAATCAGTTGTTCCACCTATTTTCTGATTCGAATCTATTGTATGACCACAAATATGGAATTATTTTATTTCTAAACCTCAGAACCATAATATATTGCCTCAGAAAAGTCAAATGGGACCGCGAGAGACATTTTCTAGGCTTATTTGTGGTACTTTCCATATAAAAATTGAATTTTCAAGCAAAAAGCCACATTCACTTGAGCCGAACGTGCGCCACAACGACTACCATAATACTGCTCAAAATTGGATGAAATCTTAGTGTCATTCATAACAAACTATTTGTAATAGTGGTTCATGAGTCAAAGATTAGATTTGAGCGTAAATTGATTAATAATTTTGCATATGGCGTACGTGTACTAATTTTATGAATTTTGTCTATTTTGGCTGCAAATTTGAGAAATTTCACATCAAATATGGAATGGTTGTATTTAGGAATCTCAGAACCAATATAGTTTGGCCCAGAAAAGTCATATGGGCTCGCGGAAAACATTAAGTAGGCTTATTTGTGGTAATTTCGTTCAAAAATGGCATTTTTAGGGCAATAAACGTATATTAACTTGAGAGCATGGCGCGGCAAAACGGCTATACCAATATTGCTCAAAATTTAATGGGATCAATTATGATCAATATCTGGTTGATTTTAATGTGAGCACAGATACCATAAAAAAGCGTTTGATAGAATATTTTAAAACTTTAAGAAGAGAAATGAGATAATAATCAATTTTGCAATCAGTTAATCCCAGCATTTTACTCCGTAACCGTTAGGGTTGGTAAATAGATTTGGTACATTGATTATAAAAGAATTTGTACATTATGTATTTTATTATTATTAAACCACCTCTGGTGAAGAAACGCTGTACGGTGCAGACCATTAACATAAACATTAAGTTTATGTTCTTTGAGGGCTCTTTTTCCGAGACGCACCATTACAATCATTACGCGATCTTCTCCATACGTTTGTAATTGTATTGTATGATATTTTTTTGGAGGAAGTTCTCATGTTATGGAGTGAACAATTGATTTTTGTTCGATTTTGGTGTGTTTTTTTAGCTTTTGAACTCAAAATCGTGAGACATTTCAGAGCATTGACATCTGAAGAACAATTGTCTCCTTTGAATCAGAGTATACTATGAACACAATTAAATGATATTTTTGGTGGTAGTTATCACGTTTTCGAATAAAAAACGGCATTATTGGTCAATTTAAGGATAATTTTTCACTTCAAACTGAAATATCTCGAAAAAACGAAATTTCCCAGATATAACACATATCGACAATTCCACACGAAATCGAACAATTTTTTGTATGAAGGGTCTCCGATTTGGTTTGAGCCTTTTATTAGTTTCATAGTTTTGCTAATATATGAGAGAGCCAAAATATTAGTTCTACATAGTTTTCTGGGCGAAGACTATCGAATTTCTCGATTTTTTTTTGAAAAGACGTAAACATCATCACATTAGAGCAAACACAACTCCTAAATGGATTGTTGACATCAGCATATCCCTGGATAGGTATTGAAGGCTCTATCAGAATAAATCATGATCGGATACCTCCGGGTACATTGGGTACATATTTTTCATTTTCAAATCTTCAAACGCAAAAAACTCGAATTGTTGTATATTTCTTTTTTCATTTTTTTCTTCCAAAAGTTTTGTCTTTTCATTCTGCGTCAATCTTAAAATGAAAGTCACTCGGTCCCAAGTGTGAATTTCTAACTAAAACGCTGAAAAATCAAATTTCACCCATTTTGTGAGGGTTTTCGGAAAAATTAGCAATTTATATTCAAACTAATAAGCAAATTAATGAAATACGAACAAATGAAACAACAAAATCGACAGCTGAGAGTTCATATTGCAGTGAAATAGACAATTTTAATAAAATTTATTGCCACAATGTTTGGGCTTCGAACCAAATCACCAGAATTTATCGCTAATATACTGATTTCCTCTTTTAAGGTCTACATGTTTTGTGAAACTAACCTTGACGATACTATCCCGTATTTTCAAATAATTTCAATGTATACAGATGTGATAGGTCGAGCCTTACTGAGCATGAACAATCAAAAAAGAAGATAAATGGTGGCGGTGTTCTAATTGCGGTTCATGAATCATTAATTTCTCACGTAATAGGAAGTGGTGAAACATTTGGTGCAGAACAAATTTGTGTTCAGGTGAACTTTGGAGATCTAACTTATTCTTAATAGAATCGTACATCAAACCAGACTCACCATTAGCAGTCTACCATGCAAATATGGATGCAATGAAATCATTCACATCTACAGCCAAAGCAAATGATACAATCATAATCTCTTAAGTTAAGATTTATTATGGCTTACTGATGATATCGATGACCCACAAATTGCATTCCCATCAAATGCAACCAGCAAAAAGGAAACCACAATTATTTGTTCTTGCCATAAACTGAGACTACATCAAATCAATAAATATTTCAATATAAACAACCGACTGTTAGATTTGGTTTGGACAAATGACACCACTTGATAAAATGTGATATATGTACCTATCATTGATTGAAAATTGAGGGTCATCACCCAGCCATTGAACTAACAATATTGAAATGCATTAAAAAGAATGATAGAGTTGAAAATGTAAAAACATTCCTTGATTTTCAATCAGCAAACTATACAGATATTGATGAATCCCTCACATGTATAGATTGGAGTGTTTTACTTCAACACTCAAAACAACCCTTTAATGATAAGGTTGACAAGTTTTACGAAGAAATTAATTCATTTATTCACAAATATGGTCAGGTTAAGACTCATAAATCGTCATCACACCCTAAATGGTTCAATCCACAACTTATTAATTTGAAAAATTAAAAATCCGAACTTATTCATAAAAAATGTTTTGAATCATTAGTAAAACCAATTACGCTAATTCTCAGTGAATCCATGAAAACGGCGCAAGTTCCTCAATGTTGGAAAACATCGTTCGTGAGACCGATATTCAAAAGTGGATCAAGAAATGATATTAGTAATTACAGAGGAGTGGCACTCCAATGCGTAACAGCAAAAATATTGGATTCAATATTAACAGGTTATCCGAATTTTCACATTAAGAACATCATTAATGATAGTCAACACGGATTCATAAATTGAAGATCAACAATTACAAATCTAGTTGAATTTGCATCGTCCACATTGAACAACTTGTCGACGAATACACAAACTGATGCAATCTATATTGATCTAGCAAAGGCTTTTGATTCCGTAAATACTGATCTACTGATCCACAAACTCAATGTCATGGGTCTGAACCACGAGATTCTAAGATGGATTGAATCCTATCTGAATGGCAGAAAGCAAATTGTAAAAATCGATTATACGAAGTCAATCCCAATTGACGTTACCTCTGGTACAGGTCAGGGCTACCCAATTGGAGCCACATTGTTCTTATTAGTGGTACACAGCTAGATTCAGATCTATTCCATGTCAGCAAACTATCAGGTCGAAAAAATAAAATAAAAAAGTACACAAGTTTCAAGATTTTAACATTCAGCAAATCTGTATATGACCAAATCATGGATAAACAATTATGGGAGAATGATTTTACAGCTAGAGAGTTTGTGACACAACAAAATAAACCAAAAAATCAAAACTCACAAAAGAAAAGAGTAAATCAAAACAATAAAAGAACTCAGAATACGAATAAACAGTTTACAAATGTGAAACTGGATCAAAATAATGGTACTCGATTTGACCATCGAAATTTCAATAATTTCCGAAACTATAACCGTGTTCACCATAATAATAATTTTCGCAGGCAGAATAATTATCGAAATATAAACCGTTTCAATCGTTCAAATCATTATGTACCATACAGAGCAAACTTTTTCCGCCTCGAGCGAGGACCGTTTCATTTTCTACGCTTAATCTACGCACAAATGTTTGATCTACTTTCTATTTTGCTTTCCACTCTACTGGCCATCAATCAAATTGTGTGTGTTGTTCTATCATGGGTTTCGACTCTCGGGCTTCGACCATAATTGTGGCTACAATGTCCCAATGAAAAAATTACAGAATGTCACAATGATGTCCCATATCCCAAACCTAATTCATTTCCAACTAGACTTTTTCGTTCAGTTCCGAAGGCTTGGGATATGGGACATCATTGTGACATTCTGTAATCTTTTCATTGGGACATTGTAGCCACAATTATGGTCGAAACCCATGATAGAACGACACACACAATTTGATTGATGGCCAGTAGAGTGGGAAGCAAAATAGAAAGTAGAACAAACATTTGTGCGTAGATTTATCGGAAAATGAAACGGTCCACGCTCGAGGCGGAAAAAGTTTGCTCTGGTACCATATACGCCGATATTTAGACACAATTATCAAGATCATCAAAATTTTCCCTATCATTATATGAACACCGACCAGTTCATTCGGCCGCAATTCCAGCCACAATACCAGCAACAATTTCAACAGCATTTTCAATTACCACTTCAACCACCAATCCAGAACCAGTGGCAACCACAATATCATCCAACATATCAAAGACAACCATTTCACCACCAGTTTACTCAATAAACAACAAAACAGATGCAATTGAGGTTTTGGAATATATGATGCTACTAGAAATGAAAAATTTAGATGAGGTGCCGATCAATGATTCAACAATTGACATATTTATAGATAAAATAAATTCACTTCAGATGCAAGTGAATGAAATCCAGAAAGATACCGCAAAACCAACAACAAAATTAACAGCTAAGAGTTCATATTGCAGAGGCAACAGCCTAGACAGTTTCAATAAGATTTACTGCCACAATGTTAATGGGCTTCGTACCAAATTACCAGAATTTTTTGCTAATATATTAATTTCTATTTTTAAGGTTTACATGTTATGTGAAACGAACCTTGATGACACAATTCCATCATCAAATGTATTCCCGAATGATTTTAATGTATACAGATGTGATAGGTCGAGCCTTACTGAGAGTAATCAATCAAAAAAGAAGAAAACTGGCGGTGGTGTTTTGATTGCGGTTAATGAATCATTAAATTCTCACCTAATAGGAAATGGTGAAGCATTTGGTACAGAATTAATTTGTGTACAGGTGAGCCTTGGCGATTTTAATTTATTCTTAATAGAATCATACATCAGACCAGACTCACCATTGGCAGTATACCAAGCAAATATGGATGCAATGAAATCATTCACATCTACAGCCAAAGCAAGTGATACAATTATAAATTCTGGTGACTTCAACTTAAGCGATCTATTGTGGCTAACTGATGATGCTGATGATCCACAAATCGCTTTCCCATTAAATGCTACCACCAGGAAAGAAATCACAATTGTTGATTCGTGCCATGAGCTTGGCTTACATCAAATCAATAAAAATTTCAACATAAACAACCGATTGTTGGATTTGGTTTGGACAAACGACACCAATTTAATAAAATGTGATGTATGTATTGATCAATTATTGAAAATTGAAGTCCACCACCCAGCCATTGAACTAACAATATTGAAATGCATTAAAAAGAATGATAGAGTTGAAAATGTAAAAACATTCCTTGATTTTCAATCAGCAAACTATGCAGATATCAATGAATCGCTTACATGCGTAGATTGGAATGCCACACTTCAAATCTCAAAAATAGCCTTTAATGATAATATAAACAAGTTTTATGAACAGATTAATGCAGTTATCAAGAAACATGTTCAGGTTAAGAAGCTCAAATCCTCAACACACCCTAAATGGTTCACTCCACAACTTATTAATTTGAAAAATAGGCTGAATAAATTGCGATCCAGGAGAAAATGGTCAACGGAGGCAAACAAAGAATTTTTAATTAAGCGGACTGAATATAATCGAAGTGTCAGAAAGTCATATAACGATTATACCATTGAAATAGAACAAATGATAACTGATGAGCCATTAAACTTTTACAAACACGTAAAATACTTGAACAAATCAAATGATAAATTACCAAATACCATGGAATATAATGGACAGAAATCCAACAACGAATCAGAAATCGCTAATTTATTTGCTCAATTCTTCTCTACTGCCTACTCTAGATATAATCCAGATGCAGTGCGTATGTTTGAATCCAATAACAAACACAGAAACGAATTGATTAATCTATAGATTAATATATGCAGTAACATTCCAAAAGTTGATATATCTGAAGAAACAGTGACGCAAGCAATCAACAACCTACCAAATAACTTGGTTTCAGGCTCGGATGGAATTCCGAACTTATTCATAAAAAATTGTGTAGAATCATTAGTGAAACCTATCACACTAATTCTCAGTGAATCCATGAAAACGGCGCAAATACCACAATGTTGGAAAACATCGTTTGTAAGGCCAATATTCAAAAGTGGATCAAGAAATGATATTAGTATGTACAGAGGAGTGGCACTCCAATGCGTAACAGCAAAAATATTGGATTCAATATTAACAAGTCATTTGAATTTTCACATTAAGAACATCATTAATGATAGTCAGCACGGTTTCATAAAAGGAAGATCAACAATTACGAATCTAGTTGAATTTGCATCGTCCACATTGAACAACTTGTCGACAAATACACAAACTGATGCAATCTATATTGATCTAGCAAAGGCTTTTGATTCCGTAAATACTGATCTACTGATCCATAAACTCAATATCATGAGTCTGAACCACGAGATTCTAAGATGGATTAAATCCTATCTAAATGGCAGAAAGCAAATAGTAAAAATCGATTATACGAAGTCAATCCCAATTGACGTTACCTCTGGTACAGGTCAGGGCTATCCAATTGGAGCCACACTATTTTTATTATTTATCATAGAATTACCATATTATGTTGAATATTCTACATTACTTTCATTTGCAGATGATGCTAGACTGTCCAAACATATTGAGTCTGAGAACGATTGCTTGAAATTGCAAAATGACTTAGAAAACATTTCTATCTTTTTCAGTCGTAATGATCTTAGATTGAATGTTAAGAAGACCAAATTGATGAGGTTTCACCGAATGGGTACAATGATTGATCATAACTATATCATTGGAGACGAAATCATCCAAAGAGTCAACGAAATCAAAGACTTAGGAGTTATTCTTGATAGTCAACTTAATTTCAAATCACACATTGAATACATCATAGCAAAAGCCAAATCAAGACTAGCTTGGATCAAAAGATTTGGTCGTGATTTCAAGGATCCGTGGACCATTCGATTGCTCTTTTACACATATGTATTACCAATACTTTAATATGGTTCACAAGTTTGGAACCCCTACATGAAGGGTAAGACCAGAAGAATCGAATCAATCCAGAAACAATTTTTACTTTATGCTCTTCGAAAATTAAAATGGCCATATAGGTTTCACCTACCAAAGTATGAAGACAGCCAATGAATTTTATGCTTGATACATTTAATGAATTTTCTGATGAAAAGATTCCCAATTGTGATATATATTTAGTTGATTTCAATGTGAGCACAGATACCATAAAAAAAAGAATAATTGAATATTTTAAAACTTCAAGAAAATAAATGTAATAATCAATTTTGAAATCAGTTAATCGCAGCGTTTTGCTCCGTAACTGTTAGGGTTGGCAAATAGGTTAACTGATCGGTGCTATCAAACATTGGTTATAAATAAATTTGTACAAATTTTATACACATTTTTGTAAATTTATAATAAACCACCTCTGGCGAAGAAACGCTGTACGGTGCAGACCATTAACATTAACAATAATTGTCCGATTGTGTTCAAACTTTATAAGAGTTACTTTTGTACTCCAATTATGGGCTATGCAGAGTTTGGGAGCAATTGGTAGACTTTGTAGTATACTTTTATTGCATCAAATCTCAAAAATTGACACTCTGAGGCGAAAATTCCCGTTTTTTGACTGAAAGTGCAAAAAGAAATTATATTTTCCATGAATTGCCCCATTTTTATGTGCATCTGATATTTCTACGATGAATATTTCGGCAGTTATAGGCGCCCAAAGTAGTGTTTCTTTCGAATATGCGCGAATGGCCGACTCAACGTCATATAGCCCGTAATAAGAGCGACTAAACCATTCTAGAAAGACTTGAATTTGACCATATCTGACTAATTTCACCTAAGGAATCGATTATCAAGCGATTTGGAACGATACAAGGCCGTGTTGAGGTCGAAAAACGCATGGGCCATGAGGAGAAAAAAAGCCTAAAAGCAAAAATTTCTAGGAGTCGTTCTTAGTAGGGTTACAGCTGTCGGCCCCCTTTGGGTCAATATTTCATATGCTAGAATTGTCATCATTCAAATGAGTTAAGTGGTGGCATCTTTCAACATAAATACGTGGTTGATAGCTTATTGACGTGTCTTTTATGATGACACAAAAAAGAAAAATGAAAAAAAGTTCAGTGGAGGCGGTAAATTTTTTGGTGGACTGAAAACAGAAAAAAAATCGAAAAATTCGATGAAAATCACGATTTTTCTCGAAAAAGTGTCGTAGAAGACCCCCTTTTTTTATTTCAGATATCGAAAACCCATGAAATTCTGAGCCGGAATACAACATAAAAACATCTAAATTTGCGTATCTTGGCCAAAATTGCAACATGTTTGAAATGGAGCGGCCCATTTCTTTTTTGCTTCACGTACCAAGAGCTGCTGAGATCGTGTCTATCAACAGAAATTCATGTTTTATGTCTCGTTGGAGAGCTATTGATTATATTATTAGCGTATTTTTTATTCACTCAACACAATGGCAATTCCATGTAACAAATGCGGCGAATCCGGTGGTAAAGATATGCTTAAATGTGACTGCTGTTCCTCATCATTTCATATATCGTGTCTATCATCGGATAACAGAGCCTACAAAGCCTCACTTTTACCACTGAAATCGAGCATAATAAACCTTCAATGGTACTGTGAGGTATGCATTTCATTTACTTTGAATGGTCTTTTAACGAGATTCAATGAATGCATTCAGAATCTGTCATCCCTTAAGGATGACTTTGAAAATTTTTTGACAACCCACTCAACTGGGGCTTCACGTAAGACTGAAATTGTACATTCTGACGTTACGGCAAGCGATAAGGGACAGATCTTACCTCAAATCAACGCGGAACAATTATTAAATGATGGCATTCCCAATGACAATGTGGTAAGTGAACGAATGGACTTTGAAGATTCGGCAATCTCAGGGGGAGCTGCCTCGAATACCATTCCGTCTCAATTGCCACTTTCACAATCGGTATATCAGGACGACCGGATTCATATTACTTTAAAAAAACGTCGCAAAATTCATACTACGAATGGTTTGGATGGTACCGATGGGACTATTTCCATGCCACCTCAACCCTCAGGGGGCTTAGCTGATATGATTTTTTCCCCAAAACCAATCACAACACCATCAACAACTGACCCCAATGAACTTGCTCTCGTAGGGGAGACAGGGGTTTCTATGCCAATGTCAACTGGTAATAGTGTTGTGATTAGTAGATCGCGCTCTTCACATCACTCCATTCAACGTTAATACTCGAGAATCGGATGTTGAAGCGTTTCTATTGAAAAATGAAAGCACCAAAATGTATGCTGATCGAATTCAAGTCACAAAATTGGTTCGCCCAAACCAAAACTATTCTCGTTTGACATTCGTTTCATTCAAACTGACAATGCCCTTGCAATATTTCAACCTCGTCGCTGATTCTTCCATATGGCCCAATGGTGTCATTGCTAGCGAATATGTGCCAAAAAAGCGAACAAATAATTTGAAACAAGATCGAAATGGCACAAAAAAAAACAGCAAATGGTGTTTTTAACCCTTTCGCGGTGCGACCAAATTCTCCAAAGCGATCATTGACAAAAAATCGATCAGAGATAAATTTTTGCAACAAAATCGAGCGAAACCAGGGCGAAAATAACAACAACGGTCCAAAACCAAAAATCGCCATAATGATATTCGCAACAACAACGAACGCAACACCAACAAAAATTGCAAAATCAGCGTTAACAACAACGAGCGTAATAACCATTCAAAAAACGAGTGGTTCAGTCAACTTGCTGGACAAAAAAGGCCACAACAAAGCTCGGTCAATGTGGCCAACCAACTGCATCGCCGATACAGCCAGTCACTGCAACAACTACATATGCAGCAACAATTGGCACTTCTGATGCAATACCCATTTGCATCTCTCATGATGTAAAATTGGGCTGTCACACAAACACAAACCAGAACGACGAGACGGAAATTACCGTCTATTACCAGAATGTGCGCAGTCTGAACAACAAGCAAAAAACATTTCATCGCTCATCTTCCTCGCTTGACAACAGCATCATCATACTGACAGAAACCTGGCTCCATGACGGTCACTACGATGCTTTTTGACGACACCTACGATGTTTATCGTAAGGATGGATCCAAACAACGAGGAGGAGGCGTCTTAATAGCGATGAATAATGAAATCTTCACCAGCGAGCGAATTGTTATCCCGGGAGCTGACAAACTGGAATACGTATGTATAAAAGCTCGCACTAAATCCCAGACATTATTTATTTACAGTGCATACATTCCACCAAACTCATCACCTGATGATTATGGGAAGCACGCGTCCGCAATCAATTCAATTTCAACGAAACCAGAGGACATCATCTTGGTTGTTGGTGACTTCAACCTTCCAATGATTGACTGGGCAATCGATGATGACTACGCTAATGTGCTAGTCCCATCAAATTTTGGTTCAGCAATTCCTGAGAACTTCATCACGGAACTAATGGGTGCTGGACTTCATCAAGTGAATTCCATCCGAAATTCAAGGGGTAAATTACTCGATCTATTCTTCACAAATGACTACATCAACTGCTCAATTGATCGAGCGAAGCCTATGGTTGATGTGGATAAGGTGGACTCTTACCATCCACCGATCCTGGTGTCATTTGAATGGCATGCAGCACATCGCAGCGCCAACACTGAACCGAAGCGCCAGTTCATTTTTAAAAAGGGCAACTATTATGAAATGAACCGCCATTTAGGTGCTATTAATTTTGAAGCGCTTTTTTCAAACAAATCACTTGTTGAAAAAGTGAAAATTTTGCACAATACTCTTGATGAAGCAATTCAGCGCTATATCCCATAACAACTGGTAAGGGATAAAAAAAATGCCCATGGTTAAACAAGCACCTACAAGCGTTGAAAAACAAAAAAGCTAAGGAATGGAAGAGATACAAGAGGACGGGCAACAAACAAAACTTCGAAGCTGCTTATGAACAGTTTAATAAGCTCAGTACTGAGCTATACGACGGCTATGTTGATAGACTGAAGTCCTCGCTTAGGCATCGTCCAGCATCATTTTGGACATTTGTACAGTCTAAAAAAACCACCGACCATAAGCCGAAAACACTTCATTTCAAAAATGTCAAAACTTCAGATGAAAAGTCACAATCGAATATGTTTGCTGAATTCTTCTGCAGCAACTATGATCCAGTTCTAACTAAAACTCCAAATCCGTCAACTCAACAATCACCAACGCAATCAAACTCAAGTTGCTTCCAACTTGAAGCTCAATTTGTTCGTGAGGAGCTAGCCAACATCAATACTAAAAAAGGTGTGGGTCCAGATGGGATTCACCCACTATTACTGAAAGGATGTGCGGCATCATTGGCAACACCGCTAACGTAAATCTACAATGAATCTCTAGCTCTTGGCATTTTCCCGGATCAATGGAAGCGGTCCAGTGTCACACCGATTTTTAAGAAGGGTGCTAGATCGAATATCGAAAATTACAGATGCATCGCCAAACTGCAAACTATTGCAAAAATTTTCGAACACCTTGTAAACGTCAAATTACTAGCACTGATTTGCGACAAATTATCACCAAACCAACATGGGTTCCTGAAGCACAGATCAACATCGTCAAACTTGACCGAATTTGTGCATTATGCCCATGGGGGTTTGAATGAACATGCTCAAATTGACGTTCTGTATACTGATTTCAGCAAAGCATTTGACAAGGTTGATCATCAAATCCTTCAACAGAAGCTGATTAAATTCAACTTGCCTCAAAATTTGCTAAACTGGCTGCAATCATACCTGACACACAGAACTCAATTTGTCAACTATGGGAAAAGTGAATCAACAGATTTCAACGTGACATCGGGAGTACCTCAGGGTAGCCACCTCGGGCCAACGTTGTTCCTGTTATTCATAAATGACATAATCAAAGACATGGAGGATGTTGTTGTTCTATTGTATGCTGATGATATAAAAATTGCAAAAATCATTAGAAAACCGGAAGACAGCGCCACGCTTCAACTTGCAATTGATAAACTCAGGGAGTGGTGTGACAAGAACTCGCTTCATTTGAACCTTGACAAATGTGTTGTGCTGACAATACACAGGCTAAAAGAGCCCACTATGACCACTTACACATATGGCAACTACACTTTCAAACGAGTCGATGAACACAGAGATTTGGGTGTGCTCATTGATAGCAAACTCACTTTCAATCAACACATTGAAGTCATCACTGCAAAAGCGACTGCGGCTCTGGGGTTTGTTAAAAGGTTTTGTTATGACATCCCTGATACACAAACCTTGAAAGCGCTTTATTATGCGCTGGTCCAGTCTCTCCTCGAATATTGCAGTATTGTATGGATGCCGCATGCTGAAGTACACATTAATAAAATAGAGAGAGTGCTGAAGCAGTTCATATCTATGTTCGCTCTGAAAGAGTATCCATCTCCAGCTAATGGCTTCCACATCTCATCATATGTGGAGCGATTGGAAAAACTGCAGATGCATCCACTTCAGCGCAGAAGAGTAAACGTGGCAATTACGACTCTGTACGAGATTCTGAACGGTCATTGGAACTGCCCATCGGTTCGAGCAGACATCGAGGTTAACCCCAATGAACGTAATCTTCGTCGGACAGAGTACATACGAATTACTGACAAAAAGATGAGAGTAACCCCTGCAGCACCACTTGCCCAAATGTGCAAATATGCGAACTCAGTGTCGGAGAATTTCAAAAATACCAGCGGTCGCTCAAACTTCATCACATCTGTGCGTAAAATACCGAACGAAGTATTCGAGACTCCGGCACTCGTATAGGATCTTTGGCGGACCTTTTATCGCAACTTCCCAAAATATGCTCTACATGAGCACCCCCCAGGTAACTCAATTTTGCACAGTATTTGTTCTCGCGGGGGAGATAGCAGGCTCTTCACTAATCTTAAACACTTTCCTCACATGCGAATGAGTGGTAAACACAACTGGAAGCGGTACAAACCAAAATAAGATGGCTAATCAGAAGATGCTGACGGGATACCAGTGCCTGTCTAAGATCCATACTTAGACCGCTAACTCTTTGTCATCCCCTTACGTCGTTTGACTTGGACGGCGAACAGTAGCCCGTATTCTGACAAAAAATGGTGTGTGCAGGTGCACCCTCACCCCGGTGCACTTGTAATTTTTTGCCTGAATGCCAGAGTGAACTGTACATCGTGACCGATCTGATCTGGACTGCTCGGGAATTTTTCTTGTACTTTCTTTTTATCAATGCCTTGCCTGATGACATCGAAAAACGAAAGTACAATTCCAGGTTGTCGCATTTTATTCATGATAATTTAAAAAGCTTAAGATTTGTTGTTTGTCGATAGTAATCCGGGACTCCGTAGAAGCATGGACTTGCCGGTGTGTACGCGGGACTCGGGAAAATTTTTAGCCCCTACGAAGTATGGCACACCCCTTCATCAGTCAAACTCTAATGATGTGGTTTTAGTGAGGTTTTCCACGACACAAATTGTCCTCACACACGAAACATTAATCATGGGATGACTAATTTCGAACTACTCAAAATGACCAAGTCACGTATTGTGATAGTTTTTCGACTATTTTACTTAAGCTGTGATATATCTTTAACGTAGCGTCCTTTTGACTTTATAATTCTTTTAGATTATGCATATGTGCCTTAGTTTTCTTATATTTCTGTTCCTTTTGACAGTAAATGGCTCAAATATTGTATTATACGTTTTTCATTGATGTATCGGGACTAAATCCCTTGTTTCGAAAAAATCAGGTTTTTTCAAGGAGGCTTCGCTAACTTGTTTTCCTGTAACTGTACTAATTATTCAGCCAGAACTTGGCGGTGACAAATAAATAAATAAATAAATAAATAATAATTGTGTTACGAAATAGCTCATGCTTAATTGATACAAAATCAATACAAATCGTTACTATTCGCCATGGTGTGTATTATTTAACCTTCTTTCTATCATTAACGATCTAATTTCAAGTCAGTATGCAGAAGTTGTATGTCAAATTTCCCCTTTTTTTTAAAAATAGGATCTTCTCCTTTTGTATGAAAATAACATAAAATGATTCTAAAATTGTGTATGCTGACTTGGAATTAGTTGATCTTTTGATTTATGATTGGAAAAAGATACATTACACACACCATGGCGGATTGAAAGTGACATTTTTTCGATTCATGTATCAAAGTTTGATGAAAACACAACAACTGAAGACATCGTGAAACGCATACTAAGTGGAACGCATCTTGATTCCGAACAATTTCATGTTAGCAGACTTTCAAGTCGAAAAAATAAAATAAAAAAGTACACAAGTTTTAAGATTATAACATTCAGCAAATCTGTATATGACCAATTCATGGATAAACATTTATGGGAGAGTGATTTCACAGCTAGAGAGTTTGTAGCTTACCAACGCAGTAAACAAAAAAATCAAAACTCTCAAAAGAAAAATATGAAAATTAACCCAAAAAATAAAAGAGCACAAAATATAAATAAACAGTCGAATAAGAACAAACCAAATCAAAATAATGGTGCCCGATTTGACCATCGAATTGCTAAAATTTATCACAACAATAATCATAACAATAATAATAATTATCATTGGCAGAATAAATATCGAAATATAAACCGTTTCAAACGTTCAAATCATTATGTACCGTATGCGCCGATATTAAGACACAATTATCAAGACCATCAAAATTTTCCCTATCATTATATGAACACCGACCAGTTCATTCGGCCGCAATTCCAGCCACAATACCAGCAACAATTTCAACAGCATTTTCAATTACCATTTCAACCACCAATCCAGAACCAGTGGCAACCACAATATCATCATCCAACATATCAAAGACAACCATTTCACCACCAGTTTACTCAATAAACAACAAAACGGATGCAATTGAAGTTTTGGAATATATGATGCTTCTAGAAATGCAAAATTTAGATAAGGTGCCGATCAATGATTCAACAATTGACATATTTATAGATGAAATAAACTCACTTCAGATACAAATGAATGAAATCCAGAAAGATACGGCAAAACCAACAACGAAATTAACACCTAAGAGTTCATATTGCAGAGGCAACAGCCTAGACAGTTTCAATAAGAAATTACCAGAATTGTTTGCTAATATATTAATTTCTCCTTTTAAATTTTACATGTCATGTGAAACTAACCTTGATGACACAATTCCATCATCAAATGTATTCCCGAATGATTTTAATGTATACAGGTGTGAAAATTGAAGTCCACCACCCAGCCATTGAACTAACAATATTAAAATGCATTGAGAAAAATGATATAGTTGAAAATGTCAAAACATTCCTTGATTTTCAATCAGCAAACTATGCAGATATCAATGAATCGCTTAAATGCATAGATTGGAATGCTACACTTCAAATCTCAAAAATAACCTTTAATGATAAAATAGACAAGTTTTATGAACAGATTAATGCAGTTATCAAGAAACATATTCAGGTTAAGGCGCTCAAATCATCAACACACCCTAAATGGTTCACTCCACAACTTATTAATTTGAAAAATAGGCTGAATAAATTCCGATCCAGGAGAAAATGGTCAACGGAGGCAAACAAAGAATTTTTGATTAAGCGGACTGAATATAATCGAAGTGTCAGAAAGTCATACAACGATTATACCATTGAAATGGAACAAGTGATAACTGATGAGCCATTAAAGTTTTACAAACACGTAAAATACTTGAACAAATCAAATGATAAATTACCAAATACCATGGAATATAATGGACAGAAATCCAACAACGAATCGGAAATCGCTAATTTATTTGCTCAATTCTTCTCTACCGCTTACTCTAGATATAATCCAGATGCAGTGCATAATTTTGAATCCAATAACAAACACAGACACGAATTGATTAATCTATGCTGTAACATTCCAAAAGTTGATATAACTGAAGAAACAGTGACGCAAGTAATCAACAACCTACCAAATAACTTGGTTTCAGGCCCGGATGGAATTCCGAACTTATTCATAAAAAGTTGTATAGAATCATTAGTGAAACCTATCACACTAATTCTCAGTGAATCCATGAAAACGGCGCAAGTAAAGTTTCATAAAAGGAAGATCAACAATTACAAATCTAGTTGAATTTGCATCGTCCACATTGAACAACTTGTCGACGAATACACAAACTGATGCAATCTATATTGATCTAGCAAAGGCTTTTGATTCCGTAAATACTGATATACTGATCCACAAACTCAATGTTATGGGTCTAAACCACCAAATTCTAAGATGGATTGAAGCCTATCTGAACGGCAGAAAGCAAATAGTAAAAATCGATTATACGAAGTCAATCCCAATTGATGTTACCTCTGGTACAGGTCAGGGCTACCCTATTGGAGCGACATTATTCATATTATTTATCATTGAATTACCATATTATGTTGAAAATTCTACATTACTTTCATTTGCAGATGATGCTAGACTGTCCAAACATATTGAGACTGAAAACGATTGCCTGAAATTACAGAATGACTTGGAAAACATTTCTACTTTTTTCAGTCGCAATGATCTTAGATTGAATGTTAAGAAGACCAAATTGATGAGGTTTCACCGAATGGGTACAATGATTGATCATAACTATATCATTGGAGACGAAGTCATCCAGAGAGTAGATGAAATCAAAGACTTGGGAGTTATTCTTGATAGTCAACTCAATTTCAAATCACACATTGAATACATCATAGCAAAACCAAATCAAGACTAGCTTGGATCAAAAGATTTGGTCGTGATTTCAAGGATCCATGGACCATTCGATTACTCTTTTACACATGTGTATTACCAATACTTGAATATGGTTCACACGTTTGGAACCCCTACATGAAGGCCCTTCATTGAAGGGTCAGACCAGAAGAATCGAATCAATCCAGAAACAATTTTTACTTTATGCTCTTCGAAAATTAAAATGGCCAAATAGATTCCACCTAGCGACGTATGAAGATAGGCTGATGCTGCTTCAGTTGATAACTTTGGAAGAACGAAGAATGGTGGCTTAAGTGATTGTTATTCACAAATATTTCATTGGTGAAATATCATCTAGTCATTTACTGGAATATATCGTATTTGTTTACCTCATTACCAAACTAGCAGTAGTAATCTATTAATAGTACCATTGGAAAAGCGTAACTATAGAAAATATCAGCCAATGAATTTTATGCTTGATACATTTAATGAATTTTCTGATAAAAAGATTTCCAATTGTGATATATATCTAGTTGATTTCAATGTGAACACAGATACCATAAAAAAGAGAATAATTGAATATTTTAAAACTTCAAGAAAATAAATTTAATAATCAATTTTGAAATCAGCGTTTTGCTCCGTAACCGTTAGGGTTGGCAAATAGGTTAACTGATCAAACATTGGTTATAAATAAATTTGTACAAATTTTATACACATTTTTGTAAATTTATAATAAACCACCTCTGGCGAAGAAACGCTGTATGGTGCAGACCATTAACATTAACATTAACAATAGTAACGATTTGTATTGATTTTCCATCAATTAAGCATGAGCTATTTTGCAACACAATTATACGCTAAAAAAAACTTTTTTCAATTTCTTTCTTTACTGGAAATCCTAGCAGAGCTCAATAGCTCTCCAACGAGACATAAAACATGAATTTCTGTTGATAGACACGATCTCAGTAGCCTTTGGTACGTGAAGCAAAAAAAAAAAATGGGCCGCTCCATTCCAAACATTTTGCAATTTTGGCCAAGATACGCAAATTTAGATGTTTTTAACCTAAGGGATTTGTGACAATCAAGCGAGTGTTTGATGATTTTGCTAAACTCTAAATTAATTTTACTGGAGAAACTGAATGAATTTGATAGCGCAAAATATAGATAAATGGGTGTTTGTAACATATTTGGTCGGAAATGGCTCAAATTTGAAGACTAGCCCAATAAAATTCAATCTTTGGTTACATTTTTGGCCTTATTATGGCATTTAATCGATCGTTCTCATCAAATTGAGTAGTTTTGGTCACATCAGAATACATTTGAAATTATTTTTGCGACATGTTTATTATGGTATATCGACAATTCGACTACCGTTTTTGGGCACTTTTCTGGTTTGGCTAATAAAAAATTGAAAATTGTTTTAAATAACCTATAAAAAATCATTAAATTCGACGTAGTTTATCCAGAAAAACATTTTTTTACCATACATAGAGAGAAGAAATGGAGTTTTATTGACATTTCTAAGGAAATTTTGAGTGAATTTTTATGAAAATCAGCCCAGTACAAAAAATGTTCGTATTGAAGTGTAGTATAGAGCGCCCCTACGCTGATTTTGATACACCTTTTTTTAAGAAATCGATGCACCCTAGTGCGCAGGGTACCGAACGAAGTATTCAAGACTCCGACAATCGGCTGACTCACAACTTCTCGGAATTAGCACCACATGAGCACTTTCCAGGTATTTCATTTTTGCACAGTATATGTTCTCGCGTGGGAGAAGTGCTGGCTCTTCACTAATTTTCTACACATTCTTTACTTACGAACGAGTTACGAACACAACTTGGGAGCTGACCAATCCAAGATGTGATGGCTAATCAGACGACGCTGACGAGATACCAGTTTTTACAATTTGTATCCCCTTACGTCGTTTGACTTGGACGATGAACAGTAGCCCGTATTCAGGCAAAAATGGTGTGTGCATGTGCACTATCACCCTGGTGCACTTGTAATTTTTTGCCTGAATGTCAGAGCGATTCATACATCGTGGCCGATCCATTCTGGGCTGCTCGAGAATTTTTGTTGTACTCTCTTTTTATCATTGCCCCGGATACATCCTGATGACATGGGAAAAACGAAAGTACAATTCCAGGTTGTCGTATTCTATTCATGACAATTTAAAAAGCTTAAAAAATCTTGTTTATCAGTAGTAACCCTGAACATCGGAAGACGTTTAGATCTCCACTATGACATGCGAATCGATGGAAGTGATACTTGGACCCTGACACTTAATGGGGAATCATTTTATCGGTCAAACTCTAGAGACGTGGTTTTTGTGAGGTTTCCCACGGCACAAATTGTCCTCACACACGAAACACAAAACATTTATCATGGGATTGCAATCCAACTGACCAAGTCACTCATTTTTACTTTTCTTTCAAAAGCTGTGATATATCTTCAACGTAGTGTCCTTTTGACTATATAATCCTTATAGATTATGTACATTTGCCTTTTTACTTTTTTGTCATAGTTCTGTTCTTTTTGACAGAAAATGGCATTAAAACTGTAGTTTAAACACCATTTGTATCCAAATCTAGAATCCCTTGTTTCGAAAAGATTAGGTTTTTTCAAGGAAGGTTCGCTAACTTTCTTTCCTGCAAAATGTATCATATATATTATTCAGCCAGAGCTTGGCGGTGACAAATAAATAAATAAAAATATTTTTCAAATGGTACCATTAATAGATTACTACTGCGTGTTTGGTAGTGTGGTAAACGAAAGCTGATATTTTCTAATAAATGACTAGATGATATATCACCAATGATCAGTTTATGAATAAAAACTACTTGAGCCACCATTCTTCGTTCTTTCAAAGATATCAACTAGTAGCATCAGCCTATCTTCATATTTTGGTAGGTGGAATCTATTTGGCCATTTTAATCTTCTTGGAATATCAACCAAGGATCTTTGAAATCACTACCAAATCTTTTGATCCTAGTCTTGATTTGGCTTTTGCTATGATGTATTCAATGTGTGATTTGAAATTGAGTTGACTATCAAGATGCCCATTGGCCAAAACTTTGGTAAAGAGTGGTCAGAATAGGTGCTTGAGGACTCCATTTGAGATCGTCTTTCCGCCAAATGTCCGCCTGTTCGTCCGCCAAAAAATTGTCTCCGCTCGTCCATGGGAAATATCACCTGTGGTCAGCCTCGTTCCAGAAAAATGCACCCCCAGTTATACAGGGTGACATCGAATTCCATACAAATCTCTCTATGTTAGATACCTGACCTCAAATGGAGTCGAACACCTTAGACACACTTTTCTGACTGGAGCCTTTACCAACGTTTTGGCCATTGGGCACCTATCCCCCCCAAAACTGGCTTTTAGAAGCTTGCCCACATTTGAGCCTCGTCTGGTCGCATTTTTTCACAGAAATTCAAACATTTTACACCATTTGAAAGATATTGAGGTCTCCTATAGCTTACAGTTTTGAACATATAAAAAAAAAGTATTTTTGATGATGAAAATTTGAGTAGCATAAAAACTTGAGAAAATCCGTGAAATTTTGGGGAAATCGCAATTTTTATTTCAAATATCGAAAATTATGGAACAACATCGATTTGTTGCAAAATTCGGTAAAATCTTCGATTTTTCAAAGTCAAGTGTCAAAAGATACATTATTTAAAAACCATTGACAATTTCGAGATGCCATCTTCTAGAAAGTTACACACATTTGTCAGTGCAATGAAGTTATTTTGCTTGAATCGTGAATTCGATTGAACATTTCGGTTTGCAGGTTCACTGTGAGCCAGAGGCGTCTGCAGAGCTTCGTACAATATAAATCATTTTTTTCTTATAATATAGTTACGAATCGAGGACAATTGTCGTCAAAATCGAGGACACCGGAAAATTAATTCAAAATACAATATTTTCTAGTGTCATTATTTAGTCGAATTGAAACAGATATGGTTTTAAAATGCAATCATTCCAACAGTTATTTTAACAATAATCTTCTTGGATCAGCTGCAAGCCTATCTAGTACATCTTCAAGTAACTTGATCCTATTCTCTGTGAAGAGTTCACGATGAATGCTCAGCAAGCATATATTTGAATATAAAATTATTAAAATAATAAATAAAATGAGTCCGAAATATAATATTTTGTCGGTGGATATTTACCAGTGACGGTCCATTATCATTGTTGAGCGGAGCCAAGTTTTCACTCTTCTCAATGTACTGAATGAAAGCTCTATAGTGCACGTTGTGCAAGGAAGTGCTAATGCTATCATAAGACTTTGTTTTACCGATGGAAAGAATGTTTTTGTTTCTTCTATTACTTCACAAAATTCCAAATTCTCGAGTCGTTCAATGTCCATTTTTTTCAATCCAATTCAAACACCATGAATCAATTTCACTCTCTAAATTCTCTACTCCATTAACCTTAGACCTGTCCTCTGAGATCTCATCATATTTCTGTCCTCTCGGGCACTCAGTGCCCGTGGTATATTTTGTATGATAAATTGACATTTTCTGAAAAAAAAATCGAATTTCTGCTATATTTCAAAAATCACTCTACCGATTTTGAAAGCAATGATATGTATGTGTGCGTCAGACTCGCAGCTCTATTCCACATACTGTGCTGACAAAATTAAAGACTTTCTTCCTAACAAATCATTTCGAAATATGAGTGCCCACAGAGGGTTTTGCATGAAAATTGACATGGATCCCAATTGGGATTAAAATTGTCTGTCAAATTTATGTTCGATCCAAATATGCATCCCAAAAGTTTTCCATACAAAATATATGGAATTTTTTTGGGGGCACTGAGTGCCCGAGAGGACGTACAGAGTATATGCATGATTCACCGATCTCATTCGGAAATGCGACATACAAACTCAATGAAACTCACACTGTAGGTAGAGATTGAAATGTTCTTTATGAAAAATATCACCATATGTTGTTTGGTTACATATTTACATTTCAAATTACATATCGGCTCGGGCACTGAGTGCCCAGAGGACAGGTCCAAGGTTAAATTTGATCTCATTTCATTTTCAGTGATCTTGAGCATGTTGCATGGATAAAGACTCAAGAGTGCAAAAGCAGGAAGATTGTCTTCTGAAAATCTCTCTTTTAAGCTCACAATAAGTGAATCTAGATGTGGTATAATTAGAGATTTTTTCCAATAATCAGCAAAGTCTGATGAAGGTTGATTTGATCGTTGTGTTTCTCGAGATGTTACTCTGGGTAAACAGAGCTCCACACCGATAATTTCAGCGAATTCTCCAGTATCTTTCAAATTAACTTCGGTAACGCTAACAATTTTTTCGCGATGCTCATTAAAAATACTCGACATTTTATTTATATGCTTCGAACATGAAAATGAATTCAAGCACAGCTGAATATTTGCTTACAAAAACGAGGACAAAAATGGCCGTTTTCACGATGGCAGTAATATCAGGGAGCAACTCTGTTTATACGTAATTCAGAGGTTTTTTCATCTTATACAAAATACGACAAAATACATAACAATTTATGAATATAACGAAAATAACATTCTTAAAAATGGTAATAATTATGGTATTTCCCATTGCGAAATAATATAACAAATATTTTATTTTCCCCTATCGCCTGTTTTTCAGAATTTTCATACACAAAATATATTTTTGCGATATATAGTTTGTACCATGGGAGAGACGTGAAAAGCAGTCTACCTTCAAACTACATTTTTTCTATAGGAATCAATGTATATGGCGCTGGTGTCGTCACTTGAGCATTTGTACGAGAACGTCTCTTCCATGGTTCGTACCCGGAATATCAGAGAGCATTAACAATGTTGATCGCATGAATGCAGGTGGTGTGTCAATGTCAAATAGTCAATGTCGTCCCATTGAGACTTACTGTGCGGAATATTTTTTTAGATGGTTTGAGACCAAAACTCTGATTCACCTCAAAACGCTGAGAAAAATTCATGCACTATAGGGTAAATAACACCGCATATAAGAGCAAAATCACCAGTTTTAGGCATTTTTTGCATTACGACCTCAATATGACAGTGTGGTACAGCTTCAGGTACCTAACAAGTTTTGTGACTGAATGTGCAATGTACATAGTTTATGTATAATACATGAATATATACATATAGGTATTGAAAAAAGTATTTGCATGGGAGTATGTATGGTCGTTTTCATAAAGATCTGTGTATATTTACGTCTCATCGCCATCTAGATTACATGTCGATGAGACGTAAATCAACACAGATCTTAATGAAAACGACTATACATACAAAAAATACTGCAATCCAGTGGAAAAGTGCACATTCAAAAGTATGCTCGTACAAAAATTCTGTCAGAACACTTTGTGCACTTTTTCCACTTGATTTTAGTTTTTTTTTATGTATACACTCCGATGCACGTGATTTTTTCAATATCAACATCATATACATTCATGTATTACATAATCTATGTGCATTGCACATACAGTGTACTGAAGGCCATAAGTTCGTTCGATTTAAATGATTATTCCGAATACATTATTGTGATACGATTCTTAAAAAAAGAAATGATTTGGTTTTGCTTGGTTCGCGTGAGTCGCGTTTTATTCACTAAATGATTTAATTGAAATTTCTTTGATTATAAAGAAACCAGTTCTAAAATACATTTTGATTAATAACAGCTGTAAACTTACAAAATTTACTTCAACTGAAGGTCCGGTACAATCAGCACGCCCAACGCCTACCAAATATGATGTTGCTTTCTCCAGGTATAAAAACAGACACAATAAAAATAGAGAATGCAGCATATTCTTCATTACAATTTCTTTAAAAACACTTATATATTATGATGAATGAAAGTAGTTTCCAAAAACAGTGCGTTGGTATATGCTGATTACTTTTCACTTAAAATGGACTTCTTGGTCTGCAGATAGTTTCAAAGATTTGAGCTATAAAATCAAATGTTGATGCCAATTAATAAATGTGCTATTCGTGCTACCTTCATGAATACATTAAATAATATTTAAGCACTCGTTATAAACAAAAAATTTTTGATCATAATGCGAAGTGTAGAGACAGATAAATGACAAATATCAGAAACAATGTTTTTTGTATGAAACTCCCATTAAAATTTAATGTATTGGAATATAAATTCAACAAAATATGTTTTATCTCATCGTTATTATCATTGATTTATTGTTTTTATTTGTTTCGAACACACGATGCCTTAATATTTATTAATATTATCAATGTATATATTGTTATCAATAGGATGGACATAGACATATGATTTTAGATACGGAACATGCCAATATGTCATTGAGTAAAATGTTAAAAATGGTTTTCCAAGTGTGTTTTTAGGCGTAGAGACAAGTTATCAAAATTGTTTGAATTTATTTTTGTATTTGTTCGAATATTTTTTTTATGTTCCATAGATTTTTTTCTTGTTTTAACTAGTTCCAAAAATATTGTTATCGAATGCTTCTTGATGCGACAGAATCTCGTGTTGCAAGCGAAAATGGTGATCAAAACTACTGATACCAAATTTTTGACGCGGTTATCGAGTTATTTTTACTTTAAACTAGAGTACCACTACTTTAAACTATTGTCACAATTTTATGACATTATTGGCTTCCATATTTTTGCAATAGCATTTTTGGTCGGGTGTTATCATAATAAAACCATTCACCAGAATGTTTAAATAAATGCACATTTTTTCTGCACATTGATCTTGAATCGCAGTCAATTTTTCTAAATATTCTTCATGCTCAATTCAGACAAACAATTTGGCGTAAATTGAGCTTAAATTGAAGCCCATATTGGACCAAAATAGCGTCACACCAAGAGGACAAAACAAGGCATTGTGTACGCAATATTTATTGAGATTCCACTTAGAACGGAAATATCTTCAAAATAAACGAATTTCCCAAATATCACAGTGGACGTTAGTCCGCACGAGTGAAGAAAGCACCTAAATCAGAGCTTATTTCGAACATTTATTCACTGTACACGGTAGCCTACGTGAGTGATGCAAGCAACTAATATGGGCTTAGTTAGCGGGCGTACAAATCTCAGTTTTTGTTTGTTAATATTAATGTTAATGATCTGCACCATACGCTGTATTTCTTATTCTTCGCCAGAGGTGGTTTATTATAAATTTACAAAAATGTGTATAAAATTTGTACAAATTTATTTATAACCAATGTTTGATAGCACCGATCAGTTAACCTATTTGCCAACCCTAGCGGTTACGGAGCAAAACGCTGCGATTAACTGATTTCAAAATTGATTATTACATTTATTTTCTTGAAGTTTTAAAATATTCAATTATTCTCTTTTTTATGGTATCTGTGCTCACATTGAAATCGAGTAAATATATATCACAATTGGGAATCTTTTCATCAGAAAATTCATTGAATGTATCAAGCATAAAATTCATTGGCTGATATTTTCTATAGTTACGCTTTTCCAATGGCACTACTATTTATAGATTACTACTGCGAGTTTGGTAATGAGGTAGACGAAATACGATATATTTCAGTGAATGACTAGATGATATTTCACCAATGTTCAATTTGTGAATAAAAACTACTTGGGCCACCATTCTTCGTTCTTCCAAAGTTATCAACTGAAGTAGTATCAGCCTATCTTCATACGTCGCTAGGTGGAATCTATTTGGCCATTTTAATTTTCGAAGAGCATGAAGTAAAAATTGTTTCTGGATTGATTCGATTCTTCTGGTCACTGACCCTTCATGTAGGGGTTCCAAACTTGTGAACTTCAAGTATTGGTAATACATATGTGTAAAAGAGCAATCGAATGGTACACGGATCCTTGAAATCACGACCAAATCTTTTGATCCAAGCTAGTCTTGATTTGGCTTTTCCTATGATTATTCAATTAGAGCTGTCAATGGACTTCGTTCGTTCGTTCGTAGCATTTTTTTTTAATGTACGAACGAACAAACGAACAAAATAATTTTTACGAACGAACGAACATTGTTCGCAAAAAAAATTAATTTCAATTTTGTTCGTTCGTTCGCATGTTCGTTCGTTTGTTCGCAAAATAATAAAAAAATGAAATTGTATGCATAAGGTGGCTCACGTCGATTGTTCCATGCAAATTGTTTGGGAACATCCCCCAGTTTTATTTTTTGGGCGAATTTTCAAAATTTCAAATCAATACGAGGGCTCTTAACCGATTTTTCTGAATGTTGGGAAATTTGTCACATTTTTGTGTCTCCAGACGGTTTTTCTCGGTCAAAATGAGTTTTCTGAAGGGAATTTGGAAAGTATTTACCCATTCGGATTTGATTGAAAATGTTGAAATTCATGAAAAATCATGTATTCTTGATATATCAAATTATGTGGAATAACAAATTCCTTTTACAAAACTAATTTGGACCGAGAAATACCATCTGGAGACACAAACATGTGACAAATTTCCCAAAATTCTGAATAATCGGTTTAGAGTCATCGTATCTGAAATTTTTAATATATGTTTGGCTTGTCCCAAAAAGTAAAACTGGGGGTTGTTTTCAAATATTTTGCATGGAACAATCGACGTGAGCCACCTTATGCATATACCTTCATTTTTTAAATTATTTTGCGAACAAACGAACGAACATGCGAACGAACGAACATTGTTCGCCGAAAAAATGCTACGAAGGAACGAACATTTTTTCGCAGAAAAAATGCTACGAACGAACGAACGAACAAAATTAATGAATATTTACGAACAAACGAACGAACGTTCGCAAAATTTCTTGTCCGTTGACAGCTCTATATTCAATGTGTGATTTAAAATTGAGTTGACTATCAAGAATTACTCCCAAGTCCTTGATTTCATTGACTCTCAGGATGACTTCATCTCCAATGATATAATTATGATCAATTATTGTACCCATTCGGTGAAACTTCATCAATTTGGTCTTCTTAACATTCAATCTAAGATCAATACGACTGAAAAAGCCACATGTGTTGTCTAAAAGCGTTACTTGCAACACCAGCGATTGCAATCACGCTGCGATTTCACATATTAATACGATCGCGTCACGATTTCTCATCCATATAATTTCCATAGAACAATCGCGAGCGATTCCAATCGCTGGAATTGCAAGTACCACCTTTAAGGTTTTGCAATTTCAGGCAATCGTTTTCAGTCTCAATATGTTTGGACAGTCTAGCATCATCTGCAAATGAAAGTAATGTAGAATCTTCAACATAATATGGTAATTCTATGATAAATAATAAAAATAATATGGCCCCACTAGGGTAGCCTTGACCTGTACCAGAAGTAACGTCAATTGGGATTGATTTCGTATTACTGATTTTGACTATTTGTTTTCTGCCATTCAGATAGGATTCAATCCATCTTAGAATCTCGTGGTTCAAACCCATAACACTTAGTTTGTGGGTCAATAGATCAGTGTTTACCGAATCAAAAATCTTTGCTAAATGAATATAAATTGTATCAGTTTGAGTATTCATCGACAAGTTGTTCAATGTCCACAAATGCAAATTCAACGAGATTCGTGATTGTTGATCTTCCTTTTATGAATCCGTTTTGACTATCATTGATGATGTTTTAATATGAAAATTCAAATGACCTGGTAATATTGAATCCAGTAGCTTTGATATTACGCATTGGAGTGCCACACCTCTATAATTAGTAATATCATTTCTTGACCCGCTTTTGAATATCGGTCACACGAACGATGTTTTCCAACATTGAGGTACTTGCGCCGTTTTCATAGATTCATTGAGAATTAGCGTGATAGGTTTCACTAATGATTCTAGACAATTTTTTATGAATAAGTTCGGAATTCCATCCGGGCCTGAAACCAAGTTATTTGGTAGGTTGTTGATTGCTTGCGTCACTGTTTCTTCAGTTATATCAACTTTTGGAATGTTACTGCATAGATTAATCAATTCGTGTCTGTGTTTGTTATTGGATTCAAACGTACGCACTGCATCTGGATTGAATCTAGAGTAAGCGGTAGAGAAGAATTGAGCAAATAAATTAGCGATTTCCGATTCGTTTTTGGAATTCTGGCCATTATATTCCATGATATTTGGTAATTTGTCGTTGGATTTGTTCAAAAATTTGAAGTGTTTATAAAAATTTAACGGATCATCAGTTATCATTTGTTCCATTTTAATGGTATAATCGTTATATGACTTTCTGACATTTCGATTATATTCAGTTCGCTAGAGTTGTGGAGTGAACCATTTAGGGTGTGATGACGATTTATGAGTCCTAACCTGAACATGTTTGTGAATAACTGAAAAAACCTTCAATTTTCAATAATTGGTCAGAACATATATCACATTTTATCAAGTCGGTGTCATTTGTTCAAACCAAATCTTACAGTCCGTTGTTTGTATTGAAATATTTATTGATTTGATGTAATCCCTGTTCATGGCAAGAATCAATAATTGTGGTTTCCTTTTTGCTGGTTGCATTTAATGGGCATGCTATTTGTGGGTCATCGATATCATCAGTAAGCCATAATAAATCTCTTAAATTGAAGTCGCCAGAGATTATGATTGTATCATTTGCTTTGGTTGTAGATGTGAATGATTTCATTGCATCCATATTTGCTTGGTAGACTGCTAATGGTGAGTCTGGTCTGATGTAAGATTCTATTAAGAATAAGTTAAAATCTCCAAAGTTCATCTGAACACAAATTTGATCTGAATCAAATGTTTCACCACTTCCTATTACGTGAGAAATTAATGATTCATGATCCGCAATTAGAACACCGCCATCATTTTTCTTCTTTTTTGATTGTTCACGCTCCGTAAAATTGTCTATTTCACTGCAATATGAACTCTCAGCTGTCGATTTTGTTGTTTCATTTGTCAGTATTTCATGAATTTGCTTCTTCAGTGAGTTTATCCTTTCGATGAATATGTCAACTGTTGAATATCGACTATGGTTGTCTTTGATAGGTTGGATGATGATATTGTGGTTGCCACTGGTTCTGTATTGGTTGTTGAAATGGTAGTTGAAAGTGTGGTTGAACATGTTGCTGGAATTGTGGTGGAATGAAGTGGTCGTTGTTCATATAATTTATTTATTTATTTGTCACCTCCAAGTTCTTGCTGAATAATTTGTACAGTTACAGGAAAACAAGTTAGTGAAGCCTCCTTGAAAAAACATGATTTTTTCGAAACAGGGGATTTTGTGCTGATACATCAATGAGTAAACGTATAATGTTAATGTTAATGGTCTGCACCATACAGCGTTTCTTCGCCAGAGGTGGTTTATTATAAATTTAGTAATAATAGTATATACAAAAATGTACAAATTCATTTATAATCAAAGCTTGCTAGCACCGATCAGTTAACCTATTTGCCAACCCTAACGGTTACGGAACAAAATGCTGCGATTAACTGATTGCAAAATTGATTATTATCACATTTCTATTCTTAAATTTTTAAAATATTCAATCAATCGTTTTTTTATGGTATCTGTGCTCACATTGAAATCAACTAGATATATATCACAATTGGAAATCTTTTTATCAGAAAATTCATTGAATGTATCAAGCATGAAATTCATTGGTTGGTATTTCTTGTAATTGTATTTTTCAGATGGCACTATTAATAGATTACTACTGCGTGTTTGGTAATGTGGTAAACGAAAATTGATATATTCTAATAAATGACTAGATGATATTTCACCAATGATCAATTTGTGAATAAAGACTACTTGAGCAACTGTTCTCCGCTCTTTCAAAGTGATCAAATGTAGTAACATTAGCCTATTTTCATACTTTGGTAGGTGGAATCTATCTGGCCATTTCAATTTCCGTAGAGCAAACAGTAAAAATTGCTTTTGGATTGATTCTATTCTCCTGGTCAGACCCTTCATATATGGATTCCAGACTTGCGATCCATATTCTATTATTGGTAATACAAAGGTATAAAAGAGCAGTCGGATAGTCCACGGGTCCTTGAAATCTCTACCAAATCTTTTAATCCAAGCTAGTCTTGATTTGGATTTTGCTATAATGTATTCTATGTGTGATTTAAAATTGAGTTGACTATCAAGAATAACTCCCAAGTCTTTGATTTCATTGACTCTCTGGATGACTTCATTTCCAATGATGTAATTATGATTAATTGTTGTACCCATTCGTTGAAATCTCATCAATTTGGTCTTCTTACCATTCAATCTGAGATCGTTACTACTGAAAAAGCCAGAAATGTTTTCCAAGTCGTTTTGTAATATCAAGCAATCATTTTTTGACTCGATATGTTTGGATAGTCTAACATCATCTGCAAATGAAAGTAATGTAGAATTTTCAACATATTGTGGTAGTTCAATGATAAATAATAAAAACAATGTTGCACCAATTGGGTAGCCTTGACCTGTACCAGAAGTAACGTCAATTGGGATTGACTTATTATTACCGATTTTTACTATTTGTTTCCTACCATTAAGATATGATTCAATCCATCTTAGAATCTCATGGTTCAAACCCATAATATTGAGTTTGTGGACCAGTAAATCAATATTCACCGAATCAAATGCCTTTGCTAGATCAATGTAGATTGCATCAGTTTGAGTGTTTATTGATAAGCTGTTCAATGTGGATGAAGCAAATTCGGTCAGATTAGTGATTGTTGATCTTCCCTTTATGAATCCGTGCTGGCTTTCATTAATGATGTTTTTTATGTGAAAATTTAAATGGTATGTTAATATTGAATCAAGTAACTTTGCAATTACGCATTGGAGTGCCACACCTCTGTAATTACTAATATCATTTCTTGATCCACTTTTGAATATCGGTCTCACAAAGGATGTTTTCCAACATTGAGGTACTTGCGCCGTTTTCATGGATTCACTGAGGATTAGCGTAATTGGTTTTACTAATGATTCTAGACAATTTTTTATGAATAAGTTAGGAATTCCATCCGGGCCAGAATTCAAGTTATTTGGTAGGTTGTTGATTGCTTGCGTCACTGTTTCTTCAGTTATATCAACTTTTGGAATGTTACTGCATAGATTAATCAATTCATTTCTATGTTTGTTGTTGGATTCAAACTTATGAACTGCTTCTGGATTACATCCAGAATAAGCAGTAGAGAAGAATTGAGCAAATAAATTCGCGGTTTCTGATTCGTTGTTGGTTTTCTGGCCGTTATATTTCATGACATTCGGTAATTTGTCGTTGGATTTGTTCAACAATTTATATAATTCCTTTAGATTATGCATATGTGCCTTAGTTTTCTTATATTTCTGTTCCTTTTGACAGTAAAGGGCTCAAATATTGTATCATACGTTTACTCATTGATGTATCAGCACAAAATCCCCTGTTTCGAAAAAATCATGTTTTTTCAAGGAGGCTTCACTAACTTGTTTTCCTGTAACTGTACAAATTATTCAGCCAGAACTTGGAGGTGACAAATAAATAAATAAATTATATGAACAACGACCACTTCATTCCACCACAATTCCAGCAACATGTACAACCACACTTTCAACTACCATTTCAACAACCAATACAGAACCAGTGGCAACCACAATATCATCATCCAACCTATCAAAGACAACCATAGTCGATATTCAACAGTTGACATATTCATCGAAAGGATAAACTCACTGAAGAAGCAAATTCATGAAATACTGACAAATGAAACAACAAAATCGACAGCTGAGAGTTCATATTGCAGTGAAATAGACAATTTTACGGAGCGTGAACAATCAAAAAAGAAGATAAATGGTGGCGGTGTTCCAATTGCGGTTCATGAATCATTAATTTCTCACGTAATCGGAAGTGGTGAAACATTTGGTGCAGAAAAAAATTTGTGCTCAGGTTAACTTTGGAGATTTTAACTTATTCTTGATAGAATCGTATTATCACTGTCTTTAAAAATATATTTCTGTCTTTATTTCACTCTAATTTGCAGTAAATTAAATGTTTCTGTCTCGCCTATACGTTCTAAATGAGAAGATCGCACCAAACACAGTTCAAAGAGTAAGAGAAATGTCTCATCAATACATTGAAAGGAATATAACATTTGATTGTTTATTTTTTTTTTTCGGTCACCACACAAACGCACGCTGTCCAGTGTCTCTCGCTGCAAACGAACGTGCGTTTCAATGTATTGATGAAACAATTCTATGACTCTTCGTACTGTTTTTGCTGTTGTTTTCTCAATATTGAATGTATAAGCGAGACGGAAACATTGAAACTAATGTAAATTAGAGTGAAACTAGCTAATTCCCGGTGCGCTTCGCTACACCCATAAAAAAAATTAAGAAAACATAATGAAAACTCCCAGCATTAGTCTTAAGAAATTTTAAGAAACTACCGCAAGTAATGCGGTACATCTGAATAGAGCAATGTTCCAAATACAGCCATAACACCGTCTTTGTTGACATACTTGCAGATGTATTTTATTGACTCTACTGAATTGCACATTTCGACGTTGAGTTGAGACTGAAATGTCAGCAATGGGTTGTATGGCACTACCTATTATCAATGGCAATGTCTTGATTTTGCATTCTGATTGTTGCTGTATGGCCATTATCTTCTGGTGACCGACGTCGATACAACGGGTATCCATCGTCACCTGTGATTGTGTCAGAAGTCAATGCTCTTGGGTACCGCTTTGAACATTTCCAATCGATCATGCATGGTGAATTCATACTTAGTGCACCGCAAGGGCGTGAATCATATTTTTCTTGACAATCTCAAATAAGTGTGGATCTGTGGCTTCATCTGGAATTTCAGCTGATATGATGTCATCAGTTTGATCCGGTGTAATTTTGCGCACCAGCCATATTAATATGTGTGCGTGTGGCAATCCTCTTTTTTGCCATTAAATCGAATACATTCAGCAGCGCACATCTCCAAATATTTTCAATTTTACAATCATATCCCTCAATGCTTTGACTTTCTGACGAAATACAATTGGTGATGTCGTGTCGATCTGTTGACTTTTGTCCATCGTATAAGTTATTTGTGAAATCGGCCCACTGTGGGTTACACGTAAATGTCAGAAATAAGTAAGGTCTTCCGTATTTCCGCACATATGACATTGCATCTTGAGTGTATTCGTGCATGTGACGCGGACTGCCTACATATGTTGATGGCAGTATCGTTAAACGTCCAATGTCATTTACGTTGCCATCATTGACCACTGCGTCTTGCAAATGTATGTATTCTTCCGAACGCAATCTGGCCTGATAGAATCGAATTTGTGTGAAAACGATTCGAGTCATGATTTCTTAGCACTTATAGGAGAGTCTCAGGCATAGGTTCTGACACTGCCGAATTAAGGGGGGGGGGTGTCATGGCCGAAAATGCGACAGGGGTCTACAACTCCGAAAATTCATAGGGTCCACGAATTCACAGGGAGTCCGAAAAGTTAAGGAGGGGTCACCTGAGACCTTGGAGGCTATGTCAGAACCTATGGTCTCAGGCAGTAAAATCAATAATTGCCAGGGAAGCCACTTCACGGCTGCTTGATATTGGTCTTTCTCAGATCTCAAATTTCAAAAACAAAAATGGAAACGTTCTTGAGACCGTTTTCACAAACATTCCTGAGATACCACCGTTTAAAAGTGATGAATGCCACGTTCCAATAATGTGCGTAGTAGAGTGCTCTCCAAGCATTCTCCCAACAAACGATCGTGAGTTTGTCTATTGCTAAGGAGGCAAATTTCGATCTTATTCGTGATCACCTGAATAATGTTGATTTCGCTAATTTTTTGGCATACTCAAACAACATTGACGAAATGGTGCAGACATTCTATGACATCATATACGACACTTTTGACAAGTTTGTTCCAAAATCAAGGCTTCGTATCTCAAACAAACCGAAATGGTATATCAAACAATTGTCTCACTTAAAGAACGTTCGGAACAAAAATTATATAAAGCTCTGTAATGAACGTAAATTATCACCACACAATCAGCCGTTTTGAAATGATAATTTTTCATATCTATGAAAATATTATATTTCGTATTGAAATAACCGCCTGTCTATAGGCAATCCACCAAAAGTCATGAGCTTTCACAGAAGCTATTCGTATGTACATTTGTAGCGAATACCGTTTGTCCAAACACATAGATAAAGTGAGAATAAATTACACTTGAAATTGAGAAATGGAAAAGTAACTGTTTTTGAAGCCAACAAATCAATAAAAGTCTGTAAATAATTCATGGAATTATGCATAACAACGCTATCAACTAGACTAATCTATTACAACAATGTCATAGGGTAAGCACGATAAGCGTTGCCAATTTTTCCTTTTCAGCCGTTACTCACTTGGTACAAATTGATATTCAGAGTAAATATAAATGGTTTTGGACTGAGTTATCCAGGCAAACTATCACTAAACAGAATTAATCAGTTCAGTTTATCAACGAACACTCATTTTTTTGTGCTAAGCAAGAATATGAAGGCTACCCGAATTAATTGTTTTCCGATTTTCTTCGGGAACTAGCATCAAACTCAAAGAAAGACTCACGAACATTTTGGAAACACATTAAGAGTAAGTCCGTGAGCAACTCCATTCCAGCAAAAATAAAATACAAAGATCGCATCGCATCAAATGATACCGATAAGGCCAATTTATTTTCCGAGTATTTTCAGTCCGTCTACACGAAACACGCTGAAAATACCAACATTTCCACGTTCATAAACGATAGAAACGACACAAACTGCTTTAAATTTTCTGTCACAACGGAAGCAGTTCATTCAATTCTCAGCACAATGGATCTCAGCAAGGGCAGCGGTTTCGATGGAGTTTCATCATTGTTTCTGAGAGAATGTGCTGAAATTCTATCCATACCTCTTTGTGCAATCTATTCACGTTCTATTAACGACGACACAAATCCGAAGCTTTTCGAAATTGGCCAGATCACACCAATTTTTAAGGCCGGCCAAAAGAACGATGTCGAAAATTACCGGGAAGTAAACGTGCTCCCAAATTTGGCAAAAGTTTTCGAGCGTCTACTCTATAATAAACTGAAACTGATCATCACGCCGCGCATTTCAGTTGCCCAACATGGATTTTTATCAAATAGAAACATCGAAACCAATTTGATGGAAATGACCACGCACATTCACAATGCTTTCGAATCGAATGCTCAACTCGATGTTTTCTATGCGGACATCAGTAAAGCTTTTGACTGCGTAAATCCATCATTGCTGTTAAGGAAACTCTCGAAGTTTCCAATTTCAAACACATCATTACGTTTTATTTCGTCGTATTTGTCCGAAAGGACACAATATGTCAAGTGCCAAATCATCAACATTCAGTGTTCCCTCCGGCGTGGGCCAAGGCACAATCTTGGCGCACTCTTCTTTGTCGCATTTTTTGATGACTCAGATACACCGGATGACGACGCTAATATAATATCATTGAATCAAAATCATTGATCATCAAAAACAAAGAAGATGTACATAGACTTCAACGTGCAATTGACAATTTCTTGAATTGGTGCAAACTTAGGACTTAGCATGAATCTATCGAAATGCAAGGTGATTTCTTTTTCACTCAAAAGATAAACAATCGTCAACACATATTGCATAATTGACCATGTCATAGAGAGAGTGGACAAAATTCGAGATTTGGGTGTTATCCTGGATAAGAAACTAAATTTTAATTCGCATATGGAAATGATCAACAACAAGGCCAAAATGGCTCTACAATTCGTCAAACGCCAATCACATTATTTCCAAGTCGATATCATCAAATTGCTTTACACGTCTCTGGTAAGGTCAAACCTCGAGTTTGCTTGCAGTATATGGTCACCATATCATCAAGTACACAAAGCATCAGTAGAAAGTGCTCAAAAACAAATGGTCATATTCTTGAACGATGATCATTTGAACCGAAACGAGAATGGCTACGTACTGAGACCATATTTAGAGAGGTGCAATGAATTGGACTTTACATCACTAAACCTTTCGATTCTTTTCATTCATGCGGTTATAATGGGCAAATTCATTTCACATCTTCGATCACAAATGGATTTGAACATTGGAGTGAGATGCTTGCGAAATCCGGAATTTATTAGATTAAAATTCGCGAGAACAGAAAAATCGACATTTTCAAGCTTCAACAATGCATGTCGTGCCTTCAATCATGCTGCGTTGTATATCGATCCATCGCTTCCACATGTGGAATTTCGCAATAAACTAATAAAATTGCCGGATTCGGCTTTCGGTGACTGGGCCAAATTGAGGATAGTTTATTTGCACATTCCTACCTATCTATTACAAATTCTAATAATGTATATAATATAACTTGCTTACTTATTTATTAATTGATTTATTTATTTATAAATAGTTATTATTTATTGTTGTTTCTTTAATGGAGTTATATACTTAAATTTGTAACCTATAATCAGCCAGAATTTGGTGTTGAATAAATTGATTGAAGATAATTAAGATGTTCTGCTTCAATTTTTGCATACATATTCACAGCGTATTAATGGAAAAGTCGGCCACATCTCAAAATGAATACGAATTATTATTCGTTATTTTTCATTCCACTAACTTTTTTTGTTACATCACGGCCTGTTCGTGGATCTACCATTGGAATATTGATATGGTAGCCATCATCTCCCCTCCAATGGAACACGCGGGTATTGTAATGTATCATAGCTACGGTGAATGTCTTAAACACGTTGTAATTTCTCATTTCTTCGATGTAATACAATTTCGCGTGGTAGAGACTGTTCACCGACAATTACAATGGCCACTTCATCGATCGATGGTGCATTAAATCATGGGTCGTTGGCATGCTCTCCAAAAGGAGTTTTGTCAGCTCTTATTATGATTTTGTGATTGTCAGATGGCATACGATCAAGAGCGGTTTTGAACAATCTAATTGTACAACGTCGATCCAATTCACGATTTGTATCTCCAATGAAATATATTTGCAAAAATTAATAATCGCGATGAGCAAATGGCAACAATGAGCCAGCTCGATGATAAATCTGACCCTGGATCTGTAATGTATGTGAAATGTAAGGAGACGTTGGATCAGAATTATACCGCATGAAGTAATCACCTTGAATGTCGGCATAAAATTGTTTCTTACAATGTTCGATGTCATTTGGAATGCCGCATTGTATTCTTGTATTTGAGATTAAAAAAACGCTTCGACAGTGGTGATATTCCCATAATCAATGAACGCAATGGATCGGTTGGAGATGGAGAAAAAATGAAGGAGAGAATAAAAGTACATGTATTCAGTTTAACAATCCAATTGAAATTTGACTCGACCGATTTCGGATTAAAACCATCTCCAGGTGGTCCCCAAGGTGTGGTGAAAATTTGGTTTGGATCGGTTCAGCCGTTCTCGAGATCATCGCACACATCACGGATTTACATTGATTTATATATATATAGATAAAGACAGATACAATCATAATCTCTGGCGACTTCAACTTAAGAGATTTATTATGGCTTATTGATGATATCAATGACCCACAAATTTCATTCCCATTAAATGCAACCAGCAAGAGCCAAACCACAATTATTGATTCTTGCCATGAACAGGGATTACATCAAATCAATAAATATTTCAATACAAACAAACGACTGTTAGATTTGATTTGGACAAACGACACCGACTCGATAAAATGTGATGTATGTATTGATCAATTATTAAAAATTGACGGTAATCACCCGGCTACTGAACTGAAAATTTTAAAAAGCATCAAGATAAACGAAAGAATTGAAGATGCCAATACGTTCCTTGATTTTCAGTCAGCCAACTATGCAAACATTAATGAATCCCTCACAAACATAGATTGGAATGTTTTACTTCAACACTCAAAAATAACCTTTAATGATAAAGTAGACAAGTTTTATGAAAAGATAGATTCAGTTATCAAGAAACATGTTCAGGTTAAAGTGCATAAATCATCATCACACACTAAATGGTTCACTCCACAACTTATTAATTTGAAAAATAGACTGAATAAATTGCGATCCAGGAGAAAATGGTCATCAGATGCAAACAAAGAATTTATGATGAAGCGAACTGAATATAATCGAAGTGTCAGAAAGTCATATAACGATTATACCATTGAAATGGAACAAATGATAACTGATGAGCCATCAAACTTTTACAAACACGTAAAATACTTGAACAAATCCAACGACAAATTACCAAATATCACGGAATATAATGGCCAGAATTCCAACAACAAATCGGAAATCGCTAATCTATTTGCTCAATTCTTTTTTACCGCTTACTCTAGATTTAATCCAGATGCAGTGCATACGTTTGAATCCAATAACAAACATAAACATGAATTGATTGCATAAACAAACATATGCAGTAATATTCCAAAAATTGATATAACTGAAGAAAAAAGTGACGCAAGCAATCAACAACCTACCAAATAACTTGGTTTCAGGCCCGGATGGAATTCCGAACTTATTCATAAAAAAATGTATTGAATCATTAGTGAAACCTATCACGCTAATCAAAATTTGCACTTCGAAAATTAAAATGGCCAAATAGATTCCACCTGCCAAAGTATGAAGATAGGCTGATGCTGCTTCAATTGATAACTTTGGAAGAACGTAGAATGGTGGCCCAAGTGATTTTTATTCACAAATTGATCATTGGTGAAATATCATCTAGTCATTTACTGGAATATATCGTATTTCGTTTACCTCATTACCAAACTCGCAATAATAATCTATTAATAGTACCATTGGAAAAGTGTAATTATAGAAAATATCAGCCAATGAATTTTATGCTTGATACATTTAATGAATTTTCTGATAAAAAGATTCCCAATTGTGATATATATTTAGTTGATTTCAATGTGAGCACAGATACCATAAAAAAGAGATTAATTGAATATTTTAAAACTTTAAGAAGAGAAATGTGATAATAATCAATTTTGCAATCAGTTAATCGCAGCATTTTACTCCGTAACCGTTAGGGTTGGTAAATGGATTTACTGATCGGTGCTAGCAGACATTGATTATAAAAGAGTTTGTACATTATGTATATATAATTTTTTTTCTTTTTTTATATAAATTTATTAATAAACCACCTCTGGCGAAGAAACGCTGTATGGTGCAGACCATTAACATTAAAAAATCCTATGAAAACGGCGCAAGTTCCTCAATGTTGGAAAACATCGTTCGTGAGACCGATATTCAAAAGCGGGTCAAGAAATGATATTACTAATTATAGTGGCACTCCAATGCGTAACAGCAAAGTTATTGGATTCAGTATTAACAGGACATTTGAATTTCCATATTAAAAACATCATTAATGATAGCCAACACGGATTCATAAAAGGAAGATCAACAATCACGAATCTCGTTGATTTTGCATCATCCACATTGAATAACTTGTCGATGAATACTCAAACAGATGCAATTTATATTGATTTAGCAAAGGCTTTTGATTCGGTAAATACCGATCTACTAATCCACAAACTCAATGTTATGGGTCTGAACCACGAGATTCTAAGATGAATTGAATCCTATCTGAATAACAGAAAACAAATAGTCAAAATCGATAATATGAAGTCAATCCCAATTGACGTTACCTCTGGTACAGGTCAAGGCTACCCAATTGGAGCCACATTATTTATATTATTTATCATAGAATTACCATATTATGTTGAAGATTCTACAAAACTTTCATTTGCAGATGATGCTAGACTGTCCAAACATATTGAGTCTGAAAACGATTGCCTGAAATTCCAAAATGACTTTTGAAACACATGTGGCTTTTTCAGTCGTAATTATCTTAGATTGAATGTTAAGAAGACCAAAATGATGAGGTTTCACCGAATGGGTACAATGATTGATCATAACTATATCATTGGAGACGAAGTCATCCAGAGAGTAGATGAAATCAAGGACTTGGGAGTCATTCTTGATAGTCAACTCAATTTCAAATCACACATTGAATACATCATAGCAAAAGCCAAATCAAGACTAGCTTGGATCAAAAGATTTGGTCGTGATTTCAAGGATCCGTGGACCATTCGATTGCTCTTTCACACATATGTATTACCAATACTTGAATATGGATCGCAAGTTTGGAACCCCTAAATAAAGGGCCAGACCAGAAGAATAGAATCAATCCAGAAACAATTTTTACTTCATGCTCTTCGAAAATTAAAATGGCCAAATAGATTCCACCTACCAAAGTATGAAGATAGGCTGATGCTACTTCAGTTGATAACCTTGAAAGAACGAAGAATGGTGGCTCAAGTAGTCTTTATTCACAAGTTGCTCATTGGTGAAATATCATCTAGTCATTTACTGGAAAATATTGTATTTCGTTTACCTCAATACCAAACTCGCAGTAGTAATCCATTAATATTGCCATTGGAAAAGTGTAATTATAGAAAATATCAGCCAATGAATTTTATGCTTGATACATTCAATGAATTTTCTGATAAAAAGATTCCCAATTGTGATATATATTTAGTTGATTTCAATGTGGAAGGGGAAAATCTACACCTTTTTTTAAAAACTAATCTAATCAAACTTGAATCACATATTAGAAAAACTCATGAAAATTAATGTCGATTTTAGATTTTGGCAAATTTCTCACTGAATATGAGCTTTGTCCGAATATGCTGCTACTTGCAGTGTATGACAATTATCCTGATTTACGGATTTTTTTTGGATTTAAGCACTGTGGTGACCTTGAGAAAAAAATGCTGCAGAGATGTAAAGCTTAAACCTCTAATGCATGCATTTTTCTCTTCGTTTTGAAGTATCTAAAGGATGATTTTGGCCTGAAAACACATCAAAAATTACTTAAAATCCTAAAAATCGGATATTCTACATGGAAAATGAAATCCATTGTTTAAAAAAGTCAAATTTCTAGAATCCGTATTCTTTTGTCAAATTTTTAATTTATTACGTTTATAGAGTAGAATCGTAAGATTTGCATCAAATGAAAGCCTCAATATCTCCGAATGTTTTTTATTTCATTGTTTTATTAGATTGCTGTTCGAAATACCGCACGTTTTAAGTGCGTTTCATCTTGATTATCTGAACCCGCCAAAAGGCGGACTGTTTTTCCGGTCTATCCCACAATGTAAGAGCTAGCTCGATGAACATTTATTCGACAGAAACTGTTCGCCTAGTTTGTTGGTGCTGAGTGTCCATTAAAATTCGATTGAGTTTTTGACATTTTGAATGATTTCTCGTCAAATATCTCAATCAAAAGTCAATATTTTACTAAATATGTATATTACACGACAAATTTTATGTAATTTACTACCGTTTATGTAATCTACATTTACAAAATGTTTACATACAAAAGTAATCTACATATCCACTCAGGTGAGCACAGATACTATAAAAACGAGATTAATTGAATATTTTAAAACTTCAAGAAAATAAATGTAATTATCAATTTTACAATCAGTTAATCGCAGCGTTTTGCTCCGTAACCGTTGGGGTTGGCAAATAGATATAGGTGCTACCAAACATTGATTATAAATGAATTTGTACATTTTGTATATACTATTTTATATAAATTTATAATAAACCACCTTTGGAAATCTTTTTATCGGAAAATTCATTGAATGTATCAAGCATGAAATTCATTGGTTGGTATTTCTTGTAATTGCATTTTTTAAATGGCACTATTAATAGATAACTACTGCGTGTTTGGTAACATTACCACATGGTAAACGGAAATTGATACTTTCCAATAAATGACAAGATGATATTTCACCAATGATCAATTTGTGAATAAAAATTACTTGAGCAACTGTTCTCCGCTCTTTCAAAGTGATCAAATGTAGTAACATTAGCCTATTTTCATACTTTGGTAGGTGGAATCTATCTGGCCATTTCAATTTCCGTAGAGCAAAGAGTAAAAATTGTTTTTGGATTGATTCTATTCTTCTGGTCAGACCCTTCATGTATGGATTCCAGACTTGCGATCCATATTCTATTATTGGTAATACAAAGGTATATATAATTAAATTTTATAAAAGAGCAGTCGGATAGTCCAAGGATCCTTGAAATCTCTACCAAATCTTTTAATCCAAGCTAGTCTTGATTTGGTTTTGCTATGATGTATTCAATGTGTGATTTGAAATTGAGTTGATTATCAAGAATGACTCCCAAGTCTTTGATTTCATTGACTCTCTGGATGACTTCATTTCCAATGATATAGTTATGATTTATTGTTGTACCCATTCGGTGAAACCTCATAATTTTGGTCTTTTTAACATTCAATCTAAGATCGTTACTACTGAAAAAGCCAGAAATGTTTTCCAAGTCGTTTTGTAATATCAAGCAATCGTTTTCAGATTCAATATGTTTGAATAGTCTAACATCATCTGCAAATGAAAGTAATGTAGAATTTTCAACATAATATGATAATTCAATGATGAATAATAAAAACAATGTTGCACCAATTGGGTAGCCTTGACCTGTATCAGAAGTAACGTCAATCGGGATTGATTTCGTATTACCGATTTTGACTATTTGTTTCCTACCATTAAGATATGATTCAATCCATCTTAGAATCTCATGCATCAAACCCATAACGTTGAGTTTGTGGATCAGTAGATCAATATTTACCGAATCAAATGCCTTTGCTAGATCAATGTAGATTGCATCCGTTTGAGTGTTCATCGATAAGTTGTTCAATGTGGATGAAGCAAATTCGACGAGATTCGTGATTGTTGATCTTCCCTTTATGAATCCGTGCTGGCTTTCATTAATGATGTTTTTTATGTGAAAATTTAAATGGTATGTTAATATTGAATCAAGTAACTTTGCAATTACGCATTGGAGTGCCACACCTCTGTAATTACTAATATGTTTTCTTGGTCCACTTTTGAATATCGGTCTCACAAAGGATGTTTTCCAACATTTAGGTACTTGCGCCGTTTTCATGGATTCACTTAGGATTAGCGTAATTGGTTTTACTAATGATTCTAGACACTTTTTTGATAAGTTTATGAATAAGTTTGGAATTCCATCCGGGCCTGAAACCAAGTTATTTGGTAGGTTGTTGATTGCTTGCGTCACTGTTTCTTCAGTTATATCAATTTTTGGAATGTTACTGCATAAATTAATCAATTCATTTCTATGTTTGTTGTTGGATTCAAACTTATGAATTGCTTCTGGATTGTATCTAGAGTATGCAGTGGAGAAGAATTGAGCAAATAAATTCGCGGTTTCTGATTCGTTGTTGGATTTCTGGTCATTAAACTCCATGACATTCGGTAATTTGTCGTTGCATTTGTTCAAGTATTTTACATGTTTGTAAAAGGTTAATGGATCATCGGTTATCATTTGTTCCATCTCAATTATATAATCATTACATGCCCTTCTGGCACTTCGATTATATTCAGTCCGCTTAATTAAAAATTCTTTGTTTATTCAGCCGCAATTTATCGCAATTTATTCAGCCTATTTTTCAAATAAATAAGTTGTGGAGTGAACCATTTGGGGTGTGTTGATGATTTGAGCGCCTTAACCTGAATATGTTTCTTGATAACTGCATTAATCTGTTCATAAAACTTGTCTATTTTATCATTAAAGGTTATTTTTGAGATTTGAAGTGTAGCATTCCAATCTATGCATTTAAGCGATTCATTGATATCTGCATAGTTTGCCGATTGAAAATCAAGGAATGTTTTGACATTTTCAACTATATCATTTTTCTTAATGCATTTCAAAACTGTTAGTTCAATGGGTGGGTGATGACCCTCAATTTTCAATAATTGATCAATACATACATCACATTTTATTAAATTGGTGTCGTTTGTCCAAACCAAATCCAATAGTCGGTTGTTTGCATTGTAATATTTATTGATTTGATATAATCCAAGTTCATGACACGAATCAATAATTGTGGTTTGGCTCTTGCTGGTTGCATTTAGTGGGAAAGCAATTTGTGGATTGTCTACATCATCAGTCAGCCATGATAAATCTCTTAAGTTGAAGTCATTATGATTGTATCATTTGCTTTGGCAATAGATGTGAATGATTTCATTGCATCCATATTTGCTTGGTAGACTGCCAATGGTGAGTCTGGTCTGATATATGATTCAATTAAAAATAAATTAAAATTGCCAAAGTTCACCTGTATACAAATTTGGTCTGCACCAAATGTTTCACCATTTCCTATTAGGTGGGAGTTTAATGATTCATGAACCGCAATCAGAACACCTCCACCGCTTTTCTTGATTTTTAATTGTTTGCTCTCAGTAAGGCTCGATCTATCACATCTGTATACATTAAAATCATTTGGGAATACATTTGATGATGGAATAGTCTCATCAAGGTTAGTTTCACATAACATGTAGACCTTAAAAGAGGAAATTAATATATTAGCATAAAATTCTGGTAATTTGGTTCGAAGCCCATTGACATTGTGGCAGTAAATCGTATTGAATTTTTCTAATTTGGATGATGATATTGCAGTTGCTTCTGGTTCTGGATTAGTGTTTGAAATGGTATTCGAAACTAAGGCTGGAATGATGTCCGAATGAATAGATGTTTTCATATCATGGTTGGGTATTTTTTGGTAAGGAACTCTCAGCTGTAGATTTTGTTGTTGCATTTGTCCGTATTTCATTCACTTGCTTCTTCAGTGAATCAATTTTTTTGATGAACATATCAACTGTTGAATCATTGATTAGCCCCTTGTCAAAATTTTGCATTTGTAATAGCATTTCATATTCGAGAACCTGGATTGCGTCTGTGTTGTTGTTTGTTGTATCTATTGGTGATGAAAGTACGGTCCTTGTTGATACTGTTGGATTGGAAATGACTGATTGCTGGACTGGAAATATGGAGCACCGGTCTGTGGCATGAAATGTTGTATGGGTGGTTGAACCATGACGGTTGAACCATGACGGTTGAACCATGACGGGCCGGAACCAGCCGGGTCACCGCGATTTGATCCTTGTCCAATTCCTTGTAAAAAAAGATCAGCAATTGGAAAAATTAACATTCATTTCATTTCGGCTTGCATGTGTTGAGGCATTGTTTTTAAAACTGAGCAAGGACTCATTTTGGCCACCGCATGTGATGATTGGTGAATTCGTTAAAATTCCAAAAAAACATAAAGTGGGCGATTTTTTTCAATTTCCAGAATCGAAAAATAACGAAACAAACACCACAGAATCGATTAGTAACGAAGAAATCACCGAAAAATCGCAAAAATCAGCAGAATCGGCAGAAAATGGTGCAGACCATTAACATTTAAAAAAAATGGATTTATCGATTGATATGACACAAGCCAAGATTGACGCCAACAGTAATAAACAGCGGAATCCCTGCGTTTAACGGAAAAAATTTCGGCCATTGAAATCCTAGTTCAAATCCTAGCGGAAAATTTACCTCCAGTTAGCGGGAAATTCATCGCCTAGTCAACATTTTTTCCCCACTTCAAATCTAGTTTTCGTTCAACACGCTTGCGTAAAAATGATTCTTTAATAAGAAATCATTTCAAAAAAATGTGTTTGTGTCCATTTCTGTAGCTCATTCCTTCATCTCACATCGATATTTTTGGACACTCGTAAATCAGAGAGAGTGAGAAAAATATCGAACATATTAAAATCTATATAGTTCTCTCAACACACTAAGAAGAAAAAAAAGTGACTTGAACTGCACATAAATATGCTTCAAATTCATAATCTCTTTTGAGTGTATTGACCCAGCTGATTTTATGTGCGTTTGATAATTATGCATTTCGTCCAATAACAAAAACAAAAACCAAATCAGAATAAATTGAATTACATTCGTAATCCTGACTTTTCCGCATTTGAAATTCGGTTTTCCTGCTTTTCTGAAATTTGGACCAGTCAAGAGAGAATGGACTACTGCAATATGACTAATTTTCAACACAAAATATCGTGCGACAAAATAATTTTGCGATTTGAGACTACTTTCTTGAGATATATATTATTTTATATATTATTTTCATATCAAACTTCGATTTTCTAAGAAATTCGTACATTCTTAAAACTGTTCATATTTCATGAATTTTTAACATGAAGATATATTTTGTGCATTGTTCGGAGAGGACTTCGATATCTTTCAAACGACGCAAACTGCATGCATTTTTATTAACAAATACGGCCAGGAGAGTCAAAAATGCGAAAATCATTTTGATGTGCATATCATGTTTCTAAAATGAATATTTCGGTAGATATAGGCGCCCAAAGTAGTGTTTCTTTCGAATATGCGCGGATGAACCAATCTAGAAAGACTTGCATTTGACCATATCTGACCAATTTCAGCTAAGGAATCGATTACCAATCGATTTGGAACGATACAAGTCCATGTTGAGGTCGAAAAACGCACTAGTTCCGAACAAGCCTCAGAACTCGCAATCACAGGAGTAAATTCATCCTTTCGCAGCTTATTTTGCATGAAATAAACAAAAAATGCTCAATTATTCGATTTTTTCGTCATTCCGTATTTTTTAACTGTACTTTTTCATCATTGCAAAAGCTAGGAAAAACTAGGTTTTCAATTTGTTCGGATCCGGGTAGAAATACATGCCCGAAAATTTCCAATTTTACACAGGGAATTCATTACAAAGTGTATGAAGTGCGGTATGACGCAGGCGCAGCAAGCTAGCGCATGCGTACACAATGTCCATGCATGCGCGAGGCGGGGTTTGTGGTTTACCAGTTTTTTATGACAGCTCTTCTACTCTCTGTAATTTTCAAAATTCTTTTTCCCCTGAAAATTATGCCGTAACAGATTCAAAATAATACCATATAGACCCAGGACACGATTAGAATCATAGACGATTTGTTTTACCATTTTTGCGTACGATTACAATGGACACAAATTGTCAACGATTCCAATCGTGTTCCAATCGTGTCCTGGGAAATAAGACCTTAATAGATTATTTTTGTATGCAAAATGCACGCTAAAATCATAAAAATTTCTTTTTTTGACGAAATTTAGTCCTGATTTGACTTTTGTTAGCACCCAGTGGTTATACGGATTTTTAAAAAAAATCTCATTCCTTATTACCCCTCGCGATAAAAACATGCGGGGGGTAGTCGTTATTTTTCGAGTGGTTCAAAATGTCGAATTAGCATTAAATTTACAAGAAAATGTAATAAATAGGACAGTAAATATATCCTGGGCTCTATTTTACCAATCGTCATGAACGCAATTTTTGATCGTGGTCTGGATATTGCAGTCGACCGCAATCTTTACATACAAAAATTTCATCTAACCGCAAATTTTGCTATTGATTGTTAATTGATGCCTGCAAAAAGGGTCATTTGACCGGAAATCGCAAAATATGCGGTCAAATGAAATTACTGTAAGTAAAAATTGTTGTCAATACCATAAACGTTAAATAGAGCTCTGGCAAATGGAGCGAGCCGAAATTTAAAAAAAAAATTCATCAAATGCATGCTGAAACTTAAAATGCAGCATTTTTCCATGGATTTGATATCATTTTGGGGGGGGGGTTATCCACCGGACTCCCTCCCCCCCTAAATACGCGCCTGGTTGTATCCGAGTTCTCAGTTCACACACCACAATGATAAATTCAACTTATTTGGCAAATAAGGAGTTCAAAACACCCAACCAAGTAAATTCGTGCAAATTGAAAGGTATAAATGGTTTTGAGAAATGGTTTAAATTCTGTGTTTGTGAACTTTGGTTTAAAATATCTTAAACATTTTTCTGTGAGCGTGCAACGAAGTTAATATCAATACCTTCGTCCAGTAGTGACGACAATGTTTCATGGCGTGTTGAGTGTTGAGTGTTGTCGTCGATGCGCGACATTTTTGAACTGCGACAATTCTTTGGATTCGCTACACAGAAGAATATGCAAAAATGCTTTACTTCGTAAATGCCGAAATCAATTTTTTTTTTTAAATTTAAAATTCATGTTTATTCAAAATGAGTGGTTATTTAAAATCATGATCTTGATTTGCGAATATTCACATGTCAACGGTAAGCTAATGCCGGCCATTGACGTGACTTGAAAGATTATTATTTGGTTAACTTATTGCTATTTTTGATGGTATCATTTCATTTGATTTGTACGAGTATTTTCTTATTTCTAATTCCGATTCAACTCCTATTGGGTACGAATAATATTATTTACAAATTACAAACAATCTTACATTTTATTTACACAGGAATATGTACATATTATTGTGCAGTGACATAAGCAAGTTGGCCGCGACGATTTTTATTATAGTACAATAGTTGAGATTCCTCTATTATGAGATCCCTTTTCGACAATTCATACATGTATGCGGGAGTTTTAAATTGATAGTTTTGCATTTCTTCACATTTAGTTATTTCGATCAAATATTCGTCGCTTCCATTTTGGATGCGATCGAAGAACTTTATTTGGTTCTCATTAACGAAAACATCAATTCTTTGCACTTTGCTTTTTTATAAACTTTTGATGAATTTACATATTTGAATGAATTTTCGATGGTCCTGAAATCGAGCGTACAAATTTTCTTATTTTTTCCATATTATAACTGTTTATAGTATTCCAGGCAACAAAGCCATATGAAAGAATTGATCTTATTAGTGATTTGTACAATAATGATTTAACTCCAACATTTAGTGTTTTGTTCTTAAACAGGCATGCATATTATTATATTGCATGCATAAAAAGCGTTAGTTGCACGTTTTATTTGTTCATCTACATGCGTTCGAAAATGAAATTGTTTATTGTAAATTATTCCTAAATATTTTATTTCATCTTTTGGTTGCGATACAAAATCTTCAATTTTGATTATTATGCTCCTAAGTTTTTTTCTTGTAGTTGCACCAATGTCTTTCCAGCGGCCTAATACATAAAGTAGCTCACATTTCGTTTTGTTTAGTTTTAATTGGAATTTTTGTTACTTACTACTTTATTTAAATATTCATTGGTGTTTTTTCCGCTTGGTAAACGTTAGGATTTGATACAATCACCAAAACATCATCTGCATATCTTAGTGTTTTCATCATATCTTTTTCTGGTTCTGGAAAATCAGAAGTGTAGAGCAGAAATGCAAATGCCGAAATTGACGAGCCCTGTGGTGACCCCTTGTTTATATTTTTTACCATTGATTTTTCTCCATGAACAATCGTTTGGAATGAACGATAATAAATGCCGAAATCAATATGAGATTTTACACTTTCACAATGCCAAAATCGATTTTTCATTAAAAAAGAAAAGAATTAGATACCAACGATGTGAAACCAGATAAATGGCGATTATACGAGGAAGTTTCAGCTTGAAGTCGATTTTCTGACCTGGTTCGTAGTTTTAATCTTGAAAAATTGAATACATTTTCAGAAACTTTTTCATGTATTTTACGCATACAAATTGTACTGTATTTTTCTAAAATTTAATCTTAACGAGGTAACTATTTCTGTTATAAAAATCTGGCACGATTAAATCATTTTAAGGCATTTTTGTTTCACGTATTTGAAAACATTTCACTTTACCTTGTATATTCAAAGTAAATTTGATGCTCTCAACTACTTGCGTCAAAATTGCTTCGATACATTCATAGTTGAGTGAAAAGTATTCAAATGCGGGAAATTGAAATGCTTTAAAAGGACTTTGTTTTGTGCTCTGTGTATGATGTTTGTGGCGAAATAGAATCATGTTAAGATCAATTTTATTTCATTATCTTGGGAACGAAGCTGCTTGAGAACATTTTCGGACAAGCAATATGTTGATGAATTTCATCAGTTTTTTCTAGAATTATGTCTAAAATATTTTTTTTATTCATTTCGCCTTCTCGATTGAGATGTGATTACAGATATGCAGAACGATTTTTGAGCTGGTTTTACTGACAAGATTATTATCATTTTTCTTGAAGTCTTTGTAATTGTGCGACAAACAAAGCCCAGTGATGTTTTAGAATGTTATACCACTGAACTCGGTTTGCCGCACAATCCAATATTACTCTTTGATTGTTTGTTATGTTTAATGATCTTTCTTACAGAAATAGCAACTGTGATATGGTATAATATCATCAAATCACCGATACTGTCTCTTAAGAAAAGTCATTTCTATAACTAAAAAATCTATAATTTCGAAAAAATCCACTTTTAAAAAGAAGTATTCAGTTATCTAGTTAACAGGTAACTTCAGCTGTGATACGATGATAAAAACATATCACACCAGGAGTTCCTTTTATCTTGATAGCGAAATAACAGGACGGACGAAAACGTTCAATGGTTGAAAAATCTATAAAACAAGGAGCGAGTGTTCGATCTAGTCACTGAGGATAAAATATTTAACAGTCACCAAGTCGACAATCGCCCTAGTTTATAAATTTCGATATGCTTGATAAGAAATTTACGAAAATCATTTTCAGGAGTCTCAAAATGCACTTTTTGAAGAATATTGGAACACTGATCGAATTGACGTTAATAACATGCTGTTTATATAGATAATTTAAATATATTTTAATGCAAAGGTCAAAGTAGGAAAATTGGTGAAAGCACATTAATGATGGTTAATGATAACATATTGTTTTGAAATTCCCCCAATACTTGCTGATAGTAAATAGTCATTAATTTAAGAATTAGTGAAGGCTAAGACAAAAACATCAATATAATAAACCCAATAATTTGACGCACTCATTTTATAAAACTTGTTCCAAAAACCAAAACATACAATTAAAGTTTATATGAGCTGCTATAGACTTATTACATTAGACCAATTCAAATCAAATTTTCATTTCTTTTACCTTTTTCTTTTCAAATTTAATCTTTTGCAATAAATATACACAAATATAATGAAGATGATTTGTTAATGAACCTATTGTATTAAATAACCGTATTGTTCATTTCAACTAAATACACATAATTGTAGTAAAACAACAATCGCTCAGGCACACAACATATTTTGATCAAAAAATAATTATAGAAAATTGACGAATAGTACCTTAATGGGAGTGGATTTCAACAAAAGCGTACCTGACCTAAAGTGTACATAGAATAATAACATAAAATGAATTATCAACGACTTACATAAAATACCATATTATACATTTCATATATGTTTTCTAATCATATGGTGAAGACATGTCGTCAGGTACAATCAAGTTTTGGCAATAGATTATTTATTATTTTTACAAATACATTATCGTTTGTTGAGCCAATTGGTGTTGGCTGAACATATTTTCGAAATAATCGATTTTTTTTAAACTAACTCTAGTAAAAAGTGGACTTTGAACATGCATTGTCACTTGTAAGCCTTTTTAATCATGTCAATGGGAAATATCGTTAATCCGTTATCGTTCTTTTCTCCCACAAAAATTTTGTGATATATGTACTTGTGCGAAATGCCTTACCACATTAACGATACAAAAACTGAGACAAAGAATGAAGAAACACATTAGAGAGAACAAGTAAGAATGTGATACATTCTTTTGACAAGCGCTATACGTCCGTACCTTCACTCGATTTTTTCCAAACTTTCGGGGATTGTAGTACATAAAAAACTAAGCAACTTTTGTTCTGGAAGTTTTTGATTTGGCCGCCATCTTGGCTGTGGCCAGCCTCTAAAGGCCAAAAAGTGACCACCATGGCCACAGTGGCTGTATTAACGCGTAGAATCATAAAATATCAGGTCCAAAAATATTGAACCTATTTTTACCCGGGTTATGGTCTGAATTTCGAGTGTGTTTGATTTTTTGCACTAATTTTCAAAGACCTTTCAGATGGCATATGACACAAATCGGTGGGACTCATAGATACAAAGTTCGAAACTTGCTGTATATATACTGAGTAGACTGTTCGCAATAGAGGTGCTTTCGTCACTCGTGTGTACTGCCGTCCACTGTGATCAGTTTATTTTCAACAGATCTTCACTTTGCGACTTGATATCCATATTTTGGATTTAATCATATTACGACAAATTTTCTTAGATTTTCGGTTTTGATGATTGTTCATTTAAATGAACTTGAATATGTTTCAAATGACGGAAATTTATAAATTTTTAACAGTATGATATGAGAAAACAGTAATAGAACTGAACAAATTTTCTTCGAACTTTCTGGTATTTGAGACTCTATTTTAAAGTTATCGTGACGTATGCGTCGTCAACGAAAACGGCGCCATTTCGCATTGGAGGTACCAGAACCAATTGGTCACATTAAATGCTAGAGAAAAAACATTCTCAATGGGACTGGTTAAAATTTGATTCCGATCAGAGATTGCACGGAGTTGAGTTTTCAAAACAAAACCAATACTTTTCCAGCTCACATTTCATTTTTGGATTAGTTATTTAATTAATTATTGGTCCGCACCACACAGCATTTCTTCGCCAAAGATGGTTTATTATGATATTTTCCAGTAAATGACTAGATGATATTTCACCAATGATCAATTTGTGAATAAATAAATTGAATTACATTCGTAATCCTGACTTTTCCGCATTGATTTATGTTTTGTTTTTATCTTGAACTATTTAATTTGTCGACTAGTCAAGAGAGTTTTGCAATGAAAACGGGGAAAATGTTATTTTGTCATACAATGTACTGAATTTGGACAAGGATTGTGATGCACATAAAATGTGCTCATTGGTTTTGCCTCAAAAATTCAACTCCACATAGCTTGAGTAAATGATTACCAATCGGGCTCAAATTTTGACCAGAGTTCACCATGAAAACAAATATGTCTTAGCACTTTTTTGATTGGATACTCGGTTCTGGTACCTCCAGTGCAAAATTTCGTCGTCGTCGTCATCGTCTGTGTATATCCTTGTCAAAAATATCTTTCTGTCTTTATTTCACTCTAATTTGCAGTAAATTAAATGATTCTGTCTCGCTTATACATTTTAAATTGAGAAAACCGCAAACTTGTTCAGAATTATTTTTGGATGTTTCCCATTGAATTTGAACCATATTGGTATGGCCGTTCCGGAGCGACGCCCATTCAAGTGCACGTGAGTCGGCTTTTCAGTACATTTTTAGCCAAAAACTGATTTTCGCATTTTTGACTCTGCTGGCCGTATTTGTTAAAAAAAATGCATGCAGTTTGCGTCGTTTGAAAGATATTGTCCTCTTGATGTTTTTCATATTCGAACATATTCGAACATTTGAGCCACCATTCTTCGTTCTTCCAAAGTTATCAACTGAAGTAGCATCAGCTACTTCAGGCTTCTTACTTTGGTAGATGAAATCTATTTGGCCATTTTAATTATCGAAGAGCATAAAGTAAAAATTGTTTCTGGATTGATTCTATTACATGGAGCCACCTATGGTATGGAACTGGGAGAACTGCAACTGGGACCTATTCAACACAATTGTAAATCGCGAACTTGAAAATTTGGCCATTCTTGACAACCGTATTTTAAATAAATCCGAAATTGACAATTTTGTAAGTAAAATTGAATTTGTTTTTAATAACGCCTTGAACAATTCCTGCCCTAAAAATAAATTAAATTAAATATATCGCTTGCTTTGTTAAAAAACAAAAATAAAATTTGACGGAAGATCTTCTCCTTAAGAAACGATGCACACTTTTTTCTATTTGAGAGATCCATGAAGACTGAAATTAAATTATTGAGCTCAATGATCAAAAACAGCATAACAGATGATTATGGTAGTCATTTTATAAACAAAATTAAAAGCCTTGATACAATACATTCTAACGTGTTTCGTGAATTTAAATAAAAAAATATCTAGCTACAAAAAAAAAAGAGATGACCTACCTAAGTATCAATGTGAATAATGAATGTGAAAATATATATATAGGGGAGCAAGGGGTGAATCGCCGCACCCTGGCAAGACAACCGATATCTCGAATACCGGCTCGAATTTTGGCTAATGTATCGTATCGTTTTAAAGGTAATTTTATTCCGTAACTTTCGTAGAATAATTTTTTTTCCTGTCTCAAGTATGCCCGAATTTTGGACATCTTTCGGAAGTGCTAGGTCACGGGGCGAATCGCCGACTGCGGGGTGAATCGCAACACCCTACGGGGTGAATAGCTGCACCTCCATTTTCAGCATATTCAGTATATTTAACACGAAAACTATTAACAAAACATGATCTTTAATGTTTCAACAGTCTTTTTATGTTTATTTGAGAATGAATGAAAGTATAAATAAAAAGCACGCATACGCTTGCCATACTTTTCCGCATCAAGTATAGTTCGTTGAAGTTTGTTTTTTATCGGTCTCCATTCTTTGTTTTTTTATTTGAAACACGTCAAATTAGATGTTCGAAAATTTCATCTTCGAAATTTCAAGTGTTCGAAATTTCTAGTGTTCGATTTCATGTTCGAAAATTCCATCTTCGAAAATTTCATGTTCGAAAATTACTTGTTCGAAAATTACATGTTCGAAAATTACAATCATCGTGGTCGGCTAAAACATTATTGACAAGTATGAAACCAAATTTTCCATGGTTACTATGACTGGAAAAATATGCAAGAAAAATCCACTTAAATGGCCATATCTCTGGAACGGCTTTACCGATTTGGTTCAAATCTGAACTCAACTTTAGTTTTATGTTCATTTATAATCCCTAGAAATATGAATCAAATCCAAGATCGCGTTGGAAAGTTATTGTGTTTACAACGCACAACGCACAACGCATAACGCACAAAAAAAATAAAACACGATACATATGCTTATATATTCACGTTGTTCATATTAAGCAAAAATATACACTGCCATTTGGGCATAAATGTCACGAGGGCTTAATATAAACGATTTCTATCCACTAACATTTGAACGTAATGGAATTAGTAGTTCACGAACTATTGTCATACAATCATAGGCTGTTATTAGAATCAGATCAATCATTTGCTCGGTATGTCCTCCACTTCGCTTCGGCCGGCGTGCTTCATTCTCTCCCTGTAATGCAGCTCTAACGGGTGAGGATATCTTGGACCTTAAAACGTTTTCTTGAAGGGGGCCTCAAGTTACGTCACCTATAATAATTTGAACAGGACCGACTTCATCGTTCTCGGGACTTTATCATTCAAAACAAGGTCCAAAGAGGGATGAACATTATGGGGGATCTCCGTTCGTGTCAATGGGTTCGTCTGCCCGTTAGCCCTGGTATTTGAACCTTCACCGTTCGGCTCACAGTCCTATGATTTTGATCAAACTCCACAGGAATGTAGCATTTGCTTAGACTGATCCAAGAATATATCGCTTGATTCCGTACCGACCTTGTGAATGGTACTTTTGGCCCACCGTTCAAAAAGTGTCTTTTTGTATGGGAGGTTCCCGAAGGAAGTCTCGCATCTATGGGGTTGTGAGAATAAACTTGGAGAGGGGCGAAAATTACCTCCCAATGCCAAATTTGGGCCCAATCTATGCCGCCGTTCTCGAAATATTGGCATTTTTATGAAAAAAAAAATCACATTTTCAGAGGTTCATACAGCTCGAACGGGTGTGGACATCTCTTCGACCTAAACTATTTATTGAGAGGGGACTAATCGACTTCGCCGTTCAGTGACTCATGTGTATTTGAACCTTCACCGTTCAGCTCACAGTCCTATGATTTTGATCAAAGTCCACAGGAATGTAGCATTTGTTTAGTCTGATCTCAAAATATATCGCTTGATACCCTAGCGACCTTGTGAATGGTAATTTTGGCCCATTATACAAAAAGTGTCATTTTGTATGGAAGGTACCTGTGTCGAGGAAGTGTCGCATCTATAGGGTTGTGAGAACAAACTTGGAGAGGGGCGAAAGTTAACCCCCGATGCCAAATTTGGGCCCAATCTATACAGCGGTTCTCGATATATTGGCATATTTATGCAAAAAAAATCACATTTTCAGAGCCTCATACAGCTCGAACGGGTGAGAATATCTTGGACCTTAAAACGTTTTCTTGAAGAAGGTCGCAAGTTAAGTCACTCGTGATAATTTGAACAGGATCGACTTCACCGTTCTCGAGATATTGTCATTCAGAACAAGGTCCAAAAAGGGGGGAAAATTTGTATGGGAGGTACCCGAGGGAAGTCTCGCATCTATGGGTTGTGAGAACAAACTTGGAGAGGGGCAAAAATTAACCCCCGATGCCAAATTTGGACCCAATCTATATAGCCGTTCTCGATATATTGGCATTTTTATGCAAAAAAAATCACATTTTCAGAGCCTCATACACATACATGCGCGACGGGGGGCGTTTACCGGTTTGGGGGGGGGGTATTTTTTTTTACCCGGGGGGTAAAAAATAATTCTTGAAGCGTGGCTCAGAGAAAGATGGGGACACTTTTAAACACTTGGGGGGGACATAAGAAGAGGTTTTGCACAAAAAAATTTTTGTTTGCCAGATAAAGAGTGTGATTTTTCGTCATTTTTCTGATTTTTTTTAATTTTTTTTTTTCATCATTTCTACTCTTCTACATGTATTAAACGTACTTTAGAGTACTTAAGCGTGATTTTTCTTCATTTTTTGGATTTTAATAATTTTTTCGATTTTTTTTCGAATTTTTGCTGGATTATTTTTTTCATCATTTCTACATGTATTTTAACGTACTAAAGTGTACGTAAGAGTACTCTAGCATACCTAAGCGTATTTAAGAGTACTTAAGCATACTTCAGAGTCCTTAATAGTACCTAAAGTACTCAAGATCATTTAATGGTATTTTATGGTTTTTATGCCATTTTAAGAGCATTTTAGCACACTTATCAGCACTTAAGTGAACTTGGGAGTAATTAATCAATTGGGTTATTCGTTGGCTTCACTCTAGAGCACTGAAATCAGGGCTTGAAGACATTTTCTGGGTGTTAAAAATTTAAACTTAACATATGGCGGTCAGGATCAGGTAGAGAGGGGTAAACCGATGATGCTAATTGATATTGCTCTCTAAGAGAAAGTTGGGAGGGGGTTTGGGAGAAAACCCCACTCCAAAGCCCTAGAATCTGAATAAAACCAATACTTTTCCAGCTCACATTTCATTTTTGGATTAGTTATTTAATTAATTATTGGTCCGCACCACACAGCATTTCTTCGCCAAAGATGGTTTATTATGATATTTTCCAGTAAATGACTAGATGATATTTCACCAATGATCAATTTGTGAATAAATAAATTGAATTACATTCGTAATCCTGACTTTTCCGCATTGATTTATGTTTTGTTTTTATCTTGAACTATTTAATTTGTCGACTAGTCAAGAGAGTTTTGCAATGAAAACGGGGAAAATGTTATTTTGTCATACAATGTACTGAATTTGGACAAGGATTGTGATGCACATGAAATGTGCTCATTGGTTTTGCCTCAAAAATTCAACTCCACATAGCTTGAGTAAATGATTACCAATCGGGCTCAAATTTTGACCAGAGTTCACCATGAAAACAAATATGTCTTAGCACTTTTTTGATTGGATACTCGGTTCTGGTACCTCCAGTGCAAAATTTCGTCGTCGTCGTCATCGTCTGTGTATATCCTTGTCAAAAATATCTTTCTGTCTTTATTTCACTCTAATTTGCAGTAAATTAAATGATTCTGTCTCGCTTATACATTTTAAATTGAGAAAACCGCAAACTTGTTCAGAATTATTTTTGGATGTTTCCCATTGAATTTGAACCATATTGGTATGGCCGTTCCGGAGCGACGCCCATTCAAGTGCACGTGAGTCGGCTTTTCAGTACATTTTTAGCCAAAAACTGATTTTCGCATTTTTGACTCTGCTGGCCGTATTTGTTAAAAATTCTTGACAACCGTATTTTAAATAAATCCGAAATTGACAATTTTGTAAGTAAAATTGAATTTGTTTTTAATAACGCCTTGAACAATTCCTGCCCTAAAAATAAATTAAATTAAATATATCGCTTGCTTTGTTAAAAAACAAAAATAAAATTTGACGGAAGATCTTCTCCTTAAGAAACGATGCACACTTTTTTCTATTTGAGAGATCCATGAAGACTGAAATTAAATTATTGAGCTCAATGATCAAAAACAGCATAACAGATGATTATGGTAGTCATTTTATAAACAAAATTAAAAGCCTTGATACAATACATTCTAACGTGTTTCGTGAATTTAAATAAAAAAATATCTAGCTACAAAAAAAAAAGAGATGACCTACCTAAGTATCAATGTGAATAATGAATGTGAAAATATATATATAGGGGAGCAAGGGGTGAATCGCCGCACCCTGGCAAGACAACCGATATCTCGAATACCGGCTCGAATTTTGGCTAATGTATCGTATCGTTTTAAAGGTAATTTTATTCCGTAACTTTCGTAGAATAATTTTTTTTCCTGTCTCAAGTATGCCCGAATTTTGGACATCTTTCGGAAGTGCTAGGTCACGGGGCGAATCGCCGACTGCGGGGTGAATCGCAACACCCTACGGGGTGAATAGCTGCACCTCCATTTTCAGCATATTCAGTATATTTAACACGAAAACTATTAACAAAACATGATCTTTAATGTTTCAACAGTCTTTTTATGTTTATTTGAGAATGAATGAAAGTATAAATAAAAAGCACGCATACGCTTGCCATACTTTTCCGCATCAAGTATAGTTCGTTGAAGTTTGTTTTTTATCGGTCTCCATTCTTTGTTTTTTTATTTGAAACACGTCAAATTAGATGTTCGAAAATTTCATCTTCGAAATTTCAAGTGTTCGAAATTTCTAGTGTTCGATTTCATGTTCGAAAATTCCATCTTCGAAAATTTCATGTTCGAAAATTACTTGTTCGAAAATTACATGTTCGAAAATTACAATCATCGTGGTCGGCTAAAACATTATTGACAAGTATGAAACCAAATTTTCCATGGTTACTATGACTGGAAAAATATGCAAGAAAAATCCACTTAAATGGCCATATCTCTGGAACGGCTTTACCGATTTGGTTCAAATCTGAACTCAACTTTAGTTTTATGTTCATTTATAATCCCTAGAAATATGAATCAAATCCAAGATCGCGTTGGAAAGTTATTGTGTTTACAACGCACAACGCACAACGCATAACGCACAAAAAAAATAAAACACGATACATATGCTTATATATTCACGTTGTTCATATTAAGCAATACACTGCCATTTGGGCATAAATGTCACGAGGGCTTAATATAAACGATTTCTATCCACTAACATTTGAACGTAATGGAATTAGTAGTTCACGAAATATTGTCATACAATCATAGGCTGTTATTAGAATCAGATCAATCATTTGCTCGGTATGTCCTCCACTTCGCTTCGGCCGGCGTGCTTCATTCTCTCCCTGTAATGCAGCTCTAACGGGTGAGGATATCTTGGACCTTAAAACGTTTTCTTGAAGGGGGCCTCAAGTTACGTCACCTATAATAATTTGAACAGGACCGACTTCATCGTTCTCGGGACTTTATCATTCAAAACAAGGTCCAAAGAGGGATGAACATTATGGGGGATCTCCGTTCGTGTCAATGGGTTCGTCTGCCCGTTAGCCCTGGTATTTGAACCTTCACCGTTCGGCTCACAGTCCTATGATTTTGATCAAACTCCACAGGAATGTAGCATTTGCTTAGACTGATCCAAGAATATATCGCTTGATTCCGTACCGACCTTGTGAATGGTACTTTTGGCCCACCGTTCAAAAAGTGTCTTTTTGTATGGGAGGTTCCCGAAGGAAGTCTCGCATCTATGGGGTTGTGAGAATAAACTTGGAGAGGGGCGAAAATTACCTCCCAATGCCAAATTTGGGCCCAATCTATACAGCGGTTCTCGATATATTGGCATATTTATGCAAAAAAAATCACATTTTCAGAGCCTCATACAGCTCGAACGGGTGAGAATATCTTGGACCTTAAAACGTTTTCTTGAAGAAGGTCGCAAGTTAAGTCACTCGTGATAATTTGAACAGGATCGACTTCACCGTTCTCGAGATATTGTCATTCAGAACAAGGTCCAAAAAGGGGGGAAAATTTGTATGGGAGGTACCCGAGGGAAGTCTCGCATCTATGGGTTGTGAGAACAAACTTGGAGAGGGGCAAAAATTAACCCCCGATGCCAAATTTGGACCCAATCTATATAGCCGTTCTCGATATATTGGCATTTTTATGCAAAAAAAATCACATTTTCAGAGCCTCATACACATACATGCGCGACGGGGGGCGTTTACCGGTTTGGGGGGGGGTATTTTTTTTTACCCGGGGGGTAAAAAATAATTCTTGAAGCGTGGCTCAGAGAAAGATGGGGACACTTTTAAACACTTGGGGGGGACATAAGAAGAGGTTTTGCACAAAAAAATTTTTGTTTGCCAGATAAAGAGTGTGATTTTTCGTCATTTTTCTGATTTTTTTTAATTTTTTTTTTTCATCATTTCTACTCTTCTACATGTATTAAACGTACTTTAGAGTACTTAAGCGTGATTTTTCTTCATTTTTTGGATTTTAATAATTTTTTCGATTTTTTTTCGAATTTTTGCTGGATTATTTTTTTCATCATTTCTACATGTATTTTAACGTACTAAAGTGTACGTAAGAGTACTCTAGCATACCTAAGCGTATTTAAGAGTACTTAAGCATACTTCAGAGTCCTTAATAGTACCTAAAGTACTCAAGATCATTTAATGGTATTTTATGGTTTTTATGCCATTTTAAGAGCATTTTAGCACACTTATCAGCACTTAAGTGAACTTGGGAGTAATTAATCAATTGGGTTATTCGTTGGCTTCACTCTAGAGCACTGAAATCAGGGCTTGAAGACATTTTCTGGGTGTTAAAAATTTAAACTTAACATATGGCGGTCAGGATCAGGTAGAGAGGGGTAAACCGATGATGCTAATTGATATTGCTCTCTAAGAGAAAGTTGGGAGGGGGTTTGGGAGAAAACCCCACTCCAAAGCCCTAGAATCTGGGCTTGAAAAAAATTTCAAGGGGTCCGAATAGGAACACAGCATGGAGGTGAGGAGGGCAGGTGGTGAAGTTATAATGCCGATCGATAGTGATCCTCAACTGAGCTTTAATTAAGAGGGGTTTTGGAAGGGGTAACCCCACTCCAAAGCCCTCAAATTGGGCCAGGAGACATTTTCAGGGTATCACTATGGGAACAGAGTATTTGGGAAGGGTAAAGGGGGGGTCGGAGGGGTGAACTAATGATGCCGTTCGATAGTGTTTCTGAAATGAGCATGGATTAGGGGGGGGGTTAGGCCCCCCTATCATTACTCCAAAGCCCTCAAATTGGGGTCAGAAAATTCTTCATGTTGTCAGAATGGGAACACAGCATTTGAGACGGGTAAGGGGGTGGTCGGGGGGGTGAACTAATGACGCCATTTGATAGTGCTCCTCAAACGAGTATGGATTGAAGGGGGGTCTGGGGGGGTAGCCCTACTCCAAGGCCCTGAAATTGTGGTTCGAATTTTTTTTGATGGGTCAGAGGGATAAGGGGGGGGTTAGGCCCCCCTATCATTACTCCAAAGCCCTCAAATTGGGGTCAGAAAATGGTTCATGTTGTCAGGATGGGAAGACAGCACTTGTGGGGGGGTAATAGGGGGTCAGGGGGGGTGAAATAATAATTCCATTCGATAGTGCTCCTCAAAAGAGTATGGGTTAGGGGGGGTTAGCCCCCCATATGAGTACTCCAAAGGCCTCAAATTGGGGTCTGGAAAAATGTTTATGGGTCACAATGGTGACAGAGCATTTGGGAGGGGTAAGGGGGGGTCCGAGGGGTGAACTACTGATGCCGTTCGATAGTGCTCCTCAAAAGAGCATGGATTAGGGGGGGGTTAGGCCCCCCTATCATTACTCCAAAGACCTCAAATTGGGGTCTGGCAATTTTTTGTTGGGTCACAATGGTGACAGAGCATTTGGGAGGGGTAAGGGGGGGTTAGGGGGGGTTAACTAATGATGCCATTCGATAGTGCTCCTAAAAAAAGTATGGGTTAGGGGGGGGATTGAGGGGGGGTATCATTACCCCAAAGCCCTCAAATTAGGGTCTGGAATTTTTTTTCACTTTTTTCCAAATTTTACCCCCTCCACCCCTTTGGGGATGTATACTGAGGGATTACCCAACCTAAAATTCCTCAAATTACACATTTCCACATTTTTCCATGACTACTAAATTTTACCCCCCCCCCCTCGCGCATGTATGCTCATACAGCTCAAACGGGTGTGGATATCTCTTCGACCTTAACTATTTATTGAGAGGGGACCTCAAGTTATGTTAATGTTAATGTTAATGGTCTGCACCATACAGCGTTTCTTCGCCAGAGGTGGTTTATTATAAATTTAGTAATAATAGTATATACAAAAATGTACAAATTCATTTATAATCAAAGCTTGCTAGCACCGATCAGTTAACCTATTTGCCAACCCTAACGGTTACGGAACAAAATGCTGCGATTAACTGATTGCAAAATTGATTATTATCACATTTCTATTCTTAAATTTTTAAAATATTCAATCAATCGTTTTTTTATGGTATCTATGCTCACATTAAAATCGAGTAAATATATATCACAATTGGGAATCTTTTTATCAGAAAATTCATTGAATGTATCAAGCATAAAATTCATTGGCTGATATTTTCTATAGTTACGCTTTTCCAATGGCACTACTATTTATTTATAGATTACTACTGCGAGTTTGGTAATGAGGTAGACGAAATACGATATATTTCAGTGAATGACTAGATGATATTTCACCAATGATCAATTTGTGAATAAAAACTACTTGGGCCACCATTCTTCGTTCTTCCAAAGTTATCAACTGAAGTAGTATCAGCTTATCTTCATACGTCACTAGGTGGAATCTATTTGGCCATTTTAATTTTCGAAGAGCATGAATTCTGGATTCTGGATTGATTCGATTCTTCTGGTCACTGACCCTTCATGTAGGGGTTCCAAACTTGTGAACTTCAAGTATTGGTAATACATATGTGTAAAAGAGCAATCGAATGGTCCACGGATCCTTGAAATCACGACCAAATCTTTTGATCCAAGCTAGTCTTGATTTGGCTTTTCCTATGATTATTCAATTAGAGCTGTCAATGGACGTCGTTCGTTCGTTCGTAGCATTTTTTTTTAATGTACGAACGAACAAACGAACAAAATAATTTTTACGAACGAACGAACATTGTTCGCAAAAAAAATTAATTTCAATTTTGTTCGTTCGCATGTTCGTTCGTTTGTTCGCAAAATAATAAAAAAATGAAATTATATGCATAAGGTGGCTCACGTCGATTGTTCCATGCAAATTGTTTGGGAACACCCCCCAGTTTTATTTTTTGGGCGAATTTTCAAAATTTCAAATCAATACGAGGGCTCTTAACCGATTTTTCTGAATGTTGGGAAATTTGTCACATTTTTGTGTCTCCAGACGGTTTTTCTCGGTCAAAATGAGTTTTCTGAAGGGAATTTGGAAAGTATTTACCCATTCGGATTTGATTGAAAATGTTGAAATTCATGAAAAATCATGTATTCTTGATATATCAAATTATGTGGAATAACAAATTCCTTTTACAAAACTAATTTGGACCGAGAAATACCATCTGGAGACACAAACATGTGACAAATTTCCCAAAATTCTGAATAATCGGTTTAGAGTCATCGTATCTGAAATTTTTAATATATGTTTGGCTTGTCCCAAAAAGTAAAACTGGGGGTTGTTTTCAAATATTTTGCATGGAACAATCGACGTGAGCCACCTTATGCATATACCTTCATTTTTTAAATTATTTTGCGAACAAACGAACGAACATGCGAACGAACGAACATTGTTCGCCGAAAAAATGCTACGAAGGAACGAACATTTTTTCGCAGAAAAAATGCTACGAACGAACGAACGAACAAAATTAATGAATATTTACGAACAAACGAACGAACGTTCGCAAAATTTCTTGTCCGTTGACAGCTCTATATTCAATGTGTGATTTAAAATTGAGTTGACTATCAAGAATTACTCCCAAGTCCTTGATTTCATTGACTCTCAGGATGACTTCATCTCCAATGATATAATTATGATCAATTATTGTACCCATTCGGTGAAACTTCATCAATTTGGTCTTCTTAACATTCAATCTAAGATCAATACGACTGAAAAAGCCACATGTGTTGTCTAAAAGCGTTACTTGCAACACCAGCGATTGCAATCACGCTGCGATTTCACATATTAATACGATCGCGTCACGATTTCTCATCCATATAATTTCCATAGAACAATCGCGAGCGATTCCAATCGCTGGAATTGCAAGTACCACCTTTAAGGTTTTGCAATTTCAGGCAATCGTTTTCAGTCTCAATATGTTTGGACAGTCTAGCATCATCTGCAAATGAAAGTTTTGTAGAATCTTCAACATAATATGGTAATTCTATGATAAATAATAAAAATAATATGGCCCCACTAGGGTAGCCTTGACCTGTACCAGAAGTAACGTCAATTGGGATTGATTTCGTATTACTGATTTTGACTATTTGTTTTCTGCCATTCAGATAGGATTCAATCCATCTTAGAATCTCGTGGTTCAAACCCATAACACTTAGTTTGTGGGTCAATAGATCAGTGTTTACCGAATCAAAAATCTTTGCTAAATGAATATAAATTGCATCAGTTTGAGTATTCATCGACAAGTTGTTCAATGTCCACAAATGCAAATTCAACGAGATTCGTGATTGTTGATCTTCCTTTTATGAATCCGTTTTGACTATCATTAATGATGTTTTAATATGAAAATTCAAATGACCTGGTAATATTGAATCCAGTAGCTTTGATTTTACGCATTGGAGTGCCACACCTCTATAATTAGTAATATCATTTCTTGACCCGCTTTTGAATATCGGTCACACGAACGATGTTTTCCAACATTGAGGTACTTGCGCCGTTTTCATAGATTCACTGAGAATTAGCGTGATAGGTTTCACTAATGATTCTAGACAATTTTTTATGAATAAGTTCGGAATTCCATCCGGGCCTGAAACCAAGTTATTTGGTAGAATGTTGATTGCTTGCGTCACTGTTTCTTCAGTTATATCAACTTTTGGAATGTTACTGCATAGATTAATCAATTCGTGTCTGTGTTTGTTATTGGATTCAAACGTACGCACTGCATCTGGATTGAATCTAGAGTAAGCGGTAGAGAAGAATTGAGCAAATAAATTAGCGATTTCCGATTCGTTTTTGGAATTCTGGCCATTATATTCCATGATATTTGGTAATTTGTCGTTGGATTTGTTCAAAAATTTGAAGTGTTTATAAAAATTTAACGGATCATCAGTTATCATTTGTTCCATTTTAATGGTATAATCGTTATATGACTTTCTGACATTTCGATTATATTCAGTTCGCTAGAGTTGTGGAGTGAACCATTTAGGGTGTGATGACGATTTATGAGTCCTAACCTGAACATGTTTGTGAATAACTGAAAAAACCTTCAATTTTCAATAATTGGTCAGAACATATATCACATTTTATCAAGTCGGTGTCATTTGTTCAAACCAAATCTTACAGTCCGTTGTTTGTATTGAAATATTTATTGATTTGATGTAATCCCTGTTCATGGCAAGAATCAATAATTGTGGTTTCCTTTTTGCTGGTTGCATTTAATGGGCATGCTATTTGTGGGTCATCGATATCATCAGTAAGCCATAATAAATCTCTTAAATTGAAGTCGCCAGAGATTATGATTGTATCATTTGCTTTGGTTGTAGATGTGAATGATTTCATTGCATCCATATTTGCTTGGTAGACTGCTAATGGTGAGTCTGGTCTGATGTAAGATTCTATTAAGAATAAGTTAAAATCTCCAAAGTTCATCTGAACACAAATTTGATCTGAATCAAATGTTTCACCACTTCCTATTACGTGAGAAATTAATGATTCATGATCCGCAATTAGAACACCGCCATCATTTTTCTTCTTTTTTGATTGTTCACGCTCCGTAAAATTGTCTATTTCACTGCAATATGAACTCTCAGCTGTCGATTTTGTTGTTTCATTTGTCAGTATTTCATGAATTTGCTTCTTCAGTGAGTTTATCCTTTCGATGAATATGTCAACTGTTGAATATCGACTATGGTTGTCTTTGATAGGTTGGATGATGATATTGTGGTTGCCACTGGTTCTGTATTGGTTGTTGAAATGGTAGTTGAAAGTGTGGTTGAACATGTTGCTGGAATTGTGGTGGAATGAAGTGGTCGTTGTTCATATAATTTATTTATTTATTTGTCACCTCCAAGTTCTTGCTGAATAATTTGTACAGTTACAGGAAAACAAGTTAGTGAAGCCTCCTTGAAAAAACATGATTTTTTCGAAACAGGGGATTTTGTGCTGATACATCAATGAGTAAACGTATAATGTTAATGTTAATGGTCTGCACCATACAGCGTTTCTTCGCCAGAGGTGGTTTATTATAAATTTAGTAATAATAGTATATACAAAAATGTACAAATTCATTTATAATCAAAGCTTGCTAGCACCGATCAGTTAACCTATTTGCCAACCCTAACGGTTACGGAACAAAATGCTGCGATTAACTGATTGCAAAATTGATTATTATCACATTTCTATTCTTAAATTTTTAAAATATTCAATCAATCGTTTTTTTATGGTATCTGTGCTCACATTGAAATCAACTAGATATATATCACAATTGGAAATCTTTTTATCAGAAAATTCATTGAATGTATCAAGCATGAAATTCATTGGTTGGTATTTCTTGTAATTGTATTTTTCAGATGGCACTATTAATAGATTACTACTGCGTGTTTGGTAATGTGGTAAACGAAAATTGATATATTCTAATAAATGACTAGATGATATTTCACCAATGATCAATTTGTGAATAAAGACTACTTGAGCAACTGTTCTCCGCTCTTTCAAAGTGATCAAATGTAGTAACATCAGCCTATTTTCATACTTTGGTAGATGGAATCTATCTGGCCATTTCAATTTCCGTAGAGCAAACAGTAAAAATTGCTTTTGGATTGATTCTATTCTCCTGGTCAGACCCTTCATATATGGATTCCAGACTTGCGATCCATATTCTATTATTGGTAATACAAAGGTATAAAAGAGCAGTCGGATAGTCCACGGGTCCTTGAAATCTCTACCAAATCTTTTAATCCAAGCTAGTCTTGATTTGGATTTTGCTATAATGTATTCTATGTGTGATTTAAAATTGAGTTGACTATCAAGAATAACTCCCAAGTCTTTGATTTCATTGACTCTCTGGATGACTTCATTTCCAATGATGTAATTATGATTAATTGTTGTACCCATTCGTTGAAATCTCATCAATTTGGTCTTCTTAACATTCAATCTGAGATCGTTACTACTGAAAAAGCCAGAAATGTTTTCCAAGTCGTTTTGTAATATCAAGCAATCATTTCTTGACTCGATATGTTTGGATAGTCTAACATCATCTGCAAATGAAAGTAATGTAGAATTTTCAACATATTGTGGTAGTTCAATGATAAATAATAAAAACAATGTTGCACCAATTGGGTAGCCTTGACCTGTACCAGAAGTAACGTCAATTGGGATTGACTTATTATTACCGATTTTTACTATTTGTTTCCTACCATTAAGATATGATTCAATCCATCTTAGAATCTCATGGTTCAAACCCATAATATTGAGTTTGTGGACCAGTAAATCAATATTCACCGAATCAAATGCCTTTGCTAGATCAATGTAGATTGCATCAGTTTGAGTGTTTATTGATAAGCTGTTCAATGTGGATGAAGCAAATTCGGTCAGATTAGTGATTGTTGATCTTCCCTTTATGAATCCGTGCTGGCTTTCATTAATGATGTTTTTTATGTGAAAATTCAAATGACCTGTTAATATTGAATCAAGTAACTTTGCAATTACGCATTGGAGTGCCACACCTCTGTAATTACTAATATCATTTCTTGATCCACTTTTGAATATCGGTCTCACAAAGGATGTTTTCCAACATTGAGGTACTTGCGCCGTTTTCATGGATTCACTTAGGATTAGCGTAATTGGTTTTACTAATGATTCTAGACAATTTTTTATGAATAAGTTAGGAATTCCATCCGGGCCTGAAACCAAGTTATTTGGTAGGTTGTTGATTGCTTGCGTCACTGTTTCTTCAGTTATATCAACTTTTGGAATGTTACTGCATAGATTAATCAATTCATTTCTATGTTTGTTGTTGGATTCAAACTTATGAACTGCTTCTGGATTATATCCAGAATAAGCAGTAGAGAAGAATTGAGCAAATAAATTCGCGGTTTCTGATTCGTTGTTGGTTTTCTGGCCGTTATATTTCATGACATTCGGTAATTTGTCGTTGGATTTGTTCAAATATTTTACATGTTTGTAAAAGTTTAATGGATCATCGGTTATCATTTGTTCCATCTCAACTGTGTAATCGTTATAGGCCTCTCTGACACTTCGATTATACTCAGTCCGCTTAATCGAAAATTCTTTGTTTGCCTCCGTTGACCATTTTCTCCTGGATCGCAATTTATTCAGTCTATTTTTCAAATTAATAATTTGTGGGTTAAACCATTTTGGGTGTGATGATGATTTATGCACTTTGGTCTGAACATGTTTCATGATAACTGAATCAATCTTTTCATAAAACTTGTCTACTTTATCATCAAATGGTATCTTTGAAAGTTGAAGTATAGCATTCCAATCTATGCATGCAAGTGATTCATTGATATTTGCATAGTTGGCCGATTGAAAATCAAGGAACGTTTTGACATTTTCAATTCTATCATTAGTCTTGATGTGTTTTAGAATTGTCAGTTCGATGGGTGGGTGATGACCCTCAATTTTCAATAATTGATCAATACATACATCACATTTTATCAAGTCGGTGTCGTTTGTCCAAACCAAATCCAATAGTCGGTTGTTTGTATTGCAATATTTATTGACTTGATGTAGTCCAAGATCATGACACGAATCAATAATTGTGGTTTGGCTCTTGCTGTAATAATTGTATTGAATTTTGACAAATTTGGTCTGCACCAAATGTTTCACCATTTCCTATTAGGTGGGAGTTTAATGATTCATGAACCGCAATCAGAACATTTCCACCGCTTTTCTTGATTTTTAATTGTTTGCTCTCAGTAAGGCTCGATCTATCACATCTGTATACATTTGGGAATACATTTGATGATGGAATAGTCTCATCAAGGTTAGTTTCACATAACATGTAGACCTTAAAAGAGGAAATTAATATATTAGCATAAAATTCTGGTAATTTGGTTCGAAGCCCATTGACATTGTGGCAGTAAATCGTATTGAATTTTTCTAATTTGGATGATGATATTGTGGTTGCCACTGGCTCTGGATTAGTGTTTGAATTTGTATTCGAAATTATGTCTGGAATGATGTTCGAATGAAAAGGTATGTTTTCATATAATGGTTGGGTATTTTTTGGTAAGGAACTCTCAGCTGTAGATTTTGTTGTTGCATTTGTCCGTATTTCATTCACTTGCTTCTTCAGTGAATCAATTTTTTTGATGAACATATCAACTGTTGAATCATTGATCAGCCCCTTGTCAAATTTTTGCATTTCTAATAGCATCTCATATTCAAGAACCTGGATTGCATCTGTGTTGTTGTTTGTTGAGTCTATTGGTGATGAAAGTACGGTCCTTGTTGATAGTGTTGGATTGGAAATGAGTGATTGCTTGATTGGAAATATGGAGCACCGTTCTGTGGCATGAAATGTTGTATGGGTGGTTGTTGATATTGATTCAAATGCCAAAAAGGGGCCACAAATGAGGGTTGTTGTGAACTGAATTGCCAGTTATGAGCTAGACCCGAATCATGATGTTGGTAGTTTTGACTATACATAGGCATATGATTGTGATTCATTACACCATATCCATATCGTGCATTAATACTGGAAGGCATGCCGTTGAATTGATGATTATGTTGGATATGATCATCATAAGAATGTATTTGATAGTTAGATTTTCGCTTTTGATGCATATATTGAATTTTGTTGCGATTATATTCAAGTCTCTTGCTATTTTGTGATGAACATTTATGCTGTTGTTGCTGTTGTTGTTGCTGTTGAACTTTTTGCTGTTTTGGTTTTCGTTTTGAATTCATGTTGTTTATTTTGTTTGGTTTTGGTGGTTTTTGAGGTGGTACAAAGGGCTTAGCTTCAATACCAGATCCCCACAATTCACTGTTCATAACAACATCATAGTCCTCTTTGTTTGATGTTTCAATTTTGAATGATACAAAATTGAGTTTATGTTGTTTTTGTCTTTTCTTAGTTAAGATTTCAACTGAAAAATTGGTATCAATAGCCAAAGATGTGTTGTGTGTGATATATGAAGCTAATATATCGCATGTCATCGTGGGTCTGAATTTCGAAACATATATTGCAAATTTTCTGTCAGTTTGATTGTTGGTTATGACACTGGGTAATGCCATTTCTAACAATAATGGCTCTTTTACATTCATTACTTTCGATGGATCAGGTTTTGAGTTTTCCTTTTCTTTGATCTGCTTAAATGAATACTTGCAAACCTGACATGTTACCGAAAAGGGCGAGTCGACATTGAACACTTCTTTGAATTTGTCTTTTTTGTTCTGATTATCATCAAAATACCAAGTTTTATCGTCTTGGCTTAGCATATCAAATCGTTCTAGCATTTCTTTCACTATTTTTGTTGAATTTTTTGTTGAATTTTTATTTAGCATGCATTCTATAAATATTTGTTTTGAGCAAAACATGCAATTTACACTTTAACCTTTAAATTGATTCCCTTTGCACTCTTCCATAACACAACAATGCAATGACATAATGTAATGAGATACAATAACAGTACAACAGTAAAATGCTATTCAATAATTATTGAATTTAAGAGTCTTTTTATCAACAAATTTGACTGATCTTTTATATTTTCTAGTAAATAAGTAATCAAACTTTATTTTCGATCAATTTCACTGTTTTTTCTTGATAAAAAAACTATTTTAAATTATTAATTTAGAGAGCGCGATATTTTCAATGTTATTAGTTTGACAGTTCACCATTACCGTTACGTCATGTAATCAGCTCGAACGGATGGGGATATCTCTGATACCCAAACGGTTTCTTGTAGGAGGCCTCAAGTTACGTCACCTGTGAGAATTTGAACGGAATCGACTTAACTGCTCTCGAGCTTGAATCATGAGATCAAGAGAGTAATTTCGGGTCACAAAAAAATTTATGTGACTCATGTGTATTTGAACCTTCACCGTTCGGCTCACAGTCCTATGATTTTGATTAAACTCCACAGGAATGTAGCATTTGTTTAGCCTGATCCAAAAATATATCGCTTGATACCCTAGCGACCTTGTGAATGGTACTTTTGGCCCATCGTGCAAAAAGTGTCATTTTGTATGGGAGGTACCCGAAGGAAGTCTCGCATCTATGGGGTTGTGAGAACAAACTTGGAGAGGGGCGAAAATTAACCCCGATGCCAAATGTGGACCCAATGTATATAGCCGTTCTCGAAATATTGGTATTTTTATGCACAAAAAATCACATTTTCAGAGCCTCATACAGCTCAAACGGGTGTGGACAACTCTTCGACCTAAACTATTTATTGAGAGGGGACCCCAAGTTAAGTCACCTGTGAGAATTTGAACGGAATCGACTTAACTGCTCTCGAGCTTGAATCATGAGATCAAGAGAGTAATTTCGGGTCACAAAAAAATTTATGTGACTCATGTGTATTTGAACCTTCACCGTTCGGCTCACAGTCCTATGATTTTGATTAAACTCCACAGGAATGTAGCATTTGTTTAGCCTGATCCAAAAATATATCGCTTGATACCCTAGCGACCTTGTGAATGGTACTTTTGGCCCATCGTGCAAAAAGTGTCATTTTGTATGGGAGGTACCCGAAGGGGGCTCATACCGTCCCCAAAATTCACGTGGTGCGTCGCAGGCCGATTTTATGGATCCTCCGAAATTTTGAACGAAATCGGTCTACCCTTTCTTGAGTTACAGGATGGTCAAACACAAAAAAAAAAAAACACGATACATATGCTTATATATTCATGTTGTTCATATTAAGCAAAACACGATACATATGCTTATATATTCACGTTGTTCATATTAAGCTGTATGAGGCTCTGAAAATGTGATTTTTTTTGGGGGAAAGAATCAAGCACCCCGGCCGAAGCGAAGCGGAGGCCGGCTACAAACTATTGATCAGATACTAATTACAGCCTATGCTTATATGACAATATTCCGTGAACTACTAAGTCCATTTCGTTCCAATATTCGTGAATAGAGATCGTTCATATTAAGCCCTCGTGACATTTATGCCCAAATGGCAGAGATTTTTTTTTTTTTTTGTGTTTGTTTGACCACCCTGCAACTCTAGAACGGGTAGACCGATTTCGTTCAAAATTTCGGAGGATCCCCAGAATCCCCCCCTTCGGGTACCTCCCATACAAATGTTCCCCCCTTTTTGAACCTTGTTTTGAATGACAATATCTCGAGAACGGCGAAGTCGATTCCGTTCAAATTCTCACAGGTAACAGAACTTGAGGTCCCCTCTCAATAAATAGTTTAGGTCGATGAGATGTCCACACCCGTTTGACGGGTACTATAGTAAAAATCGTCGCGGCCAACTGGCCTATGTCACTGCACAATAATATGTACATATTTCTTTGTAAATAAAATGTAAAATTGTTTGTAATTTGTAAATAATATAATTAGTACCCAATAGGAGTTGAATTGGACTTAGAAATAAGAAAATACTTGTACAAATAAAATGAAATGATACCATCAAAGATAGCAATAAGTTGAACCAAATTATAATCTTTCAAGTCAGGAATGGCAGACATGTGAATATTCGCGAAACAAGATTGAGATTGTAAGGGAGTGTCGGTGGGTACGGGACACGTTTTGTAAAAAATTCGTAACTTTTTCAAAAGTCAATATTATGCAGACATGTATATACCGTTTCAAAGCTAAAGACCATACGCAACTTTGCTCCAAAGAAAGTACCTTGATTCCATTAACCGAAAAAAAATTTATCAACAATTTTGTGACGATGTGATTTGTTTCTAAAAAAAAAAATGTAGGCGGGTACGGGACACCAACACAATGTACATACATGAAATAAAAACCCCATAAAGTAAGAAAATATCAATTTTTATTCAATGTGGAAGCCTCCAGTGGCAAAAATAAATTTAAAAAAAAAAAAAAATGGCAATTTTTCACTGCAATTCATCTTCATCTTCGTCCAAGTCCGATTCGCAATGATTGCAAGTGAAGAAGCTTGCCATCATGTTCGCACCGCTCAAATGAACTGGCCGCTTGCATTCATTGCATTTGATGGAATTATTGGCGGTCAATTTTCTTGGCAACAATTCCAAACAAATGATGCAGAAGTCAGCGTCATCATCTGATGGTGATCCAAAAAAAACATTATATGTATTGGACTATCGATATATCATCAAAACTGCCTTTTATTTTCTTCAAGTGGCGTTCCAATGTGCTCTTTTGAACTCCATAAGTTCGGGCAGACAATCTTAGGCCTTTTTTCTCCAATAAACAATCTTTAATGACTTGAAGCAGCGCACTAAAGTCAATTGTTTGTGGTTTGGATAGTTTTTTTGGTGTTAAAGATGCTTTCTGGGGGGGTTGACATGGCTAAAAACACAGAAAAACTTAAGTTAAATCATAACAAACACTTTAGTTTGACATAAATGGCAACATTTGATCGAAGTTATGCCAAACATATGCTTCGAGTGGGAAAAACCGGGTGTCCCGTACCCGCCTACATGCACTGTCCCGCACCCGCCTAGAGACGCCATTTTTTGAGTGACAATAAAAAAAAATTCTCATATATTAACTTGAATCAATATTCCATCACAAAATTTAGCTCAAACACTACACACATATGCATTCAACTCACCTTTTTTAGTTGATTCACTACACAAAATGATTGTTCAAAAAAAACGAGAAAAAGATTTTTCGAGATTTTTTTTACACGATGTCTGGAGCTAACACAAGCAATGTGACTATTCACTTCGTTGTTTTACCAAAAACTGCGTAAAGGCAAATGAGAACTTTGACACATGTCAAATCGGCCATATTAGTATTGCAAGAGAAAAAAAGGCTTGTGTCCCGCACCCCCAAACAATCCCTTAAATTATCACACATTTTTAATAAACATGAATTTTAAATTTAAAAAAAAAAATATGATTTGGAAGTTACTGATATGAAAGTATTACGAATGATTTCGGGAGTGTCCAATAGAGATCAATGGGAAGATCGAATTAGTAATGACAATATGCGTGAAGATTGATATAAAGCGCCTGTTAGCTAATATAGTATCATATGTGAATCTACCATCTTGAAAACATTGCAACTTACAAATTCTGCCACCAGTGGTACATGCTGCTGTCGATCACATACCATCGCCCATGCTAATTTTCCTCAACTGAATAAAATAAACAATGCATTTGTTGGAATAGCTTGTTTCTAAATTTTCTTTGTTGAAATGGCAAAAATGTGCTCTCTATCTTTAAAACATAAACCATTTGCTTTCATTATTATGTTATATATTTTCAAATCGTCTTGTTGTAACATGACATATACATCTAAGTTAATTTCACTAAATTGTTGGGGTTGCTTGCGTATGATGTTGGCAGCTTTCAACATTTTCAGGCCAATCGCATACATTTTCAGATGGATTAAATACAAGATTAGCAGGACATGGCATGTGGTGTTTGCGTTCCCCTTCGCACATATAGTAATGCGTACAATCCGCTCTATCTTGGTGATAGCTTATGTGTCCATCCTCTTCATCGCATGTTACTTCATTCGCTATAAAATTAATGAAATAATAATCAGAATATAAAAATTTAATTGAATTAAATTCCTGATCATAAGAAAAATTATTGGTCTATAGGTCCCTAATAATCACCGGATTACGATGACATCATACATGGGCGTACCCAGGAATTCGCTCAGGGGGGGGCAAAATTCGATTTTAGAGGGGGGCAAAATTCGGCTAGGGGGGGGCAAAATGAAATCTATTCAAATTTGAATATTTAATTGCCCAGTTGTATTTTTAATGTTAAAACATTTATTTCCACCGTTATCAAATCAATTCAATACTTAATTTTTTCGGGGATGGCTGCAAATTCATCAAATACGTCGAGTAACATCCTATTTTTGTTTTGATTAACTGTCTCCCTGTGCAGGTTTAAGATGCAATTTCCAAGGCGCACGATTAAGATCGTAGATGATTGTAATCGTCGAACGATTTATTTCACTTCGAATGCAAATAAATCGTGTACGATTACTCAATTGAATACTATTGTATTGATTATAATCGTTCAACGATTGTGAAAAAAGTCAACGATTATGATCGTGCACGATTCGCTTTTTATCAGTTTCTAAGACGCACGATTATGGCAAAAATCGTATACGATTGTAATCGTGACCAATCGTGCGCCCTAAAAATTGCACCTTCAGCATGTATAAACCTTAAATACATGTGTAAAAATTCCGATTTTCACCCATTATAGATCGTATCCAAGTTTTGATTCTGCACAATGAGCTGAATGATCGTTCAAAAATTTGCTAACACAAAATCCAGGGGGGGGGCAAGTGCCCCCCCCCTGCCCCCCCCTGGGTACGCCCATGACATCATACCCAATTGATGAACGCCTACAAGGCGTCCTTAAAACTGATTCACATACCAAAGTTATGGCAACATAGGTTCTCAAGTAGATGGCCTTCGGGGGTGGGGGAGGGGGGGTGTAAGCGAAAAAATTTCTTGGGGGGTAACGAAAAAAGTCAATTCTATCTAGTGTAAACCGAGTCTGAGAAAAAGTGAAGACCTAAAAAAAAAGGTCAGAAAAAATTGAAAAGGGATTTTTGATTCCTCCAAAAAAAGGGATGACCGGGGGGGGGGTGATTTTCAAATCCATTCTATCTAGTGTAAAGGCGTTTCAAAACCCATTCTATCTAAATATCGGTGTAAACCGAGTCTGAGGTGAAGACCTAGAAAAAAGGTCATCAAAATCGATTCTATCTATCCCGTTTCAAAATCTTAAAGGGGTAATTGGACCCCTCGGACCTCTGGTGAGAACCTATGTGTGGCAACATCGTTCACGCTGAAAGGCCCTGAAAGACCAATGGATAGACACATCAACGACCCACATGCAGTGTTCGGTAATATCGAAAAGTATAGTATCTAGATAAGATAAGATTTTTGGCTTTCCCCTATATAAGTATCCAGATAAGATATGGCATATCTTATCTTAAAAAAAACACCATAGATAAGATACTATCAAAAGAAAATCTAAGACTTTTTTCAGATACTTGCTTTAATTCATGTTACGTATAATGCAAACAATTTTCGACAAATTGAAATAATTTAAAATTTGTAATATATCTAACATATTCAATTAAGCACAAAATCGCATTTTCTTCAAACAAATAGGTATCTTAATAGGAATTAAGAATATCTTATAGTTGATGCAAAGATAGAGTCATTTTTCAAAGTATCTAGAACAGATACTGTCTTCTTAAGTAAGCATCTAGATGAGATACAGATATTATCTTATCTGGTATCTGAGCTGGTATCTTATCTTGCATCTATATCTTTACCGAACACTGCCCACATATAAAATTCCCAATTTCAAAAATGGATAGCAAGGCACTTGCACCATGGTTGAACTGTCAAACGTTCAACTACGGAACTTTGTTGAACTATATTTCAATCTAGTACTGACATTCATCTTTTGACAATTCAATACCGGTATGTTTTGACGGTTAAGCGTCAAATATTTATTCAGGAATTGCTTTGAACTTAGAAAATACACTGCCATTTGGGCATAAATGTCACAAGAGCTTAATATGAACGATCTCTATTCACGAATATTTGAACGAACCGAACATTTGTATGGGGGATCTCCATTCGGGTCAATGGGTTCGTTGGCCCGTTAGCCCTGGTATGTGAAGCTTCGCCGTTCGGTTCACAGTCCTATGATTTTGATTAAACTCCACAGGAATGTAGCACTTGCTTAGACTGATCCAAAAATATATCGCTTGATACCCTAGCGACCTTGTGAATGGTACTTTTGGCCCCCCGTGCAAAAAGTGTCATTTTGTATGGGAGGTACCCGAAGGAAGTGTCGCATCTATGGGGTTGTGAGGAAAAACTAGGAGAGGGGCGAGAATTAACTCCCCATGCCAAATTTGGGCCCAATCTACAGCCGTTCTCGATATATTGGCATTTTTATGCAACAAAAATCACATTTTCAGAGCCTCATACAGCTCAAACGGGTGTGGACATCTCTTCGAACTAAACTATTTATTGAGAGGGGACTTTGAGTTACGTCACCTGTGAGAATTTGAACGGAATTGACTTCGCCGTTCTCGAGACTTTGTCATTCAAAACAAGGTCCAAAGAGGGATGAACATTTGTATGGGGGATCTCCATTCGGGTCAATGGGTTCGTTGGCCCGTTAGCCCTGGTATTTGAACCTTCGCCGTTCGGCTCACAGTCCTATGATTTTGATTAAACTCCACAAGAATGTAGCACTTGCTTAGACTGATCCAAAAATATATCGCTTGATACCCTAGCGACCTTGTGAATGGTACTTTTGGCCCATCGTGCAAAAAGTGTCATTTTGTATGGGACATACCCGAAAGAAGTCTCGTATCTATGGGGTTGTGAGAACAAACTTGGAGAGGGGCGAAAATTAACTCCCCATGGCAAATTTGGGCCCAATCTATACAGATGTTCTCGATATATTGGCATTCTAATCCAAAAAAAATCACATTTTCAGAGCCCAAAAATTTTCTTGGGGGGTAACGAAAAAAGTCAATTCGTAATAGTGTAAACCGAGTGTCAGAAAAAGTGAAAAAGTGAAGACCTTGTCATGAACTTGAACTACTTAACTATAATGGCGACTCAGGAAGCTTGTTCGGAACTTGTGCATTTTTCGACTACAAAACGGACTTGTATTGTTCCAAATCGCTTTGCAATCGATTCCTCGGCAAAAATTGGTCAGATAGGGTCAAACGCAAGTCTTTCTAGATTGGTTTAGCATCTCTTACAATAGGCTATATGACATTAAGTCCAGTCGCGCATATTCGAAAGAAACACAACTTTGGGCACCTATAACTACCGGAATATTCATCGTAGAACTATCATATGGACATCAAATCGGATTAATTTGAACCAAATCAACAGGAAATGTCATCGAAAGATATGAAATGTGCTTTTTTCTACAGTTTGAGTCAGAAAACGAAACTTTTTTTGCACTGCAAGTCACGACAAAGTGTACCAATTACTCCTAAACTTGTATTTGACCTTTAAAAAGTAAAAAAATGAGAATTAATGAGTTTGACATGAGTTTTTGATCGACAAATAAGGCATTTTTTTTGAAATTTCAAAAATTTGCATGAAACGACAGTCATTGACGGTCTGCGCTACCTCTAAAAAAAAAATTGTGCGTTCAAACTTTGCCAATCGTTTTTTTAATGAAGAGGAAAAAAATGAGAGGCTGGAGAGTTTGATCCGATCACTTCGATGAAATTTTGGCCAGTCTAGTATACACACACGATCTATATCGATTTTTTTCAATTTAGAACATAATATTCGGGTGTGGTCTCAACCACGACTCGCAAGTCGTATAAAAAAAATCCAAAAATGTTCCATTTTAATGCTTCCAATTTGCAAAAATATTATGGTTTTCAATATTTTGGCGCTATAAGAGTGATAATAACTTTTTTTTTCACTGAAATATGGAAAAAATTGTAATCTCGAAAATTCATCATATTTTCTCGTAAACGGTGACGAATTTCAATATTAAATATCGTTAGCAGTGTGCTGAAACTTTTCACATTCGACTCCAAAATTTCATCAAAAATGTCCCTTTTCTTTGATAATTTTTTGCAACAAAACAGTAGCTTGGCAAAAAATTGTAATCCTGAAAATTCAGCATATTTTCTCGTAAACAGTGACAAATTTCAATATCAAATATTGTTAGCTGTGTGCTGAAACTTTTCACATTCGACTCCAAAATTTCATCAAAAATGTCCCTTTTCTTCGATAATTTTTTACGGGAGAAAACATGATTTTAGCAAAAAACAAATACCCAAATTATGATTAAAATTGATTGGGGGGGATTGATTTTCGCAAGGAAAAAAAAACGCAAATTTCTTCAATAAAACAAATTATTGGATAAATTGCATTTTTATTTCCAGAAACAACGATCTAACAAGCCAACGAACAAGGGAGTTGTTGTAAAAGGGAACGGAATTGTTGTAAAAAAATGTTCGTAGGTTAGTTCCTGAACAACATTTGCAGAAAATAAATCTATGAACGAACGAACGTATCGTCTCGGTCAGTCTTCGCATTGGAGTTCAGGTCTCGACATAACAAACAAAATTTTGGTGTGTTCGCCAACACAGTTTCAAAATATCAAAATTATCCTCGTTTTTGAGGATTTGTCCTCGTTTTTTTAAGATAAACCAGTTCTGAAAGGAATATTTTCTAAAAAAATGAGTATTCCGTCCACTCATCTAAAACAAAATGAAAAAAATGAATAAGATCTTGGAAAAACCACTAAATAAAATTTCGAGTATTTTTAATGAGCATCGCGAAAAAATTGTTAGCGTTACCGAAGTTATTTTGAAAGATGCTGGAGAATTCGCTGAAACTATCGGTGTGGAGCTCTGTTTACCCAGAGTAACATCTCAACAAACACAACGATCAAATCAACCTTCATCATTAGACTTTGCTGATTAAACAATCTTCTTGCTTTTGCACTCTTAAGTCTTCATCCATGCAACATGCTCAAGATAACTGGAAATGAAATGAGATTGAATGTAGATATTATCGTCAAATTTTATGGAGTAGAGAACTTAGAGAGTGAAATTGATAGAAGTAATAGAAGAAACAAAAACATTCTTTCCATCGGTAAAACAAAGTCTTAGCATTATCGCTTCCTTGCACAACGTGCACTATAGAGCTTTCATTCAGTACATTGAGAAGAGTGAAATCTTGGCTTCGCTCAACAATGATCATGGACCGACACTGGTCCATCCACCAACAAAATATTTTATTTCGGACTAATTTTATTTATTAATTTTAATAATCACTGTGGGCGGTAGTCCACGCGAGTGACGCAAGCAACTACTATGCATGCATATTAGTGCAATGCCACAAGCCTATATATACATGAAATTTCGAACTTCTAAACCATATTACCGATCAAAATGAGCTGAGCATCATTGGAAACGTCTTGGAAAGTAGAGGCGAAAAGAGTATAAAAACCCGGTTGAAATCTGACCCCCTGATATGAAGGTTTGAAAAAGTGACCAACATTTCAGTTTTTCCACCATAAAGGGTCGAAAACTCATCCCAACCCCTTGTAATATGCATCAGTTCGATTCTTATTCCAAAAACAAATCCAACGATACCCATATCATCAAAATCGGTTGACCCGCTAAAAAGTTTTGACATTATCAAGAATTTACTCCCACCCCCTTAAAATGATGAAAAGGGGCGTTGCTTCGGGAAGTGTGGATCGAACTCATATTGTTTTATGAATGCTGTCAATTTACACAGAATTTAGTACTCTTTAAATTAGGACTGGACATTTTTTATTTTAGAACTATGAGAAACGCTCTAATGTACGCTGAAACTCACGGAAGTTAGTAAAATGGTAAAACTAAGAAATTTGTGTCCTACACTTTTTCGATCTGTGGACCCCTATGCCCGGGGAGGTCTTCGAACTTGAAAAACTGACCCCCCCCCAACGGTCACTGTGCCTCAACCACAACACATACAGAAACGATATGGGTATCAGAGCAAACTTTTTCCGCCTCGAGCGTGGACCGTTTCATTTTCTACGCTTGATCTACACACAAATGTTTGATCTACTTTCCACTTTGGTCTCTACTCTACTTGAGACCAATCAACTTCTGTATGTTGTTCGATCCTGGGTTTCGAGTTTCGGGCTTCGACCGTAATTGTGGCTACAATGTCCCATTGAAGAAATTATAGAATGTCACAATGATGTCCCATATCCCAAACCTAATTCATTTCCAATTCCACTCTTTCGTTCAGATCTGAAGTCGGATATGGGACATTATTGTGACATTCTGTAATTTTTTTATTGGGCCACAATTACGGAAGTAGCCACAATAAGCCCGAAAACTGGGATCAACACAAGTCGATTGATCTCAAGTAGAGTAGAGACCAAAGTGGAAAGTAGATCAAACATTTTTGCGTAGATTAATCGGAAAATGAAATGGTCCACGCTCGAGGCGGAAAAAGTTTGCTCTGATGGGTATCATTTGAAAGGTATTGAGGTCAGCTTTCAAACTGCATCTCAACAGTTTGAAAAATACTTCATTATTGGATTTTTTTTGCCAAAAACTGAATAGTTGCTTATCGGTCTGACACATAACGCCCTCTATCTCAAAATTTCCGCCGAACTTTTTTTTTATAATTTCCATGATTATAGGGTAATAGGTGGAAAATGCTGCATATTAGGGTGCATTGATTTTTAAAATAAAGGTGTATCAAAATCGGCGTAAGGGCGCTCATACTACACTTCAATACGAACATTTTTTGTACTGGGTGAAGTCTGTAAGTTAATTCCTCTCGCGGCACTGTCAATTTGAAATTTGGCTGTTTTAGGGCTGATTTTCATAAAATTTCACTCAAAATTTCCTTAGAAATGTCAATAAAACTCCATTTCTTCTCTCTATGTATGGTAAAAAAATGTTTTTCTGGATAAACTACGTCGAATATAATGATTTTTTATAGGTTATTTAAAACAATTTTCAATTTTTTATTAGCCAAACCGGAAAAGTGCCCAAAAACGGTAGTCGAATTGTCGATATACCATAATAAACATGTCGCAAAAATAATTTCAAATGTATTCTGATGTGACCAAAACTACTCAATTTGATGAGAACGATCGATTAAATGCCATAATAAGGCCAAAAATTTAACCAAAGATCGAATTTTATTGGGCTAATCGTCGAATTTGAGCCATTTTCGACCAAATATGTTACAAACACCCATTTATCTATATTTTGCGCTATCAAATTCATTCAGTTTCTCCAGTAAAATTAATTTAGCGTTTCGCAAAATCATCAAACACTCGCTTGATTGTCACAAATCCCTTAGGTTTCTTAAAAATGGCCAAAAATCACATATTTCCAATCAGTTCAATAGTATAAACAGGGTGTTTCAGAATTAAGTACAGATATTTTTTCCACTGATTCTCGACATCAAGCCGAGAAATATATCCCATGAAACGCATGGGCGCAAATGAAAAAGAACATTTTTTTTTGCATTTTGAATTTTTTCTCCCGATAAGCAAGTGTTCACTTTTGAGGCTCTCCTGGTCATATTGTTCTTTCGAATTGCGTGGAACCGGCTTCATTTGGAAGATATTAAAGCCTACTCGGCTTTTACTAAAACATATGAGGTAAAAAATTTGATTTTTATAGAGAAAATTCAGAAAATAGAAAACAAATATTTATTTTATTTTTACTCGAAAAAACGTCTCATTAACCCCATTTTTTTCAAAATCAGAAAATTCAAATAATTTTTTACCAACATGCAATTTTTGAGCATCCTCATGTTTTTTTTATGGACATTTGGACTTTTGTAAGATTCGTCAGTGAAATCTGAACTTATTTTTAAATTTTATCTTCATTTTCAATGCCATAACTTCAAAAACACTGAGAATATTGCTTTGATGTCTTCAGCAACGTTGAAGCTCTACTCAATGCCAACAATTTCGCTGAAGACACTTACCCAAAAAGACTGCATTTTGTACCTTATAATAGACAAAGTGTCGAAAAAAATGGGCAGGAGAGCCTCAAAAGTGAACACCCATTCATTGCGCTCATGGGTTTCATTGGATATATTTCTCTTCTTGATGTCGAGAATCAGTGGAAAAAATATCTGTACTTAATTCTGAAACACCCTGTTCATACTATTGAACTGATTGGAAATATGCGATTTTTGGCCATTTTTAAGAAACCTAAGGGATTTGTGACAATCAAGCGAGTGTTTGATGATTTTGCGAAACGCTAAATTAATTTTACAGGAGAAACTGAATGAATTTGATAGCGCAAAATATAGATAAATGGGTGTTTGTAACAATATCGACAATTCGACTACCGTTTTTGGGCACTTTTCCGGTTTGGCTAATAAAAAATTGAAAATTGTTTTAAATAACCTATAAAAAATCATTATATTCGACGTAGTTTATCCAGAAAAACATTTTTTTACCATACATAGAGAGAAGAAATGGAGTTTTATTGACATTTCTAAGGAAATTTTGAGTGAATTTTTATGAAAATCAGCCCTAAAACAGCCAAATTTCAAACTGACAGCGCCGCGAGAGGAATTAACTTACAGACTTCACCCAGTACAAAAAATGTTCGTATTGAAGTGTAGTATAGAGCGCCCCTACGCCGATTTTGATACACCTTTTTTTAAGAAATCGATGCACCCTACTGCATATGCGTTATATCTGGGAAAATTCGTTTTTTCGAGTTATTGAGGTCGGAAGTGAAAATGCGCCCTAAAAATGGCCAAAAATGGACTTTTCCCTCAATTTATGCTCAAACCTTAAGCAAAAATGCAATTTAAATTGCAGTTTCAAAGCTATCTGATTTGAAATACACGATTATATTTCATGTTGCAGTGCGATCGAAAGCAAATTCTGCAATAAAATCGAATTTGAGACGCAAAAACTTGATATTTTATGAAAAAGTGAAAAAGTAAACTAATATTTGAACAAATCTTCTATATTTCACTTTTTCAGGGCTTTTATGATTGTTTCAATACAAAAATATTGATATCAAATGAAAAACCTCCTGGCGCGGTAAAAACTCGTGTCGTAATTACATTTTCAATTACCTGCTAGACGCGTCACAAAATTGATATCAACAATTTTGTGTATCGCTTTCGCTTGACCGTTGTTTTTACCGCGCCAGGAGGTTTTCCATTTGATTTTATATTCAAATATATGCTTGCTGAGCATTCATCGTGAATTCGTCACAGAGAATAGGATCAAGTTACTTGAAGATGTACTAGATAGGTTTGCAGCAGATCCAAGAAGAATATTGTTAAAATATACTGCCAAGTTTTAATTGGAACTAGTGCTTGATGTTAACGGTGATATTATTGCATTGCTTTTTTGTATTGTTATCATTACCATACACGTACCATTCACAAGGTCTTGCAGCCATGTTCTCTATTCACTATCTTGTGGAAGATTGAAAAATACACAAACTGAATTAATTTGATCGAAATCGTAGGAATCGTTTTCGACTTTTGGTTGAATATCTGCGAAATTCCATGAAAAACGTCAAGAGTTGAATGAAACCGTTGTACTGTAAGTACTACTCATAATGTCTAACGAGAAAGACCACTTTTTATATTTTGTAGAGCATTGTAAAATACACAAACTGGGTGAATTTGATCGAACTTTTAGGCATTGTTTTCGGCTTTTGGTCGAAAATGTGCGAAATTCCAAGAAAAACGTTAAAAAATTGACATTCCCTTGTACTGGAGGTACCACTCACAATGTCTAACGAGAATGACCACCTATATATTTTGTAGAGCATGGAAAAATACACTAACAGGGTGAATTTGATCGAAATCCATTTGTGACGTTTATTTTTATTTCTGACTGTCGCCAGATATCCCTTATTTCTTTCCCCACAATTTTTGGAATTTTCGCTGCTTTTTCGAGAGAATTGACGAATACTTGAGTCCCATGTTGCAATTCCAAATCTTAAATAGCCCAAAATGTTCACCGTTGAAAATTACTCATTAGGTACTCATACACGATCTATATCGATTTCATAAAATTTAAGACATAAAATTCGATTTTTCAAGGGCTCCGCAAAAAAGAAAATCAGGAAATTGCTGTCAATTGGCCAAAATATTTCGGAAATTCGATAGTTGGGGCATTAATGAGTGATTTAACATTTTTTCTGTCATTTTAATTCTCGCAAACGATGACGAATTTCAATATATAACTGAAGCAAATTTGTAGATCATGACAACGCATAAAATCTTGATTAAAGGTTTGACCCCAAAAAATCCATTTTTCAGAGGGAAAATGTTCACGAAAATGGTAAAATTTGGGCTTATTTTTCACCCTATAGGAGCGGTTTTTTGGGGTTGACCCTTCGGCAATATTTTTCGTCTTGTTTCTATGTACAACTCTTCTACAGACATCAAAGTAAAATTCCTTATAATTTCAAAGGAATCACCTAGAAAAAATCATGCGCCATCAAATACTGAAAAACCCAAAAATTATATCGATCTTTACCATAAAATTCCTACATGAAAAAAATCGCGAGTCCGAAAATCGAGATAGAAGTACGGCGGCCACATACATGAAGTACAAAATGTATGTAGTAGTTTCGAACAAACTACAAAACAAGAAGCAGTATATGTTTTACTATGTCGGTTCAACCATTCTTATCGGAGATTTCTTATATTCAAAAAAAAATTCTGAAAATTTAAAATAGTTTCTTGCGCCAATTTTTATATTAAAATGTGGATAAACATTTAAAATCTCAGAAAAAATTTAATTTGTTTTAAGGTGCAGCCACACCAGATCGTGTCTAGTAGATACATTTCAGATACTAGAAAATTAATTTGGGATACAAAAAATGTTTATCAGTACTTTTTTTTTAAGTTCATGGGTAATCAATCTTCAAGAAATGATCAGACACAAGTCTGGAAACATTTTCACCAAATCCAATTTCAATGTCGTAGGTGTCTAGTGAAATTTTTAGTGGAGGATTGCAGTCGTGCTTGATCACCTAATTGTGATGACATCAAAACAGTTTGAAAACAGAAAAGAAAACAACCAACGACCGTTAGTGAAATGTTTCCAGCAAATGTATTCTTTACTTGTAATAGATGAGAATGTGTAAAATCCTTACGATCCTTTGTTGTATATGCTCCTCGTGGTCCATGCGTTTCATATGGACCATCGTATACAAGATTCACTCTATATGGTTTAAGTTCCTCATTCAATGCATTTAACAAGGGATATTTGCCGTTGCCACACTTTCCTGAAAAGTCATCCATATCAATTGACCATACCATAATGCCCCCAAAGCCATTTTCTCTCAGCCAGTCCATCTATCAAATAAAGGAAAGTTTTGAGAATAAAGAAAAATGTTTTTATTCAACTAGCGTTAATTTGATTACCACTGTAGTCGATTCTACTACAATATTTTGCATGCGATCGGGGATTCACCAAAAGATAGTCATATTTGTCAATGGAATGCATAAACGATTTTATCTACACTTTTGGGCAGATTTTAGAAACATTCCTGATTACTATGAATCGTGCATGTTGTTTTTTCAAACTACCTACTCAAGAGAGAATGAAATGACTACTGCAATATGACTAGTTTTCAACACAAAATATCGTGCGACAAAATAAACTTTGCGATTTGAGACTACTTTCTTGAGAAAAATTCATATCGATTTTCAAAGAAATTCGTACTTTTCACAACTGTTCATATTTCATGAATTTTTAACATGAAGATATATTTTGTGCATTGTTCGGATATGTAAAACATCAAAAGGACTTGAATATCTTTCAAACGTCGCAAACTGCATGAATTTTCATTAACAAATAAGAGAGTCAAAAATGCGAAAATCAGTTTTTGCGTAAAAATGTATTGAAAACCCGACTCACGGGCACTTGAATGGACGTCGCTCCGGAACGGCTATACCAATATAGCTCAAATGCGATAGGAAACATCCGGTAATAATTCTGAACAAATTTGCTTTTGTCACTTAGGGATTTGAGACTCCGTTCGAGAGTTATCGTGTTGTAGATGGATTATAAGATTTGGGAGTGATTTCAAGGATCCGTGGACAATCCGATTGCTGTTTTACACCTTTGTATTACCAATGTTTGAACGTTTGTTCGTTCGTTCGTAAAAATTCATTAATTTTGTTCGTTCGTTCGTTCGTAGCATTTTTTCTGCGAACAAATGTTCGTTCATTTGTAGCATTTTTTCTGCGAACAATGTTCGTTCGTTCGCATGTTCGTTCGTTTGTTCACAAAATAATTTAAAAAATGAAGGTATATGCATAAGGTGGCTCACGTCGATTGTTCCATGCAAAATGTTTGAGAACAACCCCCAGTTTTACTTTTTGGGACAAGCCCAATTCAAAATTTCAGATCGATACGACGACTCTAAACCGATTATTCAGAATTTTGGGAAATTTGTCACATGTTTGTGTCTCCAGACGGTATTTTACGGTCCAAATTAGTTTTCTAAAAGGAATTTGTTATTCCTCATAATTCGATATATCAAGAAAACATGATTTTTCATGAATTTTCACATTTTCAATCAAATCCCAATGTCCTAATTTTGCAAAAACACAATATTTGTTTTTAATGGTTAAGTAAACACGAAGAGGGAGTAAATACTTTCTAAATTCCCTTCAGAAAACTCATTTTGACCGAGAAAAACCGTCTGAAGACACAAAAATGTGACAAATTCCCCAACATTCATGTATTGATTTGAAATTTTGAAAATTCGCCCAAAAAATAAAACTGGGGTTGTTCCCAAACATTTTGCATGGAACAATCGACATGAGCCACCTTATGCATATAATTTCATTTGTTTATTATTTTGCGAACAAACGAACGAACATGCGAACGAACGAACGAACAAAATTGAAATTAATTTTTTTTTGCGAACAATGTTCGTTCGTTCGTAAAAATTATTTTGTTCGTTTGTTCGTTCGTACATTTAAAAAAAAATACTACGAACGAACGAACGACGTCCGTTGGCAGCTCTAAAGATAGGCTGATGCCACTTCAGTTGATAACTTTGAAAGAAAAAAAGAATGATGGCTCAAGTAGTTTTTATTCACAAATTGACCATCGGTGAAATATCATCTAGTTATGTACTGGAAAATATTGTATTTCGTTTACCTCATTACCAAACTAACAGTAGTAATCTATTAATAGTAAAGTGTAATTATAAAAAATATCAGCCAATGAATTTTATGCTTGATTGCATAATTTGAAACTTCAAGAAGATGAATGTAATAATCAATTTTGAAATCAGTTAGTCGCAGCGTTTTTTTCCGTAACCGTTTGGGTTGGCAAACAGATTGACTGATCGGTGCTAGCAAACATTGATTATAAATGAATTTGTACATTTTTATACAATATTATATAAGTTTGTAATAAACCACCTCTGGCGAAGAAACGCTGTATGGTGCAGACCATTAAAATAAACATTAACATTGAATCCAATTGAGAATCTATGGCCGACTCTTGACTCAAATGTGCCACCAAGCGATCAAACTAAATCCAATATCTTCTATCAAGGCCTTCAAATGGCGTGGAATGGACTTAGTCCCGAGTATTTGAAATTTTGCTGTGAACCAAAAGGAGGAAACACAAAATACTAGAATATAAATATTTCATTTACATGTTATTGCATTTTTCTGGATATTAATAAGTTTAGTTCCGAAGTTCGCCATATTTCTAATGCATCATACATGAAAAGAACGTGGCACGGCTGATCCACGTACTTCCATTATACGCTGTATAATGTCCAGTCATTTTGTTACGTTTGTTAATGAAAAACACAAAATTCATTTTTCTTTCAAAAATCTTCTCAGTTACTTTTAGTTCATGTTATTATGCAGTAAATAGTGGAAAAATAATAATTAAAAACAACAACAAAGTTCATGAAAAGAGCATTAACAAATTTGTTTGGCAATCGGTCACTCAATTTTGTCCATGACTGTATTTTTCAGTTTCAGGTTGCAGACTGCAAGCAACAATTCTTGAAATAAGGTTTAAATGAATAGTTCAGTCTACCATGGTCCATCATGGTCTGTTAAGTACACACTGAAGTAAAGTACTAGGTGGAGAAAAAAAATTGAATGAATCATATATTCTGAATCATATTAATATATTTTGATAAACCATATTATTATTTGTAAATAAATCTTATTAAATATGTTATGAACTATCATAATAATGATATTTTTCGAATCATATTAAATATTATTATTAATTAAAATATATATAAATTTAACACCGTGCAACAAATTTGCAAGTTTTTTCTCCCACATGAGAAATTCCGAATGGGCGTTCTTCTGGGGGTCGAATATGACCCATCGGTACCTTTGATTTAGCTCTAGCATGTCGGATTTGATTGCTTACACATAGTTTTCAATTCAGAAAATTGAAACAAAAAATTCTGGGGCAATTTAGGTATATGAGTCCCAGGTGGAAAATGTTGCTCTAAGAAATTAGTGCGATTCGATATAAAAAACATCGAAATTGGTTGGGAAATAAGAGAGATATTGGTTTTCTAAGTTGAACAAAATTGGGTGATTTTTCACTGAAATGAGCTCATTCAGTACTCTTTGATAAAAATAACCCAACATTTGTTAACTTCATAACTCAATATATCTCATTTTCCAACCAATTTTGATATCAACTCGCACTAATTTTTCCCGGGCTACATTTTTCTAGTGTGACTAGAGAGAATATATGCCTAAGATGATCCGAAAAAAACCAGTGGAAGCAAGAAAAAAGTTCCGACGTGCTGGAGCTAAGCCAAAGTTACCGTCGGGTCATATTCGACCCCCAAAAGAACCATTCGGAATTTCTCATGAGTGATAGAAAAGTTGCAAGTGTAATTAAAACAAAGTATTAGAATACGACATAGGACATTTGATACTATTTTCTGGTATTTTGATCGTTCGAATGGATTCGAAAAGAAGCACCACATGAACTGTTTCCAATCAATGAAATACGTCAAATTGGGTAAAAATTCCAAAAATGTTAAAAATGACAATTTGGGAAAGAAAGTCGAGAGTGCGAACTTACGAGCAGTGTAAACTTGTCTCAGAAAAAAATCAAAAGGGTTTTTTGATTCCACTCAAATCAAAAGTGATGACCGGGTGGAATTTTCATCAAAAAACCCTAGCAAATTGAAAGAATTTTTTCAGTCGTGTAAAGTCGTTTCAAAACACATTCTATCTAGTGTAAACAATCTAACGAAAAATCTGACGGGGGTGCCAAAACGTTAGGATAGGTTAAATTCGATCTATTCGACCAGCATCAGAACCTATGAATGAGATCCACATTTTTTGAAACATTAAGATACAAATGTTGTACAAGGTGTACTTAATTATTGTTTCATTTTTCACAACCAGCGTGCGACGTCGACAATCTGACTTGGTACAATGGACGTCATAGCCTCGTCAAAGACACCCCTGGTCATAGCCTCCAGATCGAAAAATTGTAGTGAGTCTCATCAAAATCGATTAAATGTACCGACAGACGAACATAGTTTTCTTTTCATCATTATCGAAAAGGAGGGGGTGAAAATTCTTATATAATATAACTTTTGAACGAATCAACCGATCTTGATGATGAGTATTGTTGGATTTGAATTTAAAATAAATGGGCTTACATAGGGTACATCGATTTTTTTTAAACGTGGTACCAAAATTGGTGTAGTGGGCCCTTATAGTACTTCAATACGAACATTTTTTGTATGGGCAAAGGTTCTGATATCCTCCAAGGTCTCCGATGACCTTCGATTAAGTTTTCGGACTCTATGTGAATTCGTAGACCCTCGATGAATTTTTGGAGCTGATGACCTTTTTTGTTTTAGGGCCTCAACTCTTTCTGAGAGTTACACATACAATGGGTTTGAAAAAATTCTTTCAATTTGTTTTTCATCTAGAATTCCACCGGTCATCAGTCATCACTTTTGTTTCGAATGGAACCAAAAACCCCTTTTGGTTACACTACAGTGTGTTTCAGAATTCCTGCCTATGGCAATATTATCGATAGATGGCGACTCTAAAGTGCTCTATGTGACTGATGTATTACTATCTACTTAAACGTTCAGTTTAAACGTCACAACAATAACACATTTGTCACATACTATGTATATCAGATAAAAATAATTTCTTCACTTGTATAAAACTGAGTTGAAAATATCATCAAAATGGCACCGATAATAATAAATTTCATTAAAGCCACAACATTCATGAACATGGCTGAAACCAACTCTGGGAAATTTTAGTCTGTTTTAGTTACTTTCAGCCAATTCAAGACGGTCTTAGTCAATTTCAGTACTGTTGCCATTTTACTCAGGAAATTTGAGGTGATTTTGCAATCGAATTAGTTTTTCGGGGTGATTTTGAAATCGCATTAGTTTTTCGGGGTAATTGCATAAAAACCCCAGAATTTATGGGTGAAATACAAAAATCAACCATAGTTGACTCTGGACAATCTTAGCCAGTTTTAGTTGCTTTTAGCCAATTCAAGACGGTCTTAGTCAATTTCAGTACTTTTGCCATTTTACTCAGGAAATTTGAGGTGATTTTGCAATCGCATTAGTTTTTCGGGGTAATTGCATAAAAACCCCAGAATTTATGGGTGAAATACAAAAATCAACCATAGTTGACTCTGGACAATCTTAGCCAGTTTTAGTTGCTTTTAGCCAATTCAAGACGGTCTTAGTCAATTTCAGTACTGTTGCCATTTTACTCAGGAAATTTGAGGTGATTTTGCAATCGCATTAGTTTTTCGGGGTGATTTTGAAATCGCATTAGTTTTTCGGGGTAATTGCATAAAAACCCCAGAATTTATGGGTGAAATACAAAAATCAACCATAGTTGACTCTGGACAATCTTAGCCAGTTTTAGTTGCTTTTAGCCAATTCAAGACGGTCTTAGTCAATTTCAGTACTGTTGCCATTTTACTCAGGAAATTTGAGGTGATTTTGCAATCGCATTAGTTTTTCGGGGTGATTTTGAAATCGCATTAGTTTTTCGGGGTAATTGCATAAAAACCCCAGAATTGATGAGTGAAATCAACCGTAATCAGCTCTGGACAATCCCAGTCAGTTTTTGTTGCGTTCGGCTGACGACAGTTGATTCATCTCGAATAGACATTTTCTTTCAAGTTAACTTTGTATTACTTTTAAGTTTGTTATATTGAGCGATAAATAGTAAACAATTCCAATCATTAATCTTTCAAATTATGGAATCGAAATACCTTTTTTGTTTATAAGTTTCATTTCTATATCTGAAAACGTCAAACTTGATGGACAACGTTCATATTCAACGTTCAACATCGCATGAGTTAACGTCAGTTAACGTTCAGTTTGTTTGTCAGTCAGTATACTACAATGACATCTATTGGCGAATTTCGCATAAATGGCTGCCGTTCATGAAATAATTTAATAATATTTTCTAAAATAAAAGATAAATAATTATAAAGACTTCAAATGGTTAATTTTTTTTCATGCTATTTAAATATTTTACCATAATAAATCAAAAAATTTCCTTTTTGTCATCCTTAAATGCAAATAAAAAACGAAATTCTGCCTATAGGCAGGAAATTTGAAACACACTGTAGATAGAATCTTTTTTTTGTGACACCTGTCGCATTTTTGTTCATGACCATTTTCGCATACAGGTTATGGGTATACTAAATTTCAGTAAAATTTTCATAACCCCCACAAATTTTGTTTTCATTCAGCTCGTCTTTCTAGATCACTTTAAGATGCCCACCCCCCCCCCCCACCCTCCTGAGCACTCAAAATCCATTTTTTTGCCTTTACAGACTTCAACCAGTACAAAAGATGTTCGCATTGAAGTGTACTATAAGGTCCTATTACGCCAATTTTGATACCACGTTTAAAAAAAAAAATCGATTCATCCTAGCTTACATGCGTAAGGTTTACTTTTACTGCCGCCACTAATATACAGCCCTGATTTCTGCACTCAAAAAAATACACTGCCATTTGGGCATAAATGTCACGAGGGCTTAATATGAACGATCTCTATTCACGAATATTTGAACGAAGTGGACTTAGTAGTTCACGGAATATTGTCATATAAGCATAGGCTGTAATTAGTATCTGATCAATAGTTTGCTCGGTATGTAGGCGGCCTCCGCTTCGCTTCGGCCGGCGCGCTTCATTCTTCCCACCAAAATAAATCACATTTTCGGAGCCTCATACAGCTCTAACGGGGGAGGATATCTTGGACCTCAAAACGTCTTCTTGAAGGGGGCCTCAAGTTTCGTCACCTGTGAGAATTTGAACGGAATCGACTTCGTCGTTCTCGAGACTTTTTCATTCAAAATGAGCTCCAAAAAGAGATGAACATTTGAATGGGGGATCTCCGTTCGGGTCAATGGGTTCGTTGGCCCGTTAGCCCTGGTATTTGAACCTTCACCGTTTGGCTTACAGTCCTATGATTTTGATTAAACTCCACAGGAATGTAGCATTTGTTAGCCTGATCCAAAAATATATCACTTGATACCCTAGCGACCTTGTGAATGGTACTCTTGGCCCATCATACAAAAAGTGACATTTTGTATGGAAGGTACCCGAAGGAAGAGTCGCATCTATGGGGTTGTGAGAACAAACTTGGAGAGGGGCGAAAATTAACCCCCGATGCCAAATTTGGACTCAATCTATATTCTCGATATATTGGCATTTTTATGCAACAAAAATCACATTTTCAGAGCTTCATACAGCTCAAACGGGTGTGGACATCTCTTCGACCTAAACTATTTATTGAGAGGGGACCTCAAGTTAAGTCACCTGTGATAATTTGAACGGAATCGACTTCGCCGTTCTCGAGACTTTATCATTCAAATCAAGGTCCTAAGAGGGTTGAACATTTGTATGGGGATCTCCGTTCGGGTCAATGGGTTCGTTGGAGCGTATGCCCTGGTATTCGAACCTTCACCGTTTGGCTCACAGTCCTATGATTTTGATTAAACTCCACAGGAATGTAGCATTTGCTTAGACTGATCCAAAAATATATCGCTTGATACCCTAGCGACCTTGTGAATGGTACTTTTGGCCCACCGTGCAGAAAGTGTCATTTTGTATGGGAAGTACCCGAAGGAAGGTCGCATCTATAGGGTTGTGAGAACAAACTTGGAGAGGAGCGAAAATTAACCCCCGATGCCAAATTTGGACCCAATCTATACAGCCGTTCTCAATATATTGGCATTTTTATGTAACAAATATCACATTTTCGGAGCCTCATACAGCTCAAACGGGTGTGGATATCTCTTCGACCTTAACTATTTATTGAGAGGGGACCTCAAGTTCTGTTACCTGTGAGAATTTGATCGGAATCGGCTTCGCCGTTCTCGAGATATTGTCATTCAAAACAAGGTCCAAAAAGGGGGGAAAATTTGTATGGGAGGTACCCGACGGGGGGCTCAGACCGTCCCCAAAACGGTGGTGCGTCGCAGGCCGATTTTATGGATCCTCCGAAATTTTGAACGAAATCGGTCTACCCGATCTTGAGTTACAGGGTGGTCAAACAAACACACAAAAAAAAAACACGATACATATGCTTATATATTCACGTTGTTCATATTAAGCAATACACCAAAGTGCAGTAAATATAGTTGCGTTCAGTAAATATAGTTACTAAATGTTTATTTTTCAAATGCACGAAAAATTGTTATCCAAAAGAAATTGATACAAAATATATGAAAATAGTGAAATGGACAAAGACAATATCGTGAAACTAGAAAAATTGGGCTTAGCCGGAACCATGACGGGCCGGAACCAGCCGGGCCGACGCGGTTTAATTCTTGTCCAATTCCATGAACAATGCCATAGAGAACAGCCCAGCCGGTACCCTGTTAGTGGGTTCGGCTGTGGGCTAATGTCCGTCCAGCCGGAACTTTGTATTCAATCGTTATTTCACCCATTGAATTAATATTTTACAAATTAATTTTGAATAATTCATCAAAAATTAAGGGAAGTGGTGTCGAAAAATGTATTGATGTTTATATTTTGGCTAAAATAGTGAGTTTTTTTATGGTTGAAAGTCATTAACACTAACATAAATACATACATACATAGTTTCAAACAATTTTTCTTATTTGAATTCAATAAAATCGGTTTTTTCCTTATTGCCATTATACAAATATGATAAACTCGATAAGTTCGGAAATTTCTAAACAAAAATATTTGGATATAGATCCAACATTTTCGGAGGTGCCCATTTTTTTTTCAAATAAGCTTTTATGTTTAATACAAACTGTATGCATTTTGGAAGCGCAAGTTATGTGTAACTCAACATACGCCATACGTACAATTTAATTACTTTCTGTGTTTAAAATATTATTTTAAAAGATCGAATAACATTTCAAAGATTCTGTTTAGCTAAGGCACAAACCATACCTTTAAAATTTATAGCAGAGTGTATCATCAATGCTTTTAAAGTTTTTAAGTGGTGCTCATTTAATGCGCGGCGGGCCCGCTCAATCCTCTTATTTCCCCATTTTTATACCCTATCCGGCCCACTTTGTAAAATGATAAATTATAATTGAAGTGATTTTTTGGGGTCGACCCTTTGGGGGATATTTTTTGACATGTCAAGATCTACAACTGGTGGGAGATATGATTTTTCTGTCTAGAGCAAAGTTGTAGATCTTGACATGGCAAAAAATATCCCCCAAAGAATCGACCCCAAAAAATCACTCCTGAGGGGCGAAGAACATCCCCAAAAGTCATAATATTCGGGGTTGATTTTAACCCTCTGAGAGTATTTTTTTGGCTCAACCCCTACACAGAAATGGTTCATCATGTCAAGATCTATATTGTTGTTCTGACAACGAAGGGGTCAAAAAATTGCATTTTTTGAACATTTTGCTATACAAGGGGGAAATGACAACCTTTCTGCCATTAGAAACGTCAAAAGTACCTTCAAGTATCTTCCTAATATCGAAACTACCGCCAATTATCATAGTGCTTGAAAAATACGATTCATTGGCGGTAGTTTCGATATTAGGAAGGTACTTAAAGGTACTTTTGACGTTTCTGATGGCAAAGCGGTTGTCATTTTCCCCTTGTTGCTATATTTATGATATTTGATGTGACTTTTCGGTATCATAACGTTCAGCAAAGTTGTTCAGTATATTCAGGGCTACAGCTTTTCAAAAAGAGAATTCCAAGCCGTTCACGAAATATAGACCTCCAAAGTGAGGTACTTTTTTTGAAAAATCGTGCTGAGACCGAAAATTTTGAGTGTGTAAATTTTTTTCCCGAACTAATCTCGAAAAGTCCCTTTGGGGTTTTACTGCTCTATGATAATACTTTCATTTGGTATTGGTCCGGTTTGGGCCCATGACCATAACCCAAGAAATGTTGCACAGTGTTATCAATGTTTCTGAACACAAAACCGTCAAAAAAACACGTAAAAATGTTAGTGGTGCGAAAAAACAAAATTGAAAAATAAAACTTCACCACAAATCAATTTGTCTACCATTTCATGACTTCATTTGAATTTTTGCTCACAGAATACATAATGACATCAATAAAAATGATGAAATATTTCACCAAATTTAACCATTTCACAAAGTTCTGGCTGGACGGACATTAGCCCACAGCCGAACCCACTAACAGGGTACCGGCTGGGCTGTTCTCTATGGCATTGTTCATGGTATTGGACAAGGATCAAATCGCGGCGACCCGGCTGGTTCCAGCCCGTCATGGTTCCGGCTGGAGTCACGAGGCCAAAAATTGCCTATAACCCAAGCAGTAACAGTCGTATAGATAATACTTATTTGGTGTATCAAGGGGTGCTTTAGTACGACAATAATCACTTGGACGGTCACAAGCCTATATATACACGCAGTTTCGAACTTTTAAACCATATTACCGATCAAAATGAGCTGAGTATCATTGGAAAGGTTTTGGAAAGCAGAGGCGAAAAAAGTATAAAAATTTGACCTCCGATGACCTGATATGGTGAAAAAGTGAGAAAAAAGTGAGAAAAATTCCATAACGAATCGAAAACTCATCAAAATCCCTTGCAATATGCTTCAGTTCGATTCTAATTTTGAATACCCATATCATCAAAATCGGTTGATTCGTTCAAAAGTTATGACATTATCCAAATTTTACCCTCACCCCCGATAATGTTGAAAAGGGGATATGTTTGTCCGTCTGTACTTTCAATCGATTTCGCCGAAACTCACAGACGTTGATAGAATGGTAAAACTAAGAATTTTTTGTTCTACATTTTTTCGATTTGGGGACACCTATGACCAGAGGGGGTCCTCGAACTTGAAAAACTGCCCCCCTCCCAGCGGTCACTGTGCCTCAACCACAACACATACATAAACGATATGGGTAACATTTGAAAGGTATTGAGGTCAGCTTTCAAACTGCATGTCAACAATTTGAAAAATAATTCGTTATTGGGATTTTTTTTGCCAAAAACTGAAAAATTGCTAATCGGTCTGACACATAACGCCCTCTATCTCAAAATTTCCGCCGAACTTTTTTTTCATAATTTCCACGATTCTAAGGTAATAATAGGTGAAATATGCTGCATATGCGTTATATTTGGGAAAATTTGTTTTTTCGAGATATTGAGGTTGGAAGAGAAAAAACACCCTAAAAATGGCCAAAAATTCTATTTTTCCTCAAACAATGAGCAAAAATGAATTTAAATTGCAATTTTACAGCTATCCAATTTGAAATGGACAATTTTCTTTCATATTACAATATGCTTCAAAAACATGTTCCACAATAAAATCGAATATTCATGAAAATGTGTTAACTAATACAAAAAAAAAAATAATCTTCTATAATTCACATTTTCAGGGTTTTTACGATTGTTCCAATACAAAAGTATTGATATCAATTGAAAAACCTCTTGGCGCGGTAAAAACTCGTGTCGCAAGCGAAAGCGGTGCACAAAATTACTGATATCAATTTTGTGACGCGGCTAGCGGCTTAATTTATTTCTATGGATAACATTTTAGCCAAATATTTCAACAGCGGAATTTAAATATTAACAACTTTTAAATCGATTAAAATTGAAATAACCCGCTAGCCGCGTCACAAAATTGATATCAGTAATTTTTTGCACCGCTTTCGCTTGCGACACGAGTTTTTACCGCGTCAAGAGATTTTTCAATTGATATGATTGTACAAGCAGCCACACAATCACACATATTCGCAACTCTTTGCATCTCTTTTCATCTTATTCGCCTCACACAGTACGTTCTCATCAAAGAGTCCTTCAACGTGACCTCCCCCTCCCAATTCGACGTGACCCCCCTTAAGTTGCCGACCACCCAAAACTGAAAATAAATATTCGTGAATTGTCGATGACATTTTTCGTAGCTCTTTTTTTCGTACATTGTACGAATATTTGTAAATTGAACGAAATATTCGTGCATGGCTTTTGCACAAAATATGCTTCATTACGAATAATTCGTGAAATACACGAAGACACATTCGTAACGCTTGAAATCGCTCGTTTATGGACTGAATTTAGTGAATTGTACGAAAGGTGTTGTTCATTTCACAAATATGATGTGTAAACAGAGGGAGTGCATTTTATACTTGAAAAAATACGAATGATTCGTACAATGTACAAGCTATTCGTATGCATTTTCGCATGATTTCAATTAATTATCATTATTCACACTAGTAAAGGTTCTAGTAAATTCTTTTAGTGAATACTCTGTCATAATTTGCTAAATGCCCTTGTTCACTTCGATCTACAATATAGAATCTCAATCCATCGAAAGATCTAACTCTACTTGCAGCGACATACAATTGAATGCATGAGAATAAAAGAACAACTCTATTTTCTCGTGCGTATAAGCAGAACTAATAAAAAAATCGGACCAAAGCGAAACAAAACCATTTCTCTTTGCTAAATACGCAAATTCACTAACACATTTTTGTGATGCGTATGTTCGTTTATTCACCCTCCCGAAGTTGCGCGCAACGCCGATCGCAGCGCTGTAGTTTCAGCTGGCAACCGCGCTGGTTTTGTGCCTCTTGTGATACAACGAAGTGGCATTTTCGGCACAATGTGAGAATGGTTATGTTGCTTGCGTTGCCCATCAGTCACTACTTCGGGACGGTGCTTTTATTCTTATGCATTCAATTGACCATGAGTGAAAACTTGTTGCCTCAGTAAGATCCCAACTCTATTGAATGTTTGACCTTGCGACTTGTTTTGTGTTACACAGACCTGTTGTTTAGTGCATATTGATATACATATTAAAATGCACAGATAATTTGTCATTGCGTCGATACCAATCCGGTATTGTCCCCCCCCCCCCCGAAGAACCCTCATAACAGTTCCATCCTACCCTTTAACCTGATTGACCAACTTTTGGCTTCCTTTAGACCACTTGAAGCCCCCCCAGATCGGTCCAGTTGAGTCCCGCAAAACTCCCTTCATTTGGCATAACACCATTCGAACCGATTGATCCCCCTAAGAATATCCAGCCTCCCCCCTCCCCCTCATAGCAATTCAGCAGAATCAATTTTTTCACAATATCGTTCGCTTCTGTTGTGTACGGGCATATGCACAGCTGAGTATAGCGTGTATTTTGTTGTTTTATGCATTTTATATGGGAAAAACACCCATGTACATATCAGAATTTTCACGGACTTGTAGTAGACCGATTGACGTAATCTCTTCTGATGGCACTTCTTATTGACATTACCTTTCAAATGGTATAAGTTTTATTGTCGTGCGTTGATTTTAACCATACTAAGAAGGGAGTACAAAAAAGTACTTAGCGTATTAATATATAGATAATGCTTTGTACATTTTACGCAGCATGCCTTGTCATGTTTTGCATTTGTATAAACAAATTGAAACCAGATGCAGTACCTACTCTTAAACGAATTATTCGTACATTGTACGAATGCAAAATATCACAAAGACACATGCAAGCTATCTACGAATACGTGTTGTAGATAGTACGAAAAAGCATAAAAAAATTGAACTATGCGGATGCGCACTCTCATGCGATTTATTCATACATTGTCCGAATATTTGAAAATTGAAAGAATCATTCGTATGTAATTTTAGCATAAAATATTCCTCACTACACAAAATATCATGCGATTTCAACATGAATACTAAATTCAGTAAAATGTACGATATCATTCGTACATTGCACTAAACACCAGAGCTGCTCACGAACACGAACTGTTCGTGTTCGTTCGAGTTTGAGTCGAACTCGAACGAAATCGAACTTCATTTTAAATCTTCATACATTTCGAACCGAACACGAACGAACTCGAACGACGCAGCAAAATCCTGACCGTTCGACTGTTTTATGGTATTGCTGCCAGGTTTTAATTTATCTGATTCTATCTAGATAGAATTTTTAGTAATTCAAACTGTTGAAAATATACCGTTTCTACCGCAAGTTTTACGGTAATTCCACCCAATTTACCCATGCCCAATTTTTTTTAAATTATAGACTCTAAGAATTCTACTCTATAATTTAAAAAAAACTTGAACAAGCAAGAAACTATTTTCAGGGTTGTTTAGGCACCTCTGAACAGCCTGAACAAGCTGAAAGCCTGTTAAGCCTGAACGACTTTTGTGAAATAAGGAAAAAATAAAATCATTCATTCCTCAATTGAAAAATTATTTTATTATTATTTTCAATGGACTTTTGGAGATTTTGGTGGTTCGAATGGATTCAAATAGTTCACGGCCACCGCAAGTGCTTAAATCCGGTTTTCGTAAAGCCGGCTTTATGGCCGTAAAGCCGGCTTTATAAATCGTAACGGTCAAAAAGCCGGCTTTATGGTTTATAAAGCCGGCTTTACGGTCATAAAGCCAGCCTCATGGTCATAAAGCCGGCTTTACGAAAACCGGATTTAAGCACTTGCGGTGGCCGTCAGTGGCCATAAGTCGGACGCGGACAAAATGTTGCCAACAAATATTCACTGAACAGAATGCAATTCAGATAACACAGACAAGACTGCGGTTAGTTTTAGGTTTTGCGGTGGAACCCACCCAGTAAACAGTTATATAACGCTTTTCCAGTAATTTGAACCGTTTAAAATGTTACGCGTTTCCCCGTTTCTACCGCAAGTTTCACGATAATTTCACCCAATTCACGGTTACAGTGACCATAGGGGGTAAAAAAATTGAAATATAAATAGAAAAATTGCACATTTTTTTACCGATTTCAAAGGCCCTTCTCACACATTCATTAAATGAAAACAGAAAAAAACATTCATTCCTCAATTCAAATATGTTGTTAAAAAAGACGATTTTTTGATATTTTAAATTTAAATGAATTCAAAAAGTTCAGTGGCACCACAAAAATTAATTCCAATCATTAATTCCAAAACACTGAAATATCAAAATAAAAAAAAATGTCTCATATGGAATAGGGTGGACCAAAAATTCTTTTTTTTTACAATGACAATTTTAAATGGATTATTTTGATTCATTTAGTGAATATTTGATTTTTATTCTTCGTTCTCTCAATTCATTCGGACAGTCGAGTCAAAAATAACAAAATTTGAAAAAAAGCTTATGCTGAAACATCCGATTTTTTTCAAATGAAAATAAGGAATTCATTATTCTGATTGGAATCAGTTTATAGGATGCCTTTGAACTTTTTGAATCCATTCGAACCACAAAAAAACAGAAAATAGAAAAAAAATGCTCAAAAGTCAATTGAAAATTAACTACTTTTCCGTTTGATTATATTTATGAATCTCAGAACCAATATAGTTTGTCTCAGAAAAGTGAAATGGGTCCACGGAAGACATTTTCTAGGCTTATTTGTGGCACTTTCCAAAAAAAATTAATTTTCAAGCAAAAAGCTACGCTTGAGACGAAGGTGCGCCGCAACGACTACTTCGATATTGCTCAAAATTGATGGAATCCTAGTGCTATAAAGTCCAAACACTTTGTAATAGTGGTCCACGAGTCAAAGATTGGATTTGAGAGCAAATTGATTATCAATTTTGCGTATGGCGTACACCGCACTAATTTTATGAATTTCGTCTATTTTGGCTGCAAATTTGAGAAATTTCACATCAAATAAGGAATGATTGTATTTAGGAATCTCAGAACCAATATAGTTTGGCCCAGGCATAGCGCGGAGATAATGACAGATGGGCAACGCAAGCAGCGCTGCGATTTTCACTGTATGCGTGCTCGCACTAATTCAGCTGTGCATTCACACACAGTGTGCGGCACACAGACTGCTTCTATTTTCTATGTGCGCGCACACAACAGCACATTGAATTTTAAATTTGACAAACGTCAACCGAAATGTAAAATTTGAAAAAATATACTGATGTGTGCGTGCACATAGAAAATAGAAGCAGTCTGTACGCCGCACACTATGTGTGAATGCACAGCTGAATTGGTGTGAGCACGCATACAGTGATAATCGTAGCTCTGAACGCAAGCAACACATAACTTTATCAATTGTGCTAAAATTGGCACATTTTTGTACCAAAAGTGGTACAAAATCAGCGGTTGTCAGCTGAAACTACGGCGCTGTGAGCGGTGTTGCAGGTCATATTCATGCTTTGGTCCGAGGGAAGTCATATAGGCTCGCAGAAAACATTAAGTAGGCTTATTTGTGGTAATTTCGTTCAAAAATGGTATTTTAAGGGCAATAAACGTATATTCACTTGAGAGCATGGCGCGCCAAAACGGCCATACCAATATTGCTCAAAATTTAATGGGATCTAAGTCTAATAATTTCCAAACAATGGTGAAAATTTGAAATCGATTGGTGGAGTCATTTTTGAGCTATCGCGGTAACAAAAAACGTGACACCGGACGACGGACACGGACGACGGACAACGTGCCACAGCCCCACATCAACATGAGCTAAAAACGGTTCCACCGCATTCCCGTGGGTTCCAAACTTATAGAAAACTCATTTTTGGGTTTTCCAAAATTTGGGCCAATCGCAATAAAATGGAATCGTCGTCGTCGTTGTCTGTGTATGTACGTCACGATAACTCTCGAACGGAGTCTCAAATCCCAAAATGACAAAAGCAAATTTGTTCAGAATTATCACCGGATGTTTCCTATTGAATTTGAGCCATATAGGTGTAGCTGTTCCAAAGATTTGTGCATTCAAGTGCACGTGAGTCGGGTTTTTAGTACATTTTTACACGAAAACAGATTTTCACATTTTTGACTCTCTTGGCCGCATTTTCTAATGAAAATTCGTGCAGTTTTCGTCATTTGAAAGATATTGAAGTCTTCTCGATGTTCTAATTATTCAAATAATGCACAAAATGCATCTTTATGCTGAAAAATCATGGAATGTGAAAACTAGTGAAAATGTACGAAATAGAAAAATCGAATTGTGAATCGAATATATCATCTCATGAAAGGAGTCCCAAATCGAAAAAAGCAGATTCGTTTTATTGTGTTGCAGAGCGTGCACAAAATTGCTCATCTTGAACGACGCCATATTTGTTTATTGTATTGAAACCTATTTTAGTTTGAAAAATATTCGTTAATTTTGTGAATTTATTAATGGCGAAACATGGATTTTTCCAAAGGTAATCAAGGAACTTGCAATAATAGGAATTCACAAGCTATTTTTATTTCGAAAAAGATTTAAATTAATGTTGGAACCATCATTTGAAAATATCAATTTTTGCATAAATTTTCTAAATTATGAATTATTTCGGTGGCGCGTGAGAATTGAGTGGGGTAGCATATCCGATTTCATCATAAATTTTCATTTGTTTTTAGTTTTCATCGTGAGAAAATCAGCAAATCAATTTTTCTAAGTCACATATTTGCATATTGAATATTCAACAATCGACATTTTTGAAGTTTGGCAAATCGTTTAACAAAGGTCGTAAGGAATAAAAGAGATGGTCTACGATTTTTCATGATATACTTCATTTTGTGTGCCAAAAGAGGACAGAAATAAATGAAACCTTTCTCGTAAACAACATGTATACATTCGTAGTATTTACGAACAGGCCTGGAAGCGGAACGAGTTGACTCCATCCGCGAGTGAAATGTTTTAGACCTCGACTGCTGCTCATGACTCGACTCGGAAGAAAATGCGGGAACCTATTTGACTCGGCCACTCCACTCCACTTCAGTCAATTTTCGGAAAAAGTTTTTACTCTTTTCGATTTCTTTGAAATAGAATGTTTGGAATCGATTATTGAGAAGTTTTTGTTTCATTCTGTACATTTTAATGGTCCAATTCAAACTGATCAAAGGCATCACATTAACAGACTTCAGTCAGTTCGAATTTTTTTTCGATTTCTTTGAATCAGATGATTCTCAATGGATTTTTGAGGAATTATTTTGGACATTTTCTTAAGTTTTGGTCGTTCGAATGGATTCAAAGAGTTCAGTGTCATCACACAAACTGATTTCAATAAAAAAACACACATCTGATTTCAAATTGTCATTCAATTTTTTTCGATTGAAATGACAAAATTTGAAAAAATAGTTTATATGGAATAAGGTGGTCTGAAACGTTTGATTTTTTTCATATGAAAATTTGGATTTCATTATTTCGAGGCTTTTTAATGTTCGGAATCAGTTTGTGTGGTGTAGCTAAACTCTTTGAATCCATTTGAACCACCAAAATACAAGGAAATAATGAAAATCCTCAAAAATCCATTGGAAATAATATGTTACAAACAGACTTTTTTGAACGGAAATTTGATGTGTTTCATTGATTAGATACAGTTTATTTGGTGCAATTGAACTCTTTGAATTTATTTGGACAGTTGAAATAACAAAATGTATCATAAAAATTTGATTGAATATTTGATGTGATTGCAAAAAATATTTACTCTCTATTTGAATATAGATTCCTCTTCAAAAGCATTGATTGACATACACTATATTTGGAAATAAATCAATTGGTAAAAAAATAATCGGTCTTTTTTATGTACAGTAAATGAACAGAAATTAAATGCCCAAATTGCTTAAATCAATTTTATTATGAGTTAAACATAGTTTTAGTTTTATTGATTTTGTGAATTCTGAATAAATGCAAGTGGAGTGGAATTTTGAGTGAGTGAGCGAGTTTGGAGCGGACCCGAGCGTCACTGACTCGATTCCAGCCAAAAAATCAAAACTCGACTCGACTCGACTTAAAATCGGCTCCGCTTCCAGGCCTGTTTACGAATCATTCGTACGTCATTTATTTACGAAACAGTCGTGCATTTCACGAAAATTTCGTATTTTATTAATTTGATCATTTTACGTGTCCATCGTGATATATACGAATCAACATTGTATAATTTACGAAAGACATTCCTGGTTCGAAAAAACGAATGTTTTCGTTGCATGGACGAGCGTTTTCGGTTAATATACCAATTATTTTTTTCAGTGTGAAGAAAACTCATTTTTCAGATTTTCAAAATTTAGATCGACCGCAATAGTTTTCGCATCACGTGGTGTGCGGAGAAGTAATATATGGAGAAGAATGCAGTGTAAGTGAATTCCGAGATTGGTGCAATGAAATACCTTTGTTTTTAGGGAACGCTCATCATCGAATCCAACCCATTGATCACCCCTATAGGCAAATGGCACTTGTTGCTCAGAGTCCCACACAAGCGTTGTATTTGGCTGCGATAAAAATGAGCAAATTTCATAATAACTCATGAATCCGGCTTCGTTAGTAAATTTTCCAGCTTGTCCACCGCCAGATGCTGCCGCACCAATATCGAACTGAGTATTGTTAACTAATGTGAAAGAGCGCCCGTATGTAGGCATACCGATTAGTAATTTTTCAGCTGGAGCACCTTGCCTTAACCATTCCCGTGCACTGAAGTCTACTGTTAGCTTCTTCTGATAGCCCGTAGCAGATTCTAAAGCATACAATGGAGAATTGTGTCCAACTTGTCGTTCCCACTGTCCATGAAAATCATACGTCATGACATTTATGAAATCTAGGTACTTTGATATTTCAAGAACATCGTAACCAGCCGCAATAGCTTCAAAAGATGCAGGAACTGCTGCGGTTAATAGAAGTCTTGGGAGACCTGATGATTTCGCTTCACCCTCAAATGCTATACGAAGTTCACGCAATAAATTGACATATGCTGCTTTGTCATCTGAACCACGTGGATACTCCCAATCGACATCTAGACCGTTGAATTTGTACTCGCGGAGAAATTCGATTGCTTCATAGACAAATTGATTCATTCTGTATACGTTTGATGTCAGTTCTTTGAATGGCGTCGACCCAAATGCCCAACCTCCAATCGCTATCAAAATCTATTGTTAGAAATATGACGATACATGATTATTAATCGTTTGAAAATAATAATTTTTGTTGAATTATTGTTGTGAACAAAAAGTACTGAAAAAGCCCTTTCTTTAGGGGAACAAAATGAATTCAGACATACTGACAAAAATATATATTTTTTTGACTCAAATAAAAAAAATTATAAATTTTCAAATATGCCTTGACAGCTATATCTCTTTATCTGCACCGATTTGGTATCTCCGGCATAGTGGTAGTTTATGACAACTTGCAAAGCTATGTTTTTGGGGTTAGCCCAAAAAACTCCCTCCTAAGGGTAAAAGATGCTTTCGAAATGAGGCTATTGATCTACATATAAATGCAGGAGAAAATCAGAACAACTTTATTTTCTCGCAATTCAGCAGAACTGAAAACAAATTGGACAAAAGCGAAACAAAACAATTTCTATTTGTTAATTACGCTGTGCGTAATTGCTGTACACTGCTCACACACATTTTTGTTCAGTTCTTCTTAAACGTGAGAATATAAAGTTGTTCTTTTATTCTTATGCATAAACATTAAACATTATGATTATAAAATTTTAATTCGGTGCATCCACATGTTTCGAAATAAATCCATAGGTATCTGAATTGAATACTATAGTATTGTATACTTGTAGTACATTATAATGCCCACTGGAATCAACAATTGCCACCACCAGGGCGGAGATAATGAAATTATTCAGAATATTCTCTTCTAACTAGAATGCAGTTAAATTGTTTGGCCACTTTGCTCCCATAGTTTATTTTAAAGCTGAGGTATAGAGTTTCTTCTCACAGTAACCTCAAATATATACCTGCAATTCTGGATTTTTCTCTCTCAGTTCAATCAGCTTGTCATAATTTTCAGGATCATCCCCATTGGCTTCTGTAAGGATATGATCTTTGAGAGTGGCAAACGCGTAAACAATATGCGTACATAAGGAAGCCTCTATATTTTTCGGTTCAAACTTTCCAATTCCAGGACGTTTTGAAGACCAACTGGTTAAGTAACAAAATACCTGAGCGGGTCGAGCTTTAATAATAAAAACACAATTAAAAAGGTGAAATACACAAAGAAAATAACATCTTCCCAACTTACAATTTTTCTCTAAAGTCGTCAGAACATTTTTCACTTTTGTTTTCCCTTGCTTTTTGACTTTTGATAATAGTTCATCAACAGATATTGGCAAAGCATCTGGTTTTTCTGCAACCTGTCATGGTATTATAAATATAATTTTAAATAATATGAGAAAAGCTCGTCGTCATGGTAACTGACAATGTTTATATCTATATTATATAAGAAACGCTGTATGGTGCAGACCATTAACATTTTATTGTGATTAGTTTACAGTTCAAAATAACAACATATTGAGTGAAATATATGAACTTACGAGCAGAATTCGAACTATTTAACATGAATATTAAGGTGGTAGGCATTTCAACTCATGTCGAATTTCAATCGGCACAATGCATTTTCTATGGAGGTTAGGAACAAAAACGGTCCCTGTAAATTTTCAGACTGATCGGAGCACGTTTGATGACGCCTCATCGGCCCCAAAGGTACTTGACTCCTGAATTTACCGATTTTGGCCAAAAATCACACATTTAGTCTGTTTTACCGCCATTTTAGCTTGGTTTATATGCATATCTCTGGGGTATTTATAGGTATTAGGTCTCAAATATAGTGTTATACCTTTGATTCAGGTATCGAAATCAAGAAAACAATGGGTTTTCACTCAAAATACGACCAAAAATTCAAAAAAAGCCCCAAAAATGGCAAAAAACCAAATTTTTCAATATCGGAGCACTTTTTTCATATGAAATTAAGTCGACCGTGTAACCACCAAAATATACATCGTAGAACTATCATATGGACATCAAATCGGATTAATTTGAACCAAATCAACAGGAAATGTCATCGAAAGATGTAAAATGTGCTTTCTTTCTACACTTTGAGCCAAAGAACGAGAATTTTCACCTCAGAACGCCGATTTTTTAGATTTTTTGCACTACAAGTACACGACAAAGTGTACCAATTACTCCTAACCTTGTATTTGAACTTTAAAAAGTAAAACAATGAGAATAAATGAGTTTGACATGAGTTTTTGATCGACAAATAAGGCATTCTTGGTGAAATTTTAAAAATTTGCATGAAACGACTGTCGTTGACCTTCTGATGGTCTGTGCTACCTCAAAAAAATGAGAGGCTGGAGAGTTTGATCCGATCACTTCGATGAAATTTTGGCCAGTCTAGTATTCACACACGATCTATATCGATTTTTTCAATTTAAAACATAATATTCTGTGTGGTGTGGTCTTAACCACGGCTCTCAAGCCGTATAAAAAAAGTCCAAAAATGTTCTATTTTAATGCCAATTTGCAAAGGTGTAGGGTCACGACAAGGTGTAGGGATATGTTCCCTTAAGGCCTCAGTGTACTGAGGCCCTTAGTTGGACACCCATTGTCTTTTTAAGTACTAAATGAGATAGCGTCAAAATAGCAACTGTCATCGTGTTCTGTCATTAAAAAAACAGTATTGAAAGTATTTCGACGTGAATAGACGTGTTTCTTGTGCTTGAAAAAAATTGCCCATATAAACGAAATCCAAAAAATCTGTTACAAATAGTCTTTTTTGAACGGAAATTTGATGTGTTTCATTGATTAGATACAGTTTATTTGGTGCAATTGAACTCTTTGAATTTATTTGGACAGTTGAAATAACAAAATGTATCATAAAAATTTGATTGAATATTTGATGTGATTGCAAAAAATATTTACTCTCTATTTGAATATAGATTCCTCTTCAAAAGCATTGATTGACATACACTATATTTGGAAATAAATCAATTGGTAAAAAAATAATTGGTCTTTTTTATGTACAGTAAATGAACAGAAATTAAATGCCCAAATTGCTTAAATCAATTTTATTATGAGTTAAACATAGTTTTAGTTTTATTGATTTTGTGAATTCTGAATAAATGCAAGTGGAGTGGAATTTTGAGTGAGTGAGCGAGTTTGGAGCGGACCCGAGCGTCACTGACTCGACTCCAGCCAAAAAATCAAAACTCGACTCGAATCGACTTAAAATCGGCTCCGCTTCCAGGCCTGTTTACGAATCATTCGTACGTCATTTATTTACGAAACAGTCGTGCATTTCACGAAAATTTCGTATTTTATTAATTTGATCATTTTACGTGTCCATCGTGATATATACGAATCAACATTGTATAATTTACGAAAGACATTTCTGGTTCGAAATAACGAATGTTTTCGTTGCATGGACCATAAAAACAAAATCCAAAAAGTTTTTTCGACTATTTTTCAGCATTAGGAAAAAAAAATATTTGTTGATATTTTTACGATTTTGTGAATTCTAGAGAATTTGAATCATTATGTGAGTAAAAACAAAAATTTTGAATTCGTTAGTTGGACACCCTCATTTTCACCATATGCGCAGATGTCATTTTTATGATTAATTTTTGACATTTAAACCAATTTAAATTGTTTGTTTGATATTTAATTCAAATTATCGTTAAATTTTCTCCACATTTTAGAGCATTTGAATATGTCAAAGTATCAAAACATGTAAAAACTGTGAGTCAGACTATGATGAGGAATTTGATGAAGCTGATGAATAATTTCAATGCATTTTCTTATTCAAGGCATATAAAACAAATGTATAAATCACAAACGTTGCACACCAGATTGTTTATTTAATTTTTCCGAATTTATAGGAAAATTTTGGTTGGACACCCCCCCAAGGGTACATTTTTTCAGATGGCCAAAAATCGCACCTTCGAAAAATTGACAAAAAAAAATTGTTTTCAGTCCAATTGAAAAATGAGTAAAGCCGAATTATCGCATTTGCCATTAGCTTTCAAACGATACCACTACCATCTCAAAATTCCGATTTAAAGAAAAATCATGACAGAAAAACAAAAAAGTGTCCAACCAAGGGCACATTCCCCTACCAATTACTCCCAAACTCTGCATAATAGTTTAGTACAAAATTAACTCTGAGAAAGTTTGAATACAATCAGACTATTATTTCATACAAGAAAAGTGCTTATTCATGATAATTTAAAAAGCTTAAGATTTTTTGTTTATCGATAGTAACCCGGAAAGTATGGTGGAAGCATGGTCTTCCATTGTGTACGTGGGAATGCAAACTTGGGCCCCTATGGAGTACGGCACACCCCTTCATCGGTCAAACTCTAATGATGTAGTTTTAGTGAGGTTTTCCACGACACAAATTGTCCTCACACACGAAACATTAATCATGGGATTATTAATTCCAAACAAATCAAAATGACCAAGTCACTTATCGTCATAGTTTTTCCTCTATTTACTTAAGCTGTGATATATCTTTAACGTAGTGTCCTTTCCACTATATAATTCTTTAGATTATGCAAATGTGCCTTAGTTTTCTCATAAAGGGTTTTTCAATAGGGACGCTACAAAAGTAGACCGAAAGGGACAGCAAACGACGCAAATTTTTTTCCAGCTCTTTTGACATTTCTCTTCAGTAAGGTTTGCCATTTCATCATGGAAAGATATACGATCCAACAACGAGTCGAAATTATTAAAATTTACTACCGAAATTCAGAGGCAGTGGTCAAAACTTTAAGAGCGCTTTTTTCGAAAAATCCTCTTCAGCGATGAGGCTCATTTCTGGCTGAATGGCTTCGTCAATAAGCAAAATATGCGTTATTGGTCAGGCAGCAATCCACACGTACTCCATGAGTCACCATTGCATCCCGAAAAAAATACGATTTGGTGCGGTTTATGGGCCGGCGGTGTCATTGGGCCGTACTTCTTCCGATAATCGATTTATTGAAAACCAAGGTTGGTGAACGTGTTATCTCACGAAATGGACCAGTCAATTTTCCGCCTCGGTCGTGCAATTTGACGCCGTTAGACTATTTCCTGTGGGGCTACGTCAAATTTATGGTCTATGCCAACAAGCCAGCGACGATTGATGAACTTTGTACGAATATCGAACGTGAAATTGCAGCAGTATCGGCCGATTTATGCTTGAAAACCGTCAAAAATTGGGTTCAGCGTCTGGACTTCTGCAAGCGTGCCCGTGGTGGCCATGCAAAAGAAATCGAGTTCCATACATAACGGCATCGAATGTACTTTCATAGGAATAAAGAATTTCATTGATATCCAAAACCGTTTTTGTTTTATTTAAAAAAACTTTTGTAGCGCTCTTATTGAAAAACCCTTTATTTCTGTTCTTTTGACAGAAAATGGCTCAAATACTGTATCATACGTTTTTTTTCTTTCATTGATGTATCATGACAAAATCCCTAGTTTCGAAAAGATCAGGTTTTTTCAAGGAGGCTTCGCTAATTTGTTTTCCTGTAACTGTACAAATTATCCAGAAAGATCTTGGCGGTGACAAATAAATAAATGAATACATTTCAAAATACAAGTTGAGCGTAATTAAAACAAATAGTTTGACAAGAGTATTTGTTTAAATATTTGTCATTCAATGAAAATATTAGGAATTATCAATATATATTTGCTACGCAAAACTTCTTGAAATATGCGTGCTACTTGAATGTTGTGAATTCAGTTTCTAACATTCACGTTTGACGTATCTCTTTATTCACCGCAACAATACTAATCAAGCATATTCTTTAATATTCGTCTATTATCGTTCATTTCATTCACTCGCGGCATGTGTATGATTTCATTGAATGTTGGAATATTTTGGAATAGTACGGATTTTGGTGAAGAATGTGGGAGAAAAGAGTGAAACATGTGATTTTGGAGGGTAAATTTGGGTGCGTGAAGCTCCTAGACTAGATCTTGAACGCCTTTCAAACGAGGCAAATTGTATGAATTGTTATAGAAAAATCGGTTTTTACGAAAAATGCACTGGAGACCCTGGTGCACTCCACTCATGTGCACTCCAACGTATGAACAGCAATGATAAGCCCGCCTTCAGACAAAAACGTAATAAATTTATCTACGTCACATCTATTCTAATGGACGAAAATGACACGAAATTCAAGCACCCTAGAGCATGCACCCTAGTGACCACTAAGAAGCTGGAAGTGAGTTTTATGCCTCAGTACAGCGCATGTTATGTCACAAGTTGTGACTCACAACCTAGGGGCTTCACACAGACGCCCGAACAACTGAATTTTAAAAGATTTTTGAGACTTTTGAACTGAATCTGAAGATTTGTATAGATTAGTGCTGAGTTCTATGAATTCGTATGAGTTTCTTGAATACTGTCGATATAACAGATCTGTCGAAAATCTTTTTATTTGTTTGCCTCCATATAACCTTACATAACTTTTGAATATGAATTATCAAGCGAATATCATTACAACGGACCAATCTTGGTTTTATATTAACACTAGTTATAAAATACGATCTGTCAACAAAACAAGGCTGTAGCCGGAAATTTGTTCTGGGTGGTGCTCAAATTGTTCGAGTATTTTTGTTTTGTTACCATTAGTTGCTTCCAACATTTTTATTCGAAATCTGTGGATGATGCTGTTTTGATTGCCAATTAGTTTATAACAGATATTGGAGAAATAGGTGAAGATGCATTGGCGACGCATCGACGATGTCTAGGATGATGTATTGACGATACTCCTACGTTAGCAATGGATACACCTGTATCGAAATTAATTGGTAGTCTCATTGGAACAATATCTCTGCACAATAAGACCACCACTCGTCCAAACTGATTCAAATGATATTAAAATCTTGATATAAATGTTGCCGAACGATGTAATTAGTGAAATAGGCATTGGTGTGTAGTTTAGGACTAAACTAGACGGAAACCGTCATCAAAATGAACTTTTGTGGAACCAAAAAAAATTTCGCTTGGGGAACGTATAACGGTATTTTTTCAGATTATCTAGTATAACTCCCAGTAGGTAACTTTGACCACTGTCAATGAGTGACCAATCTATAGTACTTCTCAATAGCTTTCCAAAGAGTGCTCAACTATCAAAATCGGTTGACCCGTTCAAAAGTTGTGTACGCTTTCCCCTGAAAATTGGGTTTGGTTTGTGTGTGACGTACCTTCTCTCGATCTCTGTGATGTATGACTTTATTTTGAGGGTCTAGGGGGTAGTTCAAAACGGTCGAGAATGGCCGAATATCTTTACTCATAGAAAATTAAGCAAAGGGAGAGAGAGTATCAGGGTGTCGATTTTTTTCTAAATTTCATAACTACGCCGATACACAACATAGAAAATCCGCAGATATCGCAAATGTATTGAGCTAGGCTTTAAATTAGTCCTTGTAATGAAAGAAATCTTTAATCGGGTTTGGTCGCCACATCGAAAAAATCAAAAAATCGGAAATCGATTTTTTTGGTTTTTCGTCATTTTGACCCTCGTACATAGATTCTGAAGCAAAAACGTGAATTTTTCCAAAATTATAAATTTTATTCAAATTTCAAGCAAATCACGGAGTTGCGGATATGTCTCAATTTTCCTTGAAGAGTTGTTGCAGTGTACCCCTTTATCGGGGCCATTTTGACCCCGGAGGTACCCAAAATGGGGAAAATAAAAAAAATTGCCTTCCCAACTTTATAACTCAAACTGAAAGGCATATTGAAAAAGTTTTTGTACCGTTGGATCCTGTGATGAATTACATTTTCAAACAAAATTTAATCGCGCACTCAAGTTCACATTCATTGTAATATGGCATGGACAAATTGTTGAATGATTTGGGATCTGTGGAACGACAATATATTTTCACAAGCGCCACGTAAAATGTTATATCAGCCATTTTGTGGGCAAGATCAATAAATGCGCCACTCTGTTTATACCTCGTTCAGAGGTTTTTCATCTTATTATGCTATACAATTTGAACATTTCGATCTGGATAAATTTTAATGTGGTTTAACTTGCCACGAAATTCATGACACGCTTTGTTTCAAGAAATTTATCCTTTTTTGCTGCTCTAAATTCAATCATAAATAAATTGAATTACATTGGTAATCCCGACTTTTCCGCATTGATATGAAATTCGGACCAGTCAAGAGAGAAAGAAATTACTACTGCGATATGACAAAACATCGTGCGACAAAATAAATTTTTCGATTTGAGACTACTTTCTCAAAATATATTCATATCAAACTTCGATTTTCCAAAAATTTCGTACATTTTCACAACTGTTCATATATCATGAATTTTTAACATGAAGATATTATTGTGCATTGTTCACCCGAATTTACATACCCATGTAAAACGTCAAGTGGACTTCAATATCTTTCAAACGTCGCAAACTGCATGCAAATTTATTAACAAATACGGCCAGGATGGTCAAAAATGCAAAAATCAGCTTTTGCGTAAAAATCTACTGAAAACCCGACTCACGTGCACTTGAATGGACGTCGCCCCGGAACGGCTATACCAATATGGCTCAAATTCAATAGGAAATATGGTGATAATAGTGAACATATTTGCTCTCGCTACTTTGGGATTTAGACTCGGTTCCATACGTGCGCACTGGAGGGGGGGGGGATTACCGGATTGACCCGCATCTGAGAAATGTTTTTTTCAGATTTACCCCTAGGTGAATATTCTCAAAATTATCGAGCTTATTCAATTTTAATAAGTTTTTTCCAGCGGTTTTCTTCAAATTCTATGTTCGTCAAACGACTGATCAGTTTTTTGATTCATCGCATTCATAAAACTGTTAAAAGGATGAAGATGTAAGTGTAACACTACAGAGGAATATAATGAGATGTGCTTTGTTTCTGTTTGATGTTTACTTTATTTCGAGAGATCTTCACATGGAATTTCTAGTAAGTAACTAGAATATTAACAGGTCATTTGATTTTTTACATTAAGAACATCATTAATGATAGTCAGCACGGGTTCATAAAAGGAAGATCAACAATTACAAATCTAGTTGAAATTGCATCGTCCACATTGAACAACTTATCGATGAACACTCAAACGGATGAAGAAGATCTTTACTCATTAGGGTGGCCCTCTTTGATTTTTCCACGTAAAGTGTTGGGGGACACCCCCCCAGTTTTGTTTTTTGGGTCAAGACAAAGATATGTGCAAAATTTCAGATCGATACAAGGCCTCTAAACCGTGCCTGTAGACGAGTCTTGATACCAATATCCATTATTCCGAATTTCGAGTAAATTTTCACAATTTTGTGTCTGTAGACCTCATTTCTCGGTCAAAAATAGTTTTTTAAAAGGGGTTTGGAAGTTCTTTACTCCCTCTCCAATTTACATAGCCAAATGATTGAAAAAATATATTGTGCTTGTGTAAAGTCAAGAAATTCAATTTTCATTGAAAATGTGAACTCATAAAAAATCATGTATTCTAGAGCATGGTTTTCTTATTTGGGGTCGTGACTCTCCTGCGAGACAAAGCGGGCAGATTGAGTTGAAAGTCTCGGAGGAATTGATGCAGTTTGGTGCATTTGTATCTCCAATTTGTTTGAGTTTTGGGGTTAGGGGTAGTAAATTCCATCTTACCAACCGCTGCAAATAATCACATTTTGTGAAGGCCAGAATTTGGTGCCCCCCAAAAATACCTCGATCATCATTTATGCTCTCGTGCTTCAGCCGCAAAAACGTTAGTTTTTTCAAAACTAAATAACCCAAAAACACCGTAAACAGATGTTTCAAATAGTTGCTTTTCGATCATTATTCGAACTATTCTCACACTATTTCAATCCATTACCTTTATTTTTCCGAATTTGAAGGTAAAATGTTTTATAGAGTTAAATATGAGTTCACTTAGAATTGAGTTCACTTTTGCACGGGCTGATTCGGTTCACCTTCCTCTAACGTTTGGATTCGTTTTTCGTCGTACAAATGTCACTTTTATTGTTTCATTTCATAGAACTAATGTTTATTTTTCGTTTTCAGTGTAAAAAAACCAAATGATTCTTAAATAAAAGGCGAAATAGGAAAGAGTAGATTATTATTAGGAATTTTGCATGCTTTTCATGTAATTTTACTTGGAATGTCTTTTCGTGCGTCTGCGATCAAAATCACATTTAAAACATAATTGATCATGTTTTGTCACTAATATTTGAGATGGTTGTCTTGAAACACAGTGAAAAGTGAGGGTAAACTGATTAACCCCAAAAAAATCATTCTCAAAAAATTGGCTCTAGCCCCTTGGAACAAACCAAAAAAAAACAGCAGAAATTGCGTATAATGCCCAGCTATCATGAGGTACCAGACTCAACACGAAATCGGTCTGGTTCGGAAAATATTTGGAAAAAAAGAGTGAACCATACTACACCGTCCTCTCCGAAATGGGCGCAAAATTTCAGCATAATTAATTTTTTTGGGGGTTATAAAAAATGTTTGGCTCAGGGTTGAGGGTAGAGTGGCCAATCAATCAAGTGGCAGTCAATAATTAAGCACTAAATCCTAGCCTTCACTAAATGTGATTTTCTGCGGCGGCTCGTTAGATGGAATTTACTACCCCTAACCCCAAAACTGAAAAAATCGATCAGTCCAATTCCTCGATCAACACACTTTGTCCCGAAGGAGAGTCACGACCCCAAATAAGTATACCTTTCTCCAGAATACATGATTTTTTATATGAGTTCACATTTTCAATGAAATTCGAATTTCTCGACTTTACACAAGCACAATACATTTTTTTCAATTATTTGGCTATGTAAATTGTAGAGGGAGTAAAGAACCTTCCAAACCCCGTTTAGAAAACTAATTTTGACCGAGAAATGAGGTCTACAGACACAAAATTGTGAAAATTTTCCCGAAATTATCAAGACTCGTCTACAGGCACGGTTTAGAGGCCTTGTATCGATCTGAAATTTTGCACATATCTTTGTCTTGACCCAAAAAACAAAACTGGGGGGTGTCCCCCAACACTTAACGTGGAAAAATCAATGAGGGCCACCCTATTACTCATAGAAAATTAAGCAAAGGGAGAGAGAGTATCAGGGTGTCGATTTTTTTCTAAATTTCATAACTACGCCGATACACAACATAGAAAATCCGCAGATACCGCAAATGTATTGAGCTAGGCTTTAAATTAGTCCTTGTAATGAAAGAAATCTTTAATCGGGTTTGGTCGCCACATCGAAAAAACCAAAAAATCGGAAATCGATTTTTTTGGTTTTTCGTCATTTTGACCCTCGTACCCATTTTCTACAATTCTGAAAAACTATACTTTCGTAGTAAACCTCAATACCTATCCAACAATTAACAAAATCGGATCAACCGTTCCCAAGTTATAGAAGTTGTTAATGAGATGTGCTTTGTTTCTGTTTGATGTTCACTTTATTTCGAGAGATCTTCACATGGAATTTCTAGTAAGTAACTAGAATATTAACAGGTCATTTGATTTTTTACATTAAGAACATCATTAATGATAGTCAGCACGGGTTCATAAAAGGAAGATCAACAATTACAAATCTAGTTGAATTTGCATCGTCCACATTGAACAACTTATCGATGAACACTCAAACGGATGCAATCTACATTGATCTAGCAAAGGCATTTGATTCGGTAAATATTGATCTACTGATCCACAAACTCAATGTTATGGGTCTGAACCATGAGATTCTAAGATGGATTAAATCCTATCTAAATGGCAGAAAGCAAATAGTAAAAATCGATAATACGAAGTCAATCCCAATTGACGTTACCTCTGGTACAGGTCAGGGCTATCCAATTGGAGCCACACTATTTTTATTATTTATCATAGAATTACCATATTATGTTGAAGACTCTACATTACTTTCATTTGCAGATGATGCTAGACTGTCCAAACATATCGAGTCTGAGAACGATTGCTTGAAATTGCAAAATGACTTAGAAAACATTTCTATCTTTTTCAGTCGTAATGATCTTAGATTGAATGTTAAGAAGACCAAATTGATGAGGTTCCACCGAATGGGTACAATGATTGATCATAACTATATCATTGGAGACGAAATCATCCAGAGAGTCAACGAAATCAAAGACTTAGGAGTTATTCTTGATAGTCAACTCAATTTCAAATCACACATTGAATACATCATAACAAAAGCCAAATCAAGACTAGCTTGGATCAAAAGATTTGGTCGTGATTTCAAGGATCCGTGGACCATTCGATTACTCTTTTACACATATGTATTACCAATACTTGAATATGGTTCACAAGTTTGGAACCCCTACATGAAGGGTCAAACCAGAAGAATCGAATCAATCCAGAAACAATTTTTACTCTATGCACTTCGAAAATTAAAATGGCCAAATAGATTCCACCTGCCAAAGTATGAAGATAGGCTGATGCTGCTTCAATTGATAACTTTGGAAGAACGTAGAATGGTGGCCCAAGTGATTTTTATTCACAAATTGATCATTGGTGAAATATCATCTAGTCATTTACTGGAATATATCGTATTTCGTTTACCTCATTACCAAACTCGCAATAATAATCTATTAATAGTACCATTGGAAAAGTGTAATTATAGAAAATATCAGCCAATGAATTTTATGCTTGATACATTTAATGAATTTTCTGATAAAAAGATTCCCAATTGTGATATATATTTAGTTGATTTCAATGTGAGCACAGATACCATAAAAAAGAGATTAATTGAATATTTTAAAACTTCAAGAAAATAAATGTAATAATCAATTTTGAAATCAGTTAATCGCAGCGTTTTGCTCCGTAACCGTTAGGGTTGGCAAATAGGTTAACTGATCGGTGCTATCAAACATTGGTTATAAATGGATTTGTACACATTTTATACACATTTTTCTAAATTCATAATAAACCACCTCTGGCGAAGAAACGCTGTATGGTGCAGACCATTAACATTAAAAAGTGTTATACACATTTTTGTAAATTTATAATAAACCACCTCAGGCGAAGAAACGCTGTATGGTACAGACCATTAACATTAACATAAACTTGACCCCCCCCAAACTGAACAAAAAATATTTGACCCCCCCCCTACCTGTATCACTGAAAATTCATTTTCCCTCCTCTAGAATTTCCGACCGTGCTCGATTCGAGAGTTTCCGTGTTAACGTACATACGACGACGACGCCATTTTGCTTCGGAGGTACCAGAACCGAGAATCCAAAATAAAAAAGCTCAAATTAAGATATGTTCCCATGACTCTGGTTAAAATTTGGGCCCGACTGGTAATCATTTACTCAAGCGCGGTGGAGTCGAATTTTCGTGGCAAAACCAATACTTTTCCTAAGCACATTTCTTTTGTGGAAAAAAAAATTCACAAAAACGGTTTTTTGAGCATTCTGATGTCAACATTTTTTAGAAATTTTGGGAAAATCTTCATTCCATGAATATAAAACTTGAGTTGAAATTTTACTACGATTGAATTACTATTTTTCATATTTGATTTTTAATTTTTTTCGTCCCGCAAAATTGACCATATTCGTATTCGGTCGGGTGCACGTCACTTCCAACATTTCTGATCGGGGTTCGAGGCGACTTTAAGCAATAGCATATCGTTGATGGAGTGTCCGAACGAGTTCCACTACTACGGAACTCGGGCGGCTCCACATCTCATTTCCCCTCTTGTTGACTGCACTTTGCTATAAGCCGCATGAACTTGCGCGTGCAAAGCACAGTCACAAGCAATCTTTCAATAACATTGATGGCCACTTCATATTTGCATTCCGATAGAATAAGAAGTCAATGTAAATTTAATCGATTGTTAAACGAATAAAATATAATAAAGGTGAATTAACACTATAAAGCCTTGATTAAGAACATTGGTTATAAGGCAATAACCCAATAAAACTCGGTTGGTTCCTTGCTACTGTAACTGAATAGAACATGGATAAAAAAAATAAGCTGAAAATTTTTGCCAACGTACAATTTCCGTCTTCGGGCGACTAACAGATATTTTCATCCAATCTACATCTCTTGAATCTTTTCCACGTGATATTCCATGAAGCTCCTCCCTGAAAAGGAGAAATTGTTGAAAAATGTCTGGCACAAAACTTTTTTATGTCACGTTACCTAATGGCACCAATCAGAGGATATTTTACATTTCCACCGCAAACATTTCCACTGAAGTCATCCATATCAACAGTCCATACCATCGCACCTCCAAATCCATTTTCCTTTATCCAGGCCATTTTATGACGAATGGATTTTTCATCATCAAATCCGACCCATTGATCATTATCAATTATATATGGGACTTTCATTTCTTCGTCCCAAACATAGACAGCACCATTTAATAGCATTTCACATATCTCGTAGTAGGCTAAAAAACCACCTTCCTTTGTGTATTCACCCTGTTTTCCGCCCCCTGAAGCAGGTGAATTTGGGCCAGTTTTAAGAGTATTGGCCAAAGTGAATGTTCGCCCATAAGTTGGCATTCCGATGATTAACTTATCCTTAGGTGTTCCAAGTTTAACCCAGAGTTTCGCTGCATTATCAACAGATAACTGCTTGCGCCATTCTGAATCAGAAGATGGCGCATAAAGTGGAGCATTGTGGCCAGTTTCCTTCTCCCATTTTCCATGAAAATCATATGCCATCAAGTTGATAAAATCCAAGTAGCTAGCAACTGCTGGAACATCATAGCCACCTCTAATATTATCAGGACCAACTGGAACCGCCGCAGTTAATAATAATCTTTGTTTCAAGATTTCTTGGGACTCCGCATCAAATGCTTCTCTCAACTCTGTAATGAAGTAAAAGACTCATGTGAATATTGTGAAATTTCATCAACTTAGTTTTTTACGGGAAATCTTTATCATTTGTGGTATTTCATACATAAATAAAAATAAAATAATTAAAAGTACGTGTGTCATATTCATATTAGAAAATATTTTTAATACGAAAATCTTCGTTGGTTTGATAAAATGTGATTTTTATTTATTTATTTGTTATCAAGCCCAAGTTAATGCCAATATGTAATCATAGCAAGCTATATTGCTGGTCATAGACCCAATTTGACATAAATTCCGCCCATGTTGCAAACTTTTGGAAAGAGGACTACAATCGGGGTGGGAAGGTATTCATAAAGAGGCTTTAAATGCCAATTGGGTTCGGAAAAGAATGTCAAAACCGACCTGACTCAGTAAAATCATTTATCACAAATTGCGCCTTTTTAGCCGCCATGTTTGGTGTGATGACATTTAAATTTCAAGGATCTGTGGACCATTCGATTGCTCTTTTACACATATGTATTACCAATACTTGAACATGGTTCACAAGTTTGGAACCCCCACATGAAGGGTCAGATCAGAAGAATCGAATCAATCCAGAAACAATTTTTACTTTATGCTCTTCGAAAATTAAAATGGCCAAATGGATTCCCTCACCAAAGTATGAAGATAAGCTGATGCTGCTTCAGTTGATAACTTTGGAAGAACGAAGAATGGTGGCTCAAGTAGTCTTTATTCACAAATTGATCATTGGTGAAAAATCCTCTAGCCATTAATTAGAAAATATCAATTTTCGTTACCACATTACCAAACTAGTAGTAATAATCTATTAATAGTGCCATTGGAAAAGTATAATTATAGAAAATATCAGCCAATGAATTTAATGCTTGATACATTCAACACTATTCTATCATCAAATGTATTCCCGAACGATTTTAATGTATACAGATGTGATAGGTTGACCCTTACTGAGAGTAATCAATCAAAAAAGAAGAAAAGTGGCGGTGGAGTCTTGATTGCGGTCCATGAATCATTGAATTCTCACCTAATAGGAAATGGTGAAGCATTTGGTACAGAACTAATTAGTGTACAGGTGAACCTTGGCGATTTTAATTTATTATTATCAGAATCATACATCAGACCAGGCTCACCATTGGCAGTCTACCAAGCAAATATGAATGCAATGAAATCATTTACATCTACAGCTAAAGCAAATGATACAATTATACATTCTGGTGACTTTAACTTGAGAGATTTATCATGGCTGACTGATGACGTAGACAATCCACAAATTGCTTTCCCTCTAAATGCAACCAGCAAAGAGCAAACCACAATTATTGATTCGTGTCATGAACTTGGACTACATCAAATCAATAAAAATTTCAACATAAACAACCGACTATTGGATTTGGTTTGGACAAATGACACCGACTTGATAAAATGTGATGTATGTATTGATCAATTATTGAAAATTGAGTGTCACCACCCAGCCACTCAGCTGACAATTTTAAAATACATCAAGACCAATAATAAAATTGAAGATGCCAATACATTCCTTGATTTTCAATCAGCTAACTATGCAAACATCAATGAGTCACTTGCATGCATAGAGTGGAATGCTATACTTCAACTTTCAAAGATACCATTTAATGATAAAGTAGATAAGTTTTATGAAGAAATTGATTCAGCTATAAAGAAACATGTTCAGATCAAAGTGCTTAAATCATCATCACACCCCAAATGGTTTAACCCACAACTTATTAATTTGAAAAATAGACTAAATAAATTGAGATCCAGGAGAAAATGGTCAATAGAGGCAAACTAGGAATTTTTGATGAAGCGAACTGAATATAATCGAAGTGCCAGAAGGGCATGTAATGATTATATAATTGAGATGGAACAAATGATAACCGATGATCCATTAACCTTTTACAAACATGTAAAATACTTGAACAAATGCAACGACAAATTACCGAATGTCATGGAGTTTAATGACCAGAAATCCAACAACGAATCAGAAACCGCGAATTTATTTGCTCAATTCTTCTCTACTGCTTACTCTAGATATAATCCAGAAGCAGTTAATAAGTTTGAATCCAACAACAAACATAGAAATGAATTGATAAATCTATGCAGTAATATTCCAAAAGTTGAAATAACTCAAGAAATAGTGACGCAAGCAATCGACCACCCACCAAATAACTTGGTTTCAGGCCCGGATGGAATTCCAAACCTATTCATAAAAAATTGTCTAGAATCATTAGTGAAACCAGTTACGCTAATCCTCAGTGAATCCATGAAAACGGTACAAGTACCTCAATGTTGGAAAACATCGTTTGTGAGACCGATATTCAAAAGTGGATCGAGAAATGACATTAGTAATTACAGAGGTGTGGCTCTCCAATGCTATCTATCCGAACATATTGAGTCAAAAAATGATTGCTTGATATTACAAAACACTATTATAATAATATTTTAAGGAATATTTTACTTCAACACTCAAAAATACCCTTTCAAGATAAAGTAGACAAGTTTTATGAAAACTGTACTCAGTTATCAAGTAACATGTTCAGGTCAAAGTGCATAAATCTTCATCACACCCCAAATGGTTCATCCTACAACTTTTAAATTTGAAAAATACACTGCCATTATATGCTTTATATGAACGATCTCCATTCACGAATATTTGAACGAAATGGACTTAGTAGTTCACGAAATATTGTCATACAATCATAGAGTGTAATTAGTATCAGATCAATCCTCAAGAGCTCGGTATGAAGCGTGCTTCATTCTTTCCCTCTAATAAATGGTACTTTCGACCCATCGTGCAAAAAGTGTCATTTTGTATGGGAGGTACCCGAAGGAAGTTTCGCATCTATGGTGTTGTGAGAACAAACTTGGAGAGGAGCAAAAATCAACCCCCGACGTCAAATTTGGACTCAATCTATACAGCCGTTCTCGATATATTGGCACTTTAATCCAAAAAACATTTTCAGAGCCTTATACAGCTCGAACGAGTGTAAATATCTCTGATGCCCAAACGGTTTCTTGAAGGGGGCTTCAAGTTCTGTTACCTGTGAGAATTTGAACGGAATCGACTTCGCCGTTCTCGAGACTTTGTCATTCAAAACAAGGTCCGAAGAGGGATGAACATTTGTATGGGGGATCCTTATTCGGGTCAATGGGTTCGTTGGAGAGCACGCCCTGGTATTTGAACCTTCGCCGTTCGGCTCACAGTCCTATGATTTTGATTAAACTCCACAGGAATGTAGCATTTGTTTAGCCTGATACAAAAATATATCGCTTGATACCCTAGCGACCTTGTGAATGGTACTTTTGGTCCATCGTGCAAAAAGTGTCATTTTGTATGGGAGGTACCCGGAGGAAGTGTCGCATCTATAAGGTTGTGAGAACAAACTTGGAGAGGAGCAAAAATTACCTCCCCATGCCAAATTTGGGCCCAATCTATACAGCCGTTCTCGATATATTGGCATTTTTATGCAAAAAAAATCACATTTTCAGAGCCTCATACAGCTCAAACGGATGGGGATATCTCTTCGACCTAAACTATTTATTGAGAGGGGACCTCAAGTTCTGTTACCTGTGACAATTTGAACGGAATCGACTTCGCCGTTCTCGAAATATTGTCAATCAAAACAAGGTCCAAAAAGGTGGGAAAATTTGTATGAGAGGTACCCGATGGGCGGCTCAGACCGTCCCCAAAATTCAGGTGGTGCGTCCCGATATTATGGATCCTCTGAAATTTTGAACGAAATCGGTCTACCCGTTCTTGAGTTACAGGGTGGTCAAACAAAAACAAAAAAAACACGAAACATATGCTTATATATTCACGTTGTTCATATTAAGCAATAGACTGAATAAATTGGGATCCAGGAGAAATTTTTGAACTGCAAAGCGAACTGAATATAATCAAAGTGCCAGAAAGGCCTATAATGATTATACAATTGAAATGGAAAAAATGATACCCGATGATCCATTAAATTGTTATAAACATGTAAAATATATGAACAAATCCAACGACAAATTACCGAATGTCATGGAGTTTAATGACCAGAAAACCAACAACGAATCAAAAACCGTGAATTTATTTACTCAATTCTTCTCTACTGCTTACTTTAGATACAATCCAGAAGAAGTTCATAAGTTTGAATCCAACAACAAACAAAGAATTGAATGGATTAATCTATGCAGTAACATTCCAAAAGATGATATAACTGAAGAACAAGTACCAAATAACTTGGTTTCAGGCCCGGATGGAATTCCAAATCTATATATATAAAAGAAAGTGCAAAAGTGTTGGTTAGTGAACTACTCTTTTTCCCTCAAGTCGATTTGATGACATTTTCAGGATATGTTGGGGCATGTATTGAGAGTGCACATAAGAAATATTTTCGCTGTCCGATGAATAAAACCGAAGTTATGGTCAAAAATGTGAACTTGTGTACAAATATTCATACAAATTGCCCATATATCAGCAGTTCCACATGAAGTCGCACAAAAATTGCAAGTCATCTCTCCGTTTTGGTTGGAAATTTAAACATATCACTTGAATGCCGAAAAAATGAGATCGCCAAATTTTTATCTCTCTAGGTAGAAGGGTTTGGCGGGAGCAGAAAGTCCATTTTTTGGATTTTGTCCGAAATCGCAAAAAGGGCCATTTATTGAAGAGTCATATCTTGGACACCGCTTTATGAAACATATGCATATCGTTTGAAACAAAAATATAAGAGAGGATTGCCGTGGGTAGTCGTGGAACATTTTTTTGAAATTGAATTTCAATTTTATCTTTTCAGTTGATAGCCTGTCAAAAAACGCTTTTATATAAGTGTTTACCTTACTGTAAGACGGTTTGAGAGGTAGCAGATATAGCTGAGTATGTAAAGTGGGTGATTTTGGAAAAGTCCATCATTTTAGTCAGAATATGCCATTCTTTTATGAATCATATCTCCCAAACGGTTGAAAATTTTGTTTTACTACCTTTGGCAAAGTTGTAGGTCTTGACTTGATGAAAAATTCTTCCACCAGAGTCGACACAAAAAAGTCACCCCTGAAGAATGAAAAACCCCCCCAAAAATGGTAACATCTGGGGTGCATATGGATCCTCCGGGAGTGATTTTTTGGGGTCAACCCCTTGAGATAAATTTTTTTTCACGTCAAGATCTGCAGTGAAGTCACATTCCCCACAATTTATGAGATATTACTGTGTATATGAGTCTCATATTGTAATGTATTAGAATGATAGGAATAGAAACGAGTCTGAATAGTAAGCTATTGAAGTATGAACTAACTATCTTTATTGAAAGTACAGTCAAACCAAAGTTCCCGTTAGTGGAATCGCAACAGTCAGATTTTTTTTTCCATTATCTCGAGGTTTCCACTATTGGGAGTTTCCATCAGAGGTAAAATGAATCAATTCAACAACTATATTTACGATTTTTCATTATTTGGAGGTTTTTTTTATTTAAATGAAATATCGATAAATTCACTTAAACAAAAATGTTTAAGTGAATTTATCGATATTTCATTCAATTTTTAGCGAGTAAAATTAAATTTGAAAATGAAACGAAGAATTAAATGTGAATCAAACAACTCATTGTTTAATGTTTATTAAAATAATCCTCAATTGACTGGGATGCGGCTTATTGATTTCAAATTCACACAAGATAAAAAAAATTGTAGTAATTGACCGATTTTCCACTATCTAGAGGTAAACTTTCCACTATCGGGAGGCAATTTTGTATGGAAATTCCACCGTCAAATTTTGTTTCCCATTTTCTCGAGGTTTCCGCTATTGGGAGTTTCCACTATCGAGAGATTCGACTGTATATTGTGGCAGTAAATCTTATGAAAACTGTCTAGGCTGTTGTCTCTGCAATATGAATTTTTAGCTGTTAATTTTGTTGTTTGTTTTGCGGTATCTTTCTGGATTTCATTCACTTGCATCTGAAGTGAATTTATTTTATCAATAAATATGTCAATTGTTGAATCATTGATCGGCACCTTATCTAAGTTTTGCATTTATAGTAGCATCATATATTCCAAAACCTCAATTGCATCTGTTTTAATGTTTATTGAGTAAACTGGTGGTGAATGTTGAGTTTACTGAATAAATCGACAGTGACAGTTCGATGATTAGTGTAAGGGTGCGTTCACAAACAGAAATCACAGTTGTCAAGTCCCTATTGAAATAAGAATTTTTTGTTCCACAACTTTTCGATCTGGTGGCCTCAATGACTAGGGGGATCTGTAAATTTGAAAAACTGACCCCCCCCCCAACGGCCACTCTGCCCAAACCAATAAATATACAGAAACGGCATGGGCATCATTTGAAGGGTTGAAAGTCAGCTTTCAATTTGCATTCAAATGATTCGAAAACGATTTTTTCATAATTTTCAAGATTCTATTGTAAATATATGTGAAATGTGGTGCATTTGCGTTATATTTGGGAAAATTAGTTTTTTCGAGATATTTCGGTTTGATGTGAAAAAACACCCTAAAATCAACAAAAATTGCCGTTTTTCATTCCATAATATTATAAATACCGCCAAGAATGTCATTTAATTAGTATTTTCTAATTCAAAGGAGACAATAGTTCTTCAGATTCCAATATTCTAAAATATCTGCTTTTCACGTTTTTGAGTTCGAAAGCTAAATAAATTGAATTACTTTCGTAATCCTGACTTTTCCGCATTGATATGGAATTTGGTGTTTATAAAGATTCCACCAAATTCCATATCAATTGTTAAAGAACAATTAATATTCGATTCACAATTCGATTTTCTAAGAATTTCGTACATTTTCACTAGTTTCTACATTCCATGATTTTTCAGCATAAAGACACATGTTGTGCATTATTCGAATAATAAGGACACTCAGAAGACTTGAATATCATTCAAATGACGCAAACTGCATGCATTTTTATTGGGAAATTCGGCCAGGAGAGTCAAAAATGTGAAAATCAGTACACTTGAATGCATGCCGCTCCGGAACGGCTAGACCAATATGGCTCAAATTCAATTGGAAACATCCGGTGATAATTCTGAACAAATTTGCTTTTGTAACCTTGGTATTTGAATCTCGGTTCGGGAGTTATCGTGCTAACGTACAGACTACGACGACGACGCCATTTAGCACCGGAGGTACCAGAACCGAGTATCCAAATAAAAAAAGTGCAAATCAAGATTTGTTTACCATGGAACTGAGACTCTGGTCAAAATTTGAGCCCAATCGGTAATCATTTTCCATGGGGTTATTCATTCATCTCAGCTAGCCTATTCATATTATATGTTAAAGTGTGCGTTTGACATTTTTGTATAGTAGCTATATAAATACATGTATTGTACAACAGGAACGAAGAATATCCAAACAAAAGGCAATACAAAAAATGTCTACTATATGAAAAATCATATGGCAGTGTACTGACATTTTTGTGTTTGTGTTCATATTTCTCATAATGTTTGCTAGCCTATTTAGTCAAGCTATGTGGAGTTGAATTTTTGAGGCAAAACCGATACTTTTCCTAAGCACATTTCATGTGCGGAAGGGTAAAAGTCAGGATTACGAATGTAATTCAATTTATTTACCATGGAATTACATGCTTTACGAAAACCGGATTTAAGCACTTGCGGTGGCCGTGAGTCCGAAAACGATTGCTTGAAATTATATTTCATAATGATCTTAGATTGAATGTTCATTAGCCTGGCCGCGCTTTGTATGGGTCTTGTAAAAGTGATCGATATCAATGAGTGCCGGGCGGGAAAAGTTTCTTTTTTATTTAAATTAAAAGAAAAATACATTTTGAGACAGTTTTGAGTATATTTGATGGACCCACAAATCGTGTGTAGCTCATAGAGTCAATTTTTCTGAATTTTATCGAATTTTTTCGATAATGTGTACTGAGACTCAAATAGATGTTTTATTGTATTTTTATTCTATAGTTTTAAATGCTTCAACAATTAGAAAAGCATTTTCTTTGAAAACATTTATTTTTTTTCGATTTATGAAGCCAAAAAGGCAATTTTTCTTCAATTTTTGCGAATTTTGACTTAATTTTTCTATTTATGAGGATTAAAATAAATTTGTATTTGAAACTTTACTCTATTACTTTGAATGAGGAACAAACAAAGAGTCTCAAGGAATTCATTATCCAGTCAAAGTGAATGCGTTCATCATGTGACAAATACTCTGACAGTTACAATGTATTTGTATAAGTGGTTGTCAACTTAAGAGTTTGACATTTCATGTTGAATAAACTAACACATGCAAACTTATCATGCACAATGCGCATTTATGGTAAAAAAATTTAGTGTCAATTGAAAGAAAAATATATTTTTGCTCAGTATACAAAGTATTTTACACCGAAAATGGCATCAAATGTGAAAACACGTAAAGCCGATGAAAAATTGAGAAATATAGCGCTGATAGGACATGTTTCACATCAAATTGTCGGAGCCAAATTGCCGAATTTCAAATAGGCAAATTTTGGAAGTATTTTTCTATAACATGCGTTATGTTAAATTGGACGCGAAAGAAAGTGCGAAGATAACAATCGATGCCGCTTCGATTTTCTGGCAACAGGCCCGTATACCAACTCGCAAGCTACACAAATGTGTCACCAAATTACTAAAAATGTACGATGACTGGAAAAATCTCCAAAAACGTAAAGTCGAAGAGATGTCCGCTGTGAAGAAGCAAAATTATGATGAGTTCATTAGCAATTTGGACAACCTTTTTGATATTGCACATACCATGACAATGATGCGAATCGAAGAAGACAAAGAATTTTTAAAACAACAACGAATGGACGGACGGCTAGGATCGATCAAAAAGTAGCGTCCAAAGAACAAAGATCAAAATCAAATCAATTCCAGTTTCAATGATGCCATTGTTCAATCAAAAATATCCCAAGTGGAATGTGAGCAAATCAAGGAATTTTGTCGCAAGCAACTTCAGCAAAAGCAAATTCGCGGAGACTACAAAGAACTCTCGGAGCTCACAGTCATATTTCTTGGTGGTGATGGTGGCGATTTCCGCACATGCGGTGCAATTTCTCATGCAAGATTCATGTCAAAATGCATCTATTGCCTCAAAATTTTCTTATTTCGTGGTCATTTCAAACTGATACCGAGAGAACTCAATTGTGTACGCGATATTTCAATTTTTGGCGTTAAGCTCTATATCAAGGCCTGGTACGAATGTCCAAATGCTATTAAATCACCAAATCAAGACTTAAATTTCCTGCGTGAAGCATTCGAATATGAAAAATGGGTACAATGTTTCAGGCGCGGTAGTTGAAAAGCTTAATAGTCATTTGTGGTATTTGACACCAGAAACAGTTGGCCTTGCTTCTTTTGATTCGAACGTGTCACTCGAAGTGAAGAGAAAAATGGTAAATCGTTTGAATGCAATGGACCCGGCTGTGACATTTTTCGATTACCGCAAGCATTCGAATCCAAAACATTTGTTAGAATGTGATTTGGCTGACTTTGTTTCATATAAAACGAATTTTTTTTTCTCAAGTTTTGAACTTTGTACTGATTGTTTTGAACTCGATCCATCTGAATGGGAAGATAACGAAGAATATCAAATTGCATTAGTATTTTGTCAAAATTTATTCGTAGTAAATGACGCCGCAGAGCGTGGAGTTAAGTTCATGAAAGATTATAATCGTGTTTTCACACGCGACGAAGAAGAAATGCAGTTGATATTGCAAGTTGTTGACTCATATCGAAAAATGTATCCGTCGCATACTAAATCGGCTTTGACCAACCAGCCGCAATTTTAATAACTGGTAATTTATTCCTCATTTAAAGTAATAGAGTAAAGTTTCAAATAGAAATTTATTTTAATCCTCATAAATAGAAAAATTAAGTCAAAATTCGCAAAAATTGAAGAAAAATTGCCTTTTTGGCTTCATAAATCGAAAAAAAATAAATGTTTTCAAAGAAAATGCTTTTCTAATTGTTGAAGCATTTAAAACTATAGAATAAAAATACAATAAAACATCTATTTGAGTCTCAGTACACATTATCGAAAAAATTCGATAAAATTCAGAAAAATTGACTCTATGAGCTACACACGATTTGTGGGTCCATCAAATATACTCAAAACTGTCTTAAAATGTATTTTTCTTTTAATTTAAATAAAAACGAAACTTTTCCCGCCCGGCACTCATTGATATCGATCACTTTTACAAAAATGGCCAGGCTAATATCTAGTCGATTTCAATGTGAGCACAGATACCATAAAAATGCGATTAATTGAATATTTAAAAATTTCAGGAAGATGAATAATCAATTTTAGAAATAGGCTAACTGATCGGTGCTAGCAAATATTGATTATAAATGAGTTTGTGCATTTTGTATTTATTATTTTTTATATCAATTTATAATAAACCACTTTTGGCGAAGAAATGTATGGTGCAGAACATTAACAATTAATTTGTGTTTGTAAAGAACTATTGTAAGAATGAAAGAAAAGCTGAATACAAAGCGAACAAGATTTCCACGGATGGGTTGATACGTTCAAACGTTTTGAAACGTGCCGTTTTCCCAATTTTTGCCAATCATTGAGTATATTCCCCAAGATCTTCAGCTTCAGTTTTGCATTTTTTCACAAGAGTACTCAATTTTTGGAAAAAATACTCTCGATTTTGAGTGCAAAAGTTTTTTCATTTCTTTGGAAATTCGGACATCTGCGAAGTATTATTATTCATTATATAATAATTAAATAATATAAAGACCACTGAAGACTTTGGTTTCAATTGATATGTTTCAGAATACAGGTTTTGTTTCAGTGGGAATCCATCTCATAGGTTTGAATGAAAATAAAATCGGTCCAAAAGTATGAAACACAAATTGCCACGTTGTCTGAAAAAACGGAAAGAATTCCATTGAAGTCGAACGAGTGACCGATTTCGCCGTTTACGGCTCATCAGCGCAGCTTGTCATAAATTCATACCATCTGCGGATCGAGTCACTTTCAAATGGAAATCAAACGATTCGGTGTGCAAACAGTGACATGTTATGAACCAAAGGTTATCAATAGAACGTTTTATTCCTCCGCACATACCTAAATATACTGTCCTTGATTTTCCTAAAAAATAGAAATTCATGCAAAAATAACCGAGGTCAGTAGAGAATGGACAAATTTCTTCAAAAATCGAAGACAACATATGGAAAGAACCGTTCAAGAATCGAGGACAAAAGATTTAACAAATTTCAATCTGAAATCGAATGAAAGTTTACATTGTCCATTGTGCTCGATTTTGAAGTAATGCCGCATGAATTATGCCAAGTAAACAGCTCAAGAACTGTGATATTAAGGTTCTGTCAAGATTAACTGCACAGGAAAGTACCATTCAAATCATCCCTCTTCTAATTTCTCGGAATAATGGATATCTTTATTTTTAATTCCGTACGTAGATTCTTTGATTTTTTGGCTCGGGGTTCGATTTTCTGATAATTCGTCACCATTTTCGATGCTATGGTTGCATCCAGCAAATATAGTAGATATTGGTCTTGAAGATTTGAAATCTAAAATTGAAGATAGATTTTCAAGTGAGCAGATATATTCTTCCCACCTGTAAAACTCGTATTACACATTTTTATCGCTCCGCAATGACTTACATAATCGAATGATCGTTCAGCATGTTAAAACGGGGTAAAAATATGGCTAAGTTTAACTATGGTCGAAAACCATTTGAATGGTATTTGTAAATAAATCACAATAATACTATTTTAGGTCGATGCATGTTAAGTGTCCATGGCATATGGTGACAGAAAATAAGTACATATTTTTAATAAGATTTTCGAGTGACGATTTTCCGTTAGCTTGACCGAAGCTTACACTAGCAGTCGGTGTGAGCCAAGTGTTAGCCAGCTGTGTATGTGTATGTTGTGTGCTTGTGTGCGAACGTTGAAAAGGTTGGCAGTTAACTCTGACATGTATGTATGAGTGCCGCTGACTAACGCATTCGTTAGCACCACTTTGGCAAATTGATCAGCTGATTAGGTCAGATAAAATCGTGATATCACAGTGGACGGTAGTCCACGCTAGTGACGCAAGCAACTACTATGTTTTATGAATGCTGTCAATTTACACAGAATTTAGTACTCTTTAAATTAGGACTGGACATTTTTTATTTTATAACTATGAGAAACGCTCTAATGTACGCTGAAACTCACGGAAGTTAGTAAGATGGTAAAACTAAGAAATTTTTGTTCTACACTTTTTCGATCTGTGGACCCCTATGCCCGGGAGGGGCGGGGAGGACCCCAGAAACATTGAAAATGTAAAGTTATTGAATGCATTAAAATATTAACGAAAAAATAAAAATAACCCGGTAGCCGCGGCACAAAATTGATATCAACAATTACACAAAACAGGAACGAAGAATATCCAAACAAAAGGCAATACAAAAACTGTCTACTATATGAAAAATCATATAGCAGTGTACTGACAATTTTTTTGTTTGTGTTCATATTTCTCATAATGTTTGCTAGCCTATTTAGTCAAGCTATGTGGAGTTGAATTTTTGAGGCAAAACCGATACTTTTCCTAAGCACATTTCATGTGCGGAAGGGTAAAAGTCAGGATTACGAATGTAATTCAATTTATTTACCATGGAATTACATGCTTTACGAAAACCGGATTTAAGCACTTGCGGTGGCCGTGAGTCCGAAAACGATTGCTTGAAATTATATTTCATAATGATCTTAGATTGAATGTTCATTAGCCTGGCCGCGCTTTGTATGGGTCTTGTAAAAGTGATCGATATCAATGAGTGCCGGGCGGGAAAAGTTTCGTTTTTATTTAAATTAAAAGAAAAATACATTTTAAGACAGTTTTGAGTATATTTGATGGACCCACAAATCGTGTGTAGCTCATAGAGTCAATTTTTCTGAATTTTATCGAATTTTTTCGATAATGTGTACTGAGACTCAAATAGATGTTTTATTGTATTTTTATTCTATAGTTTTAAATGCTTCAACAATTAGAAAAGCATTTTCTTTGAAAACATTTATTTTTTTTCGATTTATGAAGCCAAAAAGGCAATTTTTCTTCAATTTTTGCGAATTTTGACTTAATTTTTCTATTTATGAGGATTAAAATAAATTTGTATTTGAAACTTTACTCTATTACTTTGAATGAGGAACAAACAAAGAGTCTCAAGGAATTCATTATCCAGTCAAAGTGAATGCGTTCATCATGTGACAAATACTCTGACAGTTACAATGTATTTGTATAAGTGGTTGTCAACTTAAGAGTTTGACATTTCATGTTGAATAAACTAACACATGCAAACTTATCATGCGCAATGCGCATTTATGGTAAAAAAATTTAGTGTCAATTGAAAGAAAAATATATTTTTGCTCAGTATACAAAGTATTTTACACCGAAAATGGCATCAAATGTGAAAACACGTAAAGCCGATGAAAAATTGAGAAATATAGCGCTGATTGGACATGTTTCACATCAAATTGTCGGAGCCAAATTGCCGAATTTCAAATAGGCAAATTTTGGAAGTATTTTTCTATAACATGCGTTATGTTAAATTGGACGCGAAAGAAAGTGCGAAGTTAACAATCGATGCCGCTTCGATTTTCTGGCAACAGGCCCGTATACCAACTCGCAAGCTACACAACTCGGTAGCCGCGGCACAAAATTGATATCAACAATTTTGTGTAACGCTTTCGCTTCCCTGGGGTCCTCCTCATACAAAAAATATGAAAAAACTGCACTTTTTGCCCTTTTTCTCCCCCCTTGCCCTTTTTGGGGTTTTAAACAATATGAGTGAAATTAAACATTTATGTTGAAAATACATTTCAATGTGGAAAAGTTAAAAGTTCGACATATGTGCCAAAAAATACATTTTTCGCTGTTTTTGGGTGACTTTTGAATATTTTATGCCAATATCATATAAAAAAATCAATTATGTGGGATATATACGATATGGTTTATTTAAGTCCAGGGTTAGGGCCAATAACCCTGAAAACATGAACCAAACTTTTTGGGCCATTTAGCAAATGGCTGAAAATTTGCCCGCCGAAAGGCCGTTTTTCAGTTTTTCGCCGCCAGTGGTCGTGGTGGTAATTTTTTGGTTTTTAGAGGCCGGTCACGACCAAGATGGCGGCCAAATCAAAAACTTCCAGAACAAAAGTTGATTAGTTTTTCATGTACTACAATCCCTGAAAAGACAAATCGGGCAATGGAACATTAATTTGGTCTTCTTAACATTCAATCTAAGATCATTGCGACTGAAAAAGATAGAAATGTTTTCCAAGTCATTTTGTAATATCAAGCAATCGTTCTCAGTCTCAATATGTAGACTGTCCGTCTAGCATCATCTGCAAATGAAAGTAATGTAGAATCTTCAACATAATATGGTAGTTCTATGATAAATAATAAAAATAATGTGGCTCCAATTGGATAGCCCTGACCTGTACCAGAAGTAACATCAATTGGGATTGACTTCGTATAATCGATTTTTTCTATTTGCTTTCTGCCATTCAGATAGGCTTCATTCTATCTTAGAATCTCGTGGTTCAGACCCATGACATTGAGTTTGTGGGTCAATAGATCAATATTTACCGAATCAAAAGCCTTTGCTAGATCAATATAAATTGCATCAGTTTGAGTATTCATCGACAAGTTTTTCAATGTTGATGAAGCAAATTCAACTAGATTCGTAATTGTTGATCTTCCCTTTATGAATCCGTGCTGACTATCATTAATGATGTTCTTAATGTGAAAATTCAAATGACCTGTCAATATTGAATCCAGTAACTTTGCTAGCAATTCATTGATATCTGCATAGTTTGCTGATTGAAAATCAAGGAATGTTTTTACATTTTCAACTCTATCATTTTTCTTAATGCATTTCAATATTAGTTCAATGGCTGGGTGGTGGACTTCAATTTTCAATAATTGATCAATACATACATCACATTTTATTAAATTGGTGTCGTTTGTCCAAACCAAATCCAACAATCGGTTGTTTATGTTGAAATTTTTATTGATTTGATGTAAGCCAAGCTCATGGCACGAATCATCAATTGTGATTTCCTTCCACGGGTGATGTGGCATTTAATGGGAATGCGATTTGTGGATCATCAGCATCATCAGTTAGAAACAATAGATCGCTTAAGTTGAAGTCACCAGAATTTATAATTGTATCATTTGCTTTGGCTGTAGATGTAAATGATTTCATTGTATCCATATTTACTTGGTATTTGCCAATGGTGAGTATGATTAAGAAAAAATTAAAATCGCCAAGGTTCACCTGTACACAAATTAATTCTGTACCAAATGCTTCACCATTTCCTATTAGGTGAGAATTTAATGATTCATAAACCGCAATCAAATATCCACCGCTTATTTTCTAATTTGATTGATTACGCTCAGTAAGGCTCGACCTATCACATCTGTATACATTAAAATCATTCGGGAATACATTTGATGATGGAATTGTGTCATCAAGGTTAGTTTCACATAACATGTAAACCTTAAAAGAACAAATTAATATATTAGCAAAAAATTCTGGTAATTTGGTACGAAGCCCATTAACATTGTGGCAGTAAATCTTATTAAAACTGTCTAGGCTGTTGCCTCTGCAATATGAACTCTTAGGTGTTAATTTTGTTGTTGGTTTTGCGGTATCTTTCTGGATTTCATTCACTTGCATCTGAAGTGAATTTATTTCATCTATAAATATGTCAATTGTTGAATCATTGATCGGCACCTTATCTAAGTTTTGCATTTATAGTAGCATCATATATTCCAAAACCTCAATTGCATCTGTTTTAATGTTTATTGAGTAAACTGGTGGTGAATGTTGAGTTTACTGAATAAATCGACAGTGACAGTTCGATGATTAGTGTGCGTTCACAAACAGAAATCACAGTTGTCAAGTCCCTATTGAAATAAGAATTTTTTGTTCCACAACTTTTCGATCTGGTGGCCTCAATGACTAGGGGGATCTGTAAATTTGAAAAACTGACCCCCCCCCCCCCCAACGGCCACTGTGCCCAAACCAATAAATATACAGAAACGGCATGGGCATCATTTGAAGGATTGAAAGTCAGCATTCAATTTGCATTCAAATGATTCGAAAACGATTTTTTCATAATTTTCAAGATTCTAGTGTAAATATATGTGAAATGGTGCATTTGCGTTATATCTGTTTTTCAAGATATTTCGGTTTGAAGTGAAAATAAATGGGCTTACATGCGTAATTAAATTAAGCTAAAAATTTCATATACCTAAGAAAAATCATATTTCAAAATTAGCAAGTATCAAATATCAATTAAGATTATCCGTATAAATCAAATCCCAAACAACGGGACATCAAACACTACAAAAAAAAAACCATATCAAATTACACACAAATCTCAAATATCAAATTCCAAATTCGAGTGAAGAAATAAAATTCCAAATTTAAGATCAAAATATTGAATCAAGTCAGATAATTGAAATCCGCAACACAGAATCCAAATATAAAATTACAAACACAAATCCAAAATATCAAATTTCAAGATCGAATTTAAGAGATAAAAATTCCCTAAAATATCAAAATACCAAATTTCAAAATCGAATTCAAGAAATAATAATGGGCTAAAAAACAAAGTAAAATAAATGGGCTTACATGCGTAAGGCTTACTTTTCCGCACTTTTAACCATCAAGTGATTTATAAAATTAGTTTCAAGGTGAAAGTAAACATAGTGAAATTACAAGAAAACGTCATCCAATCAGCCTCAAATTCTGTTTAGACCCTTTTTTTTACAAAATAGGCAGTTTATAGGGGTTCGGAGCAGTGAGTTAAAAATCAGTTGTTCCACCTATTTTCTGATTCGAATCTATTGTATGACCACAAATATGGAATTATTTTATTTCTAAACCTCAGAACCATAATAATTTGCCTCAGAAAAGTCAAATGGGACCGCGGGAGACATTTTCTAGGCTTATTTGTGGTACTTTCCATATAAAAATTGAATTTCCAAACAAAAAGCCACATTCACTTGAGCCGAACGTGCGCCACAACGACTACCACAATACTGCTCAAAATTGGATGAAATCTTAGTGTTATTCATAACAAACTATTTGTAATAGTGGTTCATGAGTCAAAGATTAGATTTGAGCGTAAATTGATTAATAATTTTGCATATGGCGTACGTGTACTTATTATTTTATGAATTTTGTCTATTTTGGCTGCAAATTTGAGAAATTTCACATCAAATATGGAATGGTTGTATTTAAGAATCTCAGAACCAATATAGTTTGGCCCAGAAAAGTCATATGGGCTCGCGGAAAACATTTAGTAGGCTTATTTGTGGTAATTTCGTTCAAAAATGGCATTTTTAGGGCAATAAACGTATATTAACTTGAGAGCATGGCGCGCCAAAACGGCTACACCAATATTGCTCAAAATTTAATGGGATCCAAGTCTAATAATTTCCAAACAATGGTGAAATTTTGAAGTCGATCGGTGGAGTGGTTTTTGAGCTATCGTGGTAACAAAAAACGTGACACCGGACAACGGACGGCGGACGGCGCACAACGTGCCACAGCCCCACATAAACATGAGCTAAAAACGGTTCCACCACATTCCTATGTGTTCCAAACTTATAGAAAACTCATTTTTGGGGTTTCCGAAATTTGGGCCAATCGCAATACTTTTACGCATCACGTGGTGTGTAAAACACCCTAAAATCAACAAAAATTGCCGTTTTTCATTCCATAACATCACTGTGGACGGAAGTCCACGCGAGTGACGCAAGCAACTATGCATGCATAATGTCACAAGCCTATCCCTCGTAATATGCTTTGGTTCGATTCAAATTTTGAATACGAATCCAACGATACCCATATCATCAAAATCGGTTTATTCGTTCAAAAGTTATGACATTATCCAAATTTTACCCCCACCCCCTCGATAATGATGAAAGGGGCTATGTTTGTCTGTCGGTACTTTCAATCGATTTCGACAATACTCACGGAAGTTGATAGGCGGGTAAAACTGAGAATTTTTTGTTCTACACTTTTTCGATCTGTGGACCCCTATGCCCGGGAGGGGCGGGGAGGACCCCAGGGACATTGAAAATGTAAAGTTATTGAATGCATTAAAATATTAACGAAAAAATAAAAATAATGATTTGATCTGGGAACCCCCCTGACCAGGGGTTAAAAAACCTTAAACGTGAAAAACTTTTTTTTCATAATTTTCAAATTTTAGGGTAATAATAGGTGAAAAATGCATACTCGTTATATCTGGGAAAATCCGTTTTTTCGAGATATTGAGGTTCGAACCGAAAAAACACTTTGAAAATGGCCAAAAATGCTATTTTCCTGAATTTATGCTAAAAATGGGCAAAAATGTATATAAATTGCAGTTTCAAAGCTATCCAATTTGAAATGGACAATTGTCTTTCATATTGCAATATGCTTCAAAAACATGTTCTACGATAAAATCGAATATGAAGCCCCAAAACTGGATATTTTTTCTATAATTCACATTTTCGGGGCTTTTACGATTGTTCCAATACAAAAGTTTTGAGATCAATTGAAAAACCTCTTGGCGCGGTAAAAACTCGTGTCGCAAGCGGAAGCGGTGCACAAAATTACTGATATCAATTTTGTGATGCGGCTAGCGGGTTATATTTATTTTTATGGATAACATTTTAGCCAAATAGTTCAACAGCCGAATTTAAATAATAACATTTTTAAATCGATTAAAATTAAAATAACCCGCTAGCCGCGTCACAAAATTGATATCAGTAGTTTTGTGCACCGCTTTCGCTTGCGACACGAGTTTTTACCGCGCCAGGAGGTTTTTCAGTTGATTACAAATAGCGCCAAGAATGTCATTTAATGAATATCTTCTCATTCAATGGAGACAATTGTTCTTCAGATTCCAATACTCTAAAATATCTGCTTTTCACGTTTTTGAGTTCGAAAGCTAAATAAATTGAATTACTTTCGTAATCCTGACTTTTCCGAATTGATATGGAATTTTGTGTTTATAAAGATAAACACCAAATTCCATATCAATTGTTAAAGAACAATTCAATTCGTTGACCAGTCAAGAGAGAAAGTATTAGTTCTGCCATGAAAATGGGCTAAATGTTATTGTTTCAAACAATGTACTGTATTTCGACAAAGTATGTGCACATTAATGCACGTCGCTATGAAATTACTACCGTAATATGGCTAATTTGCAACACAACACGTTCTGCTACACAACGTTTTTTAATTTGGGACTCCTTTCTTGAGATATATTCGATTCACGATTCAATTTTCTACGAATTTCGTACATTTTCAATAGTTTTTACATTCCATGATTTTTCAGCATAAAGTGCATTATTCGAATAATAAGGACACCCAGAAGACTTGAATGACAAACTGCATGCATTTTTATTGAAAAATACGGCCAGGAGAGTCAAAAATGTGAAAATCAGAGAACCCGACTCACGTACACTTGAGTGCATGCCGCTCCGGAACGGCTCGACCAATATGGCTCAAATTCAATTGGAAACATCCGGTGATAATTCTGAACAAATTTGCTTTTGTAACCTTGGTATTTGAATCTCGGTTCGGGAGTTATCGTGCTAACGTACAGACTACGACGACGACGCCATTTAGCACCGGAGGTACCAGAACCGAGTATCCAAATAAAAAAAGTGCAAATCAAGATTTGTTTCCATGAGACTCTGGTCAAAATTTGAGCCCAATCGGTAATCATTTACCATGGGGTTATTCATTCATCTCAGCTAGCCTATTCATATTATATGTTAAAGTGTGCGTTTGGCATTTTTGTATAGTAGCTATATAAATACATGTATTGTACAACAGGAACGAAGAATATCCAAACAAAAGGGAATACAAAATTTGTCTACTATATGAAAAATCATATAGCAGTGTACTGACATTTTTGTGTTTGTGTTCATATTTCTTATAATGTTTGCTATCCTTTGCCGGCCTTTGCTAGCTTCTCCTAGCTTTTATAGTATGAAAGTCCCCATGTCATATACTCAAGCGCGGTGGAGTTGAATTTTTGAGGCAAAACCAATACTTTTCCTGAGCACATTACATGTGCGGAAAAGTAAGAATACCCTAAAATCGATCAAAAATTCAATATTCCATATTATCATATGATAAATTCCAACAAATGTCATCAAATTTTTATTTAAATATACTCTGATTCAAGAGATACAATAGTTCTTCGATATCTTCAAGAATATTTACTCAATAAGACTGAGAATTTCACAAATTACTTAAAAGTTGTTTATGCAAGCCGCGTCACGAAATTGATATCAGTTGTTTTGTGTACCGTTTTCGCTTGCGGCAAGTGGTTTTTATTTGATAAAATTTTACATATATATATTATTTGAAGAACAAATTACCTTTCAGGAGGAGCACGAAGTTTTTTTTATCATCATTTCCCTTGGGATATTCCCAATCAATATCAAGTCCATCAAAACCTCGTTTACGTAAAAAATGTATAGCTGAATATATGAATGTCTGGCGAGCATATCGTGATGCTGCCATATCCTTAAATTTCTGTGTACCAAATGACCATCCACCTATAGCCAATAGAACTTTCAATTTCGGATTCACGTTTTTCAATCCCACTACTTTTTCATAAAACCCAGGGACGCCCTCCTTTGCCTCATCATTGCTTTCAAATGAACTCAAACGCCCCTTTTTCAGCCACCCAAATGCGTATATGATGTGGGTACACAGGTCTGCTGGAATGTCTTCTGGAACGAACTTTCCGATTTTGGTTCGATATTGGGACCAATTGGTGTAATAACATACAATCTATAGAACCGGATGTAAAAAATTTAAATAATTTTGTAAATATCTAATAATATTTTGAATTACCTTATAGTTGTCTTTGCTGGGTTTACCAAAATCTGAACTATTCGCTGGATTAGTGACTAAATCAAACTTTGCCTTGTTTCGTACTCTGAACCGATTCACCGAAGATGCTGAGGCTTGATCTGAATCTGATGTTGTTTCGCTTCGTCCATCATCTAACATGAATGTCTTTCGAGATGATGTTATTTGTTTTTGTATTGCTTCCGAGTCATTCTCAAATTTATCAGAATCTCTCTTCAGAGGGCCGTTGGTTGTTGGTCTTCGACGTCTTGATTTTGGAACTAATGGAGGAAACAATCGAATGCATGAGAATATAAGAACTTATCTTCACGTATTAGCACTGAAAAAAAAAACTCGGACCAAAGAGGAACACAACCATTTTAGTTTTTTAAATGCGCATCAAAAAAAAAAACTTGTGTAGTATTTGTGATAGATCCAGATAGATTTCCAAGCATCTCCGAATTCTCGAGGAAAATTTTCGTGCAGAAGACATAGTTATTATTCTCAAGAAAAGAAACATTATTCTCATAGACAAATTCTATATACGGTCACACCAGTTTGGCACTGTTGCGCTATTTTTTCATACAAACATTGAAGTGAAAGCGGTATGTAATTTAGCGCGAATACGGCAGGTTTTCATCACATTTTATTAAATTGGTGTCGTTTGTCCAAACCAAATCCAACAGTCGGTTGTTTATATTGAAATTTTTATTGATTTGATGTAATCCAAGCTCATGGCACGAATCAATAATTGTGATTTGCTTTTTGTTGGTAGCATTTAATGGGATTGCAATCTGTGGATTATCTAAATCATCAGTTAGCCACAATAAATCGCTTAAGTTAAAGTCACCAGAATTTATGATTATATCATTTGCTTTGGCTGTAGATGTGAATGATTTCATTGTATCCATATTTGCTTAGTAGACTGCCAATGGTGAGTCTGGTCTGATGTTTGATTCTATTAAGAATAAATTAAAATCGCCAAGGTTCACCTGTACACAAATTATTTCTGTACCAAATGCTTCACCATTTCCCATAAGGTGAGAATTTAATGATTAAAAAGTACCATTCACAAGGTCGCTAGGGTATCAAGCGATATATTTTTGGATCAGTCTAAGCAAATGCTACATTCCTGTGGAGTTTAAACAAAATCATAGGAATACATTGATCCGAACGGAGATCCCCCATACAAATGTTCATCCCTCTTTGGACCTTGAATGACAAAGTCCCGAGAACGATGAAGTCGATCCTGTTCAAATTCTCACAGGTGACGTAACTTGAGGCCCCCTTCAAAAAACCGTTTTGGTATCAGAGATATCCCCATCCGTTCGAGCTGATTACAGGGAAAGAATGGAGCACGCCAGCCGAAGCGGAACGGAGGCCGGCTACATACCGAACAAAGGATTGGTCTGATACTAACTACAGCCTATGATTGTATGACAATATTTCGTGAACTACTAAGTCCATTTCGTTCAAATATTCGTGAATAGAGATCGTTCATATTAAGCCCTCGTGACATTTATGCCCAAATGGCAGTGTATTGCTTAATATGAACAACGTAAATATATAAGCATATGTATCCTTTTTTTAATTTTTTCATTTTCGCTTACTTTTTTCAACGTGAATATATAAGCATATGTATTGTTTTTTTTTCATTTATTTATTTATTTGTTTGTTTGACCACCCTGTAACTCGAGATTTCGTTCAAAATTTCGGAGGATCTATAAAATATAGATTGGGTCCAAATTTGGCATCGAGGGTTGATTTTCGCCCTTTCCAAGTTTGTTCTCACAACCTCATAGATGTGAGACTTCTTTCTGGTATTTCCCATACAAAATGACACTTTTTGCACGGTGGGCCAAACCACCACTCACAAGGGTATGAAGCGATATATTTTTGGATCAATCTAAACAAATGCTACATTCCTGTGGAGTTTAATCAAGATCATAGGACTGTAAGCCAAACGGTGAAGGTTCAAATATCCGGGCACACGGTCCAACGAACCCATTGATCCAAACGGAGAGCCCCCATACAAATGTTCATCCCTTTTTGGACCTTATTCTGAATGTCAAAGTCTCGAGAACGGCGAAGTCGATTCCGTTCAAATTCTCACAGGTAACAGAACTTGAGGCCCCCTTCATGAAACCGTTTTGTGATCCAAGATATCAACACCCGTTCGAGCTGTATGAGTTTATTGCATAAAAATGCCAATATAACGAGAACGGCTTAAAAGATTGAGTCAAAATTTGACATCGAGGGTTGATGTCCGCTTCTCTCCAAGTTTGTCCTCACAACCCCATAGAGGCGACACTTCTTTCGGGTACCTCCCATACAAAATGACACTTTTTGCACAATGAATCGAAAGATCTATTCACAACGTCGTTAGGATCGCTGCTACATTCCTGTGGAGACATTCAAAGTCATAGGACTGTGAGCCGAACGGTGAATCTAACAATTTTTTTTTCAACACCGAAAATACAAGTGTTCGTTTGGTTTTAAGCGGTGGTTGAAAACGGGCTAGTTCCAACAAAAACACCGTTACAAACAAAGACTTTCGCTACAGGGAAAGAATGGAGCAGTCTGGCCGAAGCGAAGTGGAGATCGGCTACGTACCCAGCAAACGATTGATCAGATACTTATTACAGCCTATGCTTGTATGACAATATTCCGTGAACTACTAAGTCCATTTCGTTCAAATGTTCGTGGATAGAGATCGTTCATATTAAGCCCTCGTGACATTTATGCCCAAATGGCAGAGAAATTAATGTTAATTATCTGCACCATACAGCGTTTCTTCACCTAGGTGGTTTATTATAAATCTATCCCAGTGAACCAAATGAGTGGTTATTATATGCATATCACTAATGCATAAATTATGCTTGAATTTAACTCATTTTACCCTTTTTTTAACCTTTTTTTATGCATTATTTATGCTTTATTTATGCTATATGTATGATATATGTATGATATATGTATGCATGCAATTGGACAATTTTCTCTGTGAAGAAAATCATAATTATGTATTAATACGCCACAGAGTGCTTGATTCATGAATTAAATCACAATAACAAGTTCTTAAAACCAGTTTAAATCCATTTTTGAATAAGCAATATGCATATATTATGCATTTTTCTACCTTCCAGATATGCATGAAAAAAGGTAAAATATGGGTAAAATATGCATAAATTATGCATACAGCCTTTACTTTTTGCAGCTTTATATACGCATAAATTATGCGAAAAACCATTACTATTGGTTCACTGGGTTTGAATTTTCCGATGCTGTAAGTGCGCCACGTGGTGTAGTTTTAACAATATCAATATACATGCAATAGCATACGGCATATTACCGTGTTGGTTTCGAAGCTTTGAAAAATGCCATCTTATCAAAATGCGAACGAAAACATTTTATTTTAGTAAAGTCGATTTTCTCTGCGGAAAACGCTACAGAAGACATCACATTTTTGGGGATGTTTTTGAAGGAGATTTTTGTATTTTTTTGGGGGGGGGGGGGTATTTTGCGAGTTTTTTGGAGGTTTTGGTTTTACTCGTTAATTCTATGAATATTATTATTTGAAATGAAGAATAAAAATCAATTAGATAACTTATGATTTCGGAAATAGTAATCATTTCATTATTCAGCCATTATTTTTTCAAAAATATATATGACCATTATAAATAATGTTGCCACAACAAGCATAAATATTTGTCCAAACGTGCAGAAAATCAATCTTACACAGATTGGTGATCAGGTGCAGATGGTGTGTGACATTTAAGTTTTATTTGTACTAGATCATATTGTGGCTCTATATCAATTCAACCAGACGAAATAATGTTGTTTGACTATGTTGGATAACATTTCGAATGACTTTTGGGACATATTTACTACTGTGTATCGAATATTCAGTAACATTTTTGGGCACAGTTTGATTTGGCTGTTAACAAATTTCAAATTGTTTTAACGTACAAAAAATCATTTAATTCGACGAAGTTTATTCGGAAAAATATATTTTTACCATGCATAGACGAAAAAATAGTTTTATTCAAGGAGGGTGCACCCAGTACAAAAAATGTCGTATAAGGTGCCAATACGCCAAATTTGATGCCACTTTTTAAAAAGAACCGATGCATCCTAACATACTGTACAGGCCAAAAGTTTGGATACGAGTTCCCGACGACGAAAAAATGGTTCTCTCTTATATATATGATTTTTTTTTGGGGCACAGTCACACGGGGAACATTATGGAAACTGGAAACATTTTCAAGAGTGTCCTAAAAATGTTAAGGGAAAAAATCTGGAAAATTCGATGGTTTTTTAATCCTTTAAAACTTTAAAACTATAAAAATTTTGGAAAAAAATGTTCTTTGATATGTGACCCCCAGGGAAAAAATGTAGCCAGAGAAAAATTTGTGCGATTCCATGTGAAAAACAACAAACTTGGTTTAAAATGAGAGAGCATTATTGCATTTTTAAGCTGACCAATTTTGGCGATTTTTCATCATATCAGCTGATTTGATAATGATACCGTAAAATTGAGCAGAGGATAGTTTCAGTCACCATCACTTCCCATAAATTTGTGCATCTATTAGAGCTGTTCATGATCACATCTTCGAAAAAAATTGTTTTTCTTCGAAATTGAAAAATATTCAAAATCTAGGCATTTCAGAAAAAAATGAATTTAATCTGTTGCAAGCGCTTACCTTCAGAATTTCCTAATTCGGTGCAAATCACAAATATAAAGAACACGACTAAAATCCTGGAAGTTCGTGATGTAAACTGAAAAAAAACAAGAAATAATTTAAAAGAAAATTGAATCGAGAACAATCACAATTGTTTTGATTTCTTGAGGCTCTACTGGCCATATCGCTTATCAAAATTGTGTAAAACCAGCCTCATACGAAAGATATGGCTGTTGTCAAAACATATGTAGATAATTGAGTGGACCTCGTTGAAAAAAATTTGTTTCTTCTTGGGGGACCAGACGGTTTCCGCATTTTCGAGTCCAAAAAAACAAGATGGTTCGCTTCGCTTGAAAATTATACTTACATCTTCCATTCTTTTAGTTTGTTGATGCAACAAACCATCTAGCACTACATGTCCAAAATTATTGCTCAACGAACATCATCTATTGTTTTTTTTTTTTCAAACAGCTAACTTTTATTTTACGCTAGGGTGTCGGAATTAAGTTAAGGAAATATATGATTTAATATTAAATATTAAATTTCAAATATGATTTATTTCAATTGTCGTTCATGATCGACCATCATGGTCTACCACGGCTTACCACGGTCAATCATGCTGGCCATCGTGGTCAGCCAAATGGGCAAGGTAGAGAAAAACAAAAAAAACACTTAGGACAATGGCCTACATTACATGTAGTGCTACATTTCATTACATAACATGTAGTACTACATTTCATTATATAACATGAAGTGCTAAAAATGGAATAAAAAAAATCCGAAAAAGTGCCGGCAACGGGTGCCGACATCAGGCGCGTATTTAGGGAGGGGTGGTGGGTTCGGGGGATAACTTCAGCTCAAGGCTCAATGTAAATCAAATGGAAACGTCAGACTGGTTCTGTTTAACGCAAGACCTTGACTGAACTATTTGCGATTTTCGGTCAAATGACCCACTTTGCAGGCATGAGTTTGCAATCAATAGCAAAATTTGCGGTTAGATGAAATTTTTGTATGTAAAGATATCCAGACCGCGGTCAAAAATTGCGATCATGACGATTAGTAAAATAGAGCCCAGGATATATTTACTGTCCTATGCATACATTTTCTTGTAAATTTAATGCTAATTCGACATATTGAACCATTCCAAAAATTTAAAACCCCCCCCGAAACTTGTGTCTAGACTCGCGCCTGGCCGACATAATAGACTTCAGTATGATATTCGATGAAAAATCAAAATGTTTGGAAAATAATGCACATTTTTCAAGGTTTTGACTCTTGTTCGAAAGATTTTAGAATGTTTTATGAATTTATAACAGAATTTTGAACAAAAAGTCAACTAAATAATTCAAAATCATCAAACTGTGACCCATCTACGGGTGAAATTTCTCGGATTTTTCCGCAAAGGGAAATCGATATTTTTTTTTAATGTTAATGTTCACCATACAGCGATTCTTCGCCAAAAGTGGTTTATTATAAATTTATATAAAAATAATATATACAAAATGTACAAATTCATTTATAATCAATATTTTCTAGCACCGATCAGTTAACCTATTTGCCAACCCTATCGGTTACGGAGCAAAACGCTGCGATTAACTGATTGCAAAATTGATTATTACATTCATCTTCTTAAAGTTTTAAAATATCCAATGAATCGCTTTTCATGGTATCTGTGCTCACATTGAAATCAACTAGATATCTATCACAATAAGGAATCTTTTTATCGGAAAATGTGAATACACTGCCAATTCCAAGCTAGTCTTGATTCGGCCTTTGCTAATGTGTGATTTGAAATTGAGTTGACCAACAAGAACAACTCCCAAGTCTTTGATTTCATTGACTCTTTGGATGACTTCATTTCCAATGCTGTAGTTCCTCAACATTTTGGTCTTCTTTACATTCAATCTAAGATCATTACGACTGAAAAAGCCACAAATGTTGTCCAAGTCATTTTGCAATTTCAAGCAACCTATTTCCGAGTGAAGCGATTCATTCAGTCGGGAGATAATTACGTTCGAATGCAGTGGAAGCCGCTGTATCATTTGCAAACAGTGCCAGTTCGACTTTGTCTACTGTTTGTAAATCGGCAATGTAAAGTGCATATAAGATTGATGAAATGCAATGTCAAGGCCTTGCGGTAGACCGGCTGGAATGTGATAACTATTTGATGCATTATTATTAATATGAACGGCAGATTTACGATTGCGAACAAATGCGTTGAGTATTCTGGTCAAAAAGTTGGCAAATTAAATTTGATTAATTTATATATGAGGCCATCATACCACATCGAATCGAACGCTTTCACGATATGCGCTGATTGTTTGAGGTGATGAATCGCTTGATGCTCATTGCTTGCTGTGTCGTTGAGTGACCTCTCTGGAAACCTAACAGGTGTTTCTCTTCGATGAAGTCAACCTGAACGATTTTCTCGGGAATTTTGCAGAGCGCATTTGACAAACTGATTGGCCTATAACTGTTTGGATCGCTTGGTGATTTACCTGCATTTAGAATCGGGATGACTTTGGCAATTCTAAACGCAGATGGCCGTATGAGAGTTTCAAGCATTTGTTGATGGTGTTTGTGAACCATTCGAGTGCTGCAAGCGAGAGCTGTTTCAATAGAACGTTCTGAATCGTGTCAATATCAGGCGATTTGAATGGTTTCATGCCCGCATCCAAGTGCTTCCCTATAATTTTTATAGGGCCCTATAATTTTTTAAGTACCATATTTTTTGAATGTATTATTGAACTTTCATTGCAAAAAGTATCTATATAGATTATTATGGAGTTCTGACTTTAACCCTCTAATGCATGAATTTTTCTCAGCGTTTTGAGGTATCTAATGAGGATGATTTTGTTTCCAAACCAATTAAAAATATAGTGAGAATCCTTAAAACTGCATAGCTTACTTGGAAAATGCATTTGACAACGAAAAAGAACAATGGAATCCATTGTTCAAAAGTGTCAAATCTTTAGAAATCGCAATTTTTTTTTGGTCAAATTCAATTTTTTTTTTCGTTCATGCTTGTAACTCAACAACCGCTCAAGATAAAATCATAAGTTTTGCAGCAAATGAAAGCCGAATGTTTTTTATGTCATGGTTTTATTGGATTGCTGTTTGAAGTGCGTTTTATTTACGATTATCCAAACCCGCCAAAAGGCGGACCTATGCACTAGAGGGTTAAATTTTCATTATTTTCGTATTTTGAGAGCGATTTAAAAGTTATAGGGCCCTATAAAAATTATAGGAACCCTATAATTTTCTAAATCACTGAAATTTCCAATACCGATCATTTTCTCAACTAGAATTTATCCAAAAATGAATACCTATTGAAAATTAAGCCGGATTGGCTCAAAAGCAATTTTTGCTCGAAAATTACGAAAATCGAGCAAAAAACTCAGAAAATTCAATTTTTGTGGCATAGAAAAATTCCATAAAGGGTAGGGAATATGATATCACTGTCTTCAGCAAAGTTGTAGATATTGACGCTACGAAAAAAAATTCTAATGGGTCGACCCCAAAACACACTCCCAGAAGGTCCGGATTCACCCCAAATATTAGTATTTTTGGGAGGGACTTTCACCTTCAGGGGTGATTTTTTTTTTGTTCGGCTCCCCAGGGAAAAATTTTCGTCGGGTCAAGACCTTCAACTTAGCTTAAGACAGAAAACCCAAATTTATAACCATTTAGGAGATATAAAGATGGGTTATTTTGGAAAAGTTCGTCATTTTAGTAAGGAATATACCATTTTGTTAAGAGTCATATCTTTAACCTTAGACCTGTCCTCTGGGCACTCAGTGCCCGAGCCGATATGTAATTTGAAATAAAAATGTAAATATGTAGCCAAACATCATATGGTGATATTTTTCATAAAGAACACTTCAATCTCTACCTACAGTGTGAGTTTCATTGAGTTTGTGTGGCGCATTTCCAAATGAGAGCGGTGAATAATGCATATACTCTGTACGTCCTCTCGGGCACTCAGTGCCCGAGTTGGTATTCCGTACATTTTGTATGGTCATCTTTTGAGTCGAAATCCATATATTTGGGGATCAATTTGCGACCAATTTGATCTCAATTTGGGGTCGAAGTCAATTTTCATGCAAAATCCTGTGTGGGCACTCATATTTCGAAAGGATTTGTTAGAAAGAAAGTCTTCAATTTTTTATTCCACAGGATGTGGAATATAGCTGCGAGTCCGACGCACACATACATATCATTGCTTTCAAAATCGGTAGAGTGATTTTTGAAATATTGCAAAAATTCGATTTTTTTTTTCAAAAAATGTCAATTTTCCATACAAAATATACTACGGGCACTGAGTGCCCAAGAGGACAGAAATATGATGAGATCTCAGAGGACAGGTCTAAGGTTAAAACGGTTGGGAATTTGGGTTTTCTGTCAAAGTTGTAGGTCTTGACGTGAAAAAAAATTTCCCCCAAGGAGTCGACCAAAAAAGCCGACCCTAAATATTAGCATTTTTGGAAGGGATTTTCACCCTCCAGTAGTGACTTTTTTATCGACTCCCCGGGGGAAATTTTTTGTAATTTGATGAATTTCAGTCACTTCGATTGTCGGTGTTAAGCAATTCAAAAAGGCGTATGTGTCATAGATTCTCACCATGCCCGAAAAAACCCCCCCTCCTGGGTCCAAAGGGGTCGAATGTTCAAAAACTGACCATTTTTCACGGTTTTTGGCCCCTTATTCACAAAATATACGGAATTTTTACATTCTGTTTTGAAATTAGTGTAGTCTTTGACTAAATACACAACTCATCGGAACACATCAATACCATAAAACCACTTGCTCAAAATCACATGGAAAACCCCAAAAATGACATTTTTTTACAAAGCGGTGAAGCGAAATACAAATGCGCTAGGGCACGTAGTAGGCTACGCCCTAGGGGGTAATTGCAACGCCAAATATAATGGAATATTATGGAATAATGTGGAATATTTTGCACATATTCAATGATATAACATCGGGCAACACCATTAATTCATCAATATGCAGTGATGTGCAGTAATATTCCTGATTGAGAATACTCAATATGCACGGCAGTGAATATTGTGAATGGGTGTACATTTCTCTACATAAATTGGAATATCAGGGAATATTAGTGCATGTTTTGGCCTGATAATCTGCAATCAGCCCCAAGGCTACGCCATATAATTTGCATAGCGTAGTTAGGGCACGTAGTCTCATCGTTACACCGCTTTGGTTTTTTATGGTTTTTCACACATAATTCACAAAAAGTTAAGATTTTTTCCATACATCTTCAATATCATGATCAAATTCGCAACATATCAAGACTATAAAATCTCTTTTTTGCAACTTGTTCACATTTATTCTTCATTTTCTCTCAGATTTTAACATTTTTGACCATATTTTTATTTTAAAGCATTGAAATTCAGCAAAAAGAGTATATAAATCTATTAAAATCATTAAAAGAAGCAACAAATATTGGAAAAAATCACTCATTTCATTAACTTAGCACACACTCAATTCAGTAGTAGGAAAATATTTTCAATGTAGTGGTGAAATGGTATTTTACCGCCATTTGGTTTGTATGTGGCGGAAATTTCTATATAAAATACACAAATCTATTGTCAGAAATCTTACACACAGGCATTATCGGCTGTAGCCGAACACGTTGTAATATAATTTGAATTTGTCAGAGCGCAACAATATGATTTGTGGTTCAGCACCTCTCGTTTCGGCATACAGTGATACTTCGTCATGATGAAAGCAGCAGAAGAAACGCAATCATAGTAGCTATGAGAATGTTTGTGAGTTCTTCTTCACCTCTTCGATTCTTTTTGCTTCTATTCTTCCATCTCTGTGTAGTTATCGATATCGGAGCAAGAGGTGAACACCAAACAAATGATTTTGTTGCACTCTGATGAATATAAATCATATATTTCCAATATTTTTGGCTGCAGTCGATTACAATTGTGTGCGATTGTTGATAGAAAATTTTGAATTTTATATAGAAATTACCGCCAAATGCAAACCAAGTGGCGGTGAAATTCCATTTCACCATCACATTGAAAATATTTTGCTACCTCTGAATTGAGTGTGCAATGATAGGCGATCACCTATCATTGCTAAGCATACATGGCCGAGCTCTGAAGGCCAGGGGAGGGGGGGTTAAATTGACAAAATCGTCTAGATCAATTGCTAATTTTAAGGAAATCACTTGGGGGGGAGGGGAAATGAGACGCACATTAGTTTGGGTGCGGTATTTGGATTCTTTGATTTGGATCGTATGTTGGTTTTGGTTGTCAAGAATTTTGAAAGAAATGGACATGTTAAGTCATCGGCTCTGTGTGCGATGTCTTCGAGCTGTGCACTAGCACAATTGAAACATTTGTATTTTGGATTTCTAGGAGTGCTATCGATATTGGTGCAATCGCTAGTGAGATGGGCACCGCAACATTTGAGACAAGCCTCATATCTGAAGCACTGCAGAATTCCGTGACCGAACACAAGGCATCGTCTACATTGCGTAGGGCCTTTACGTTTTGGTTTAAACGGTTGCATCTTTATCGACCTCATGCAAACCTGACAACACTGCCTTGAATATTTTTTCTGTTTTGTCCGGATGTAAAATAAAGTTCGTGTTTTTTGTTTTCAAAGCATCAACGATTTTCTTTTTATGCTCATAATTTTAATTTCACAATCGACTTTTAGTTTTGTGGTGATTTCTTTGATATTCGTTTCATGATCGGTGACGATAAAATCGGCTAAATTTTCTACTTGCTTGGACGCGGTGTGCTGTCCGCTTTGTCTTCATTGTTGCTCAACAAACTGAATTTATTTGAGAGTGGCAATTATTGAATTTAAAAATTTGGTCGACGGCGATCTTTTTATTTTGTTCATTTTTTAAATTAAACCCTTTACTGGGAAATTAACTTATAGCAAGTAAAAACGGAATAGATACCTAGCGTTAATATATGCGTCTATCACTTGTGACTACTGTCCCATAACTGGTTGATTTACTAATGATTCAATATGCTTTGGAATTCCATCCGGGCGTGCATAACGTTAGTGTGTAATGTGTGCGTTGTGCGTTGTGCAATGTAAACACTTAAACCAAAGCGGTGAAGCGACATACAAATGCGCTAGGGCACGAAGTAAGCTACGCCATATGATTTTCATAGCGTAGTTGGGGCACAGAGTCTCATCGTTGCACCGCTTTGACTTAAACTTTCAAACGCGATCTTAGATTTGATTCAAATTTAGCATATGCGTACCCAGAGGGGGGCAGGGGGGGATTTACGTGCGTCTTGAAAATCGATAAAAAAGCGAATCGTGCACGATTACAATCGTTGTTTTTTTTTCACAATCTTTGAACGATTATAATCAATTCAGTTGAGTAATCGTACACGATTATTTTGCAATCGAAGTGAAATAAATCATTCGACGATTACAACCATCTACGATCGTAATCGGGCGCGTTAGAAATTGCACCTTAAGCGAGCACATGGAGACAGTGATTGAAAATAAAAATAAGATGTTACACGACGTATTTGATGAAATTTAAGACTCTGGATATTATACAGCGTATTGGAAGTACGTGGATCAGCAGCGCCACGTACTTTTCATTTTTGATGCATTAGAAATACGGCGAACTACGGAACTTATAAATGTCCAGATTCTAAAAATTTAGTATTGAATTGATTTGAAAACGGGGGAAACAAATATTTTGTCAGTTTTAACATTCATTTTGTCCCCCCCCTGAGCGAATTCCTGTGTAGGAATATGAAATGCTATTAGAAATGCAAAATTTTGACAAGGGGATGATCAATGATTCAACAATTGATATGTTCATAAACAAAATTATTTCCCTGAAGAATCAAGTGAATGAAATACGGACAAATACAACAACAAAATAACAGCTCAGGCTTCCTTACCAACAACTGCAATACCATCATCTGAACTAGGAAATTTTAATACAATTTACTGCCACAATGTGAATGGGCTTCTAACCAAATTACCAGAATGTTATGCTAATTTGCTAATATATTGATTTCTCCAACATATCGAAGACAACCATTTCACCATCAGTTTACTCAATAAACAACAAAACGGATGCAATTGAAGTTTTGGAATATATGATGCTACTAGAAATGCAAAATTTAGATAAGGTGCCGATCAATGATTCAACAATTGACATATTTATAGATAAAATAAATTCACTCCAGATGCAAGTGAATGAAATCCAGAAAGATACCGCAAAACCAACAACAAAATTAACAGCTAAGAGTTCATATTCCAGGGGCAACAACCTAGACAGTTTTAATAAGATTTACTGCCACAATGTTAATGGGCTTCGTACCAAATTACCAGAGTTTTTTGCTAATATATTAATTTCTTCTTCTAAGGTATACATGTTATGAGAAACGAACCTTGATGACACAATTCCATCATCAAATGTATTCCCGAATGATTTTAATGTATACAGATGTGATAGGTCGAGCCTTACTGAAGGAAATCAACCAAAAAAGATGAAAAATGGTGGCGGAGTTCTGATTGCGGTTAATGAATCATTTAACTCTCACATAATATGAATTTATTAATAAACCACCTCTGGCGAAGAAACGCTGTACGGTGCAGACCATTAACATCAACATCAATAGGAAATGGTGAAACATTTGGTGCAGAACTAAATTGTGTACAGGGGTAAAAGTTTCTTTCTTGCTAGAAATTCCATGTGAAGATCTCAATGAATAATTGTTACGAAATAAAGTGACCATCGAACAGAAACAAAGCACACTTCATTATATTCCTCTGTAGTGCGACACTTACATTTTCATCCTTTTAACAGTTCAATATCAAAAAATGTATTAAAATTGAATTTAAATAAGCTCGATAGTTTTGAGAATATTCACCTTTGGGTAAATCTGAAAAAAACATTTCTCAGATGGGGGTAAAAACGGTAAATTTTCGAAATATTTACCGGGGGGTAAATTTGAGAAAATGTTGCTTAGGGGAGGGTCAATCCGGTAAACCCCCCCTAGTGCGCACGTATGGATCAATTATTAAAAATTGACGATAATCACCAACTGAACTGAAAAATTTAAAAAGCATCAAGATAAACGATAGATATGAAGATGCCAATACGTTCCTTGATCTTCAATCAGCTAACTGTGCAAACATTAATGAATCTATCACAAACATAGATTGGAATATTTTACTTCAACACTCAAAAATATCCTATAATGATAAAGTAGACAAGTTTTAGGAACAGATTAATAAAGTTATCAAGAAACATGTTCAGGTTAAGGCGCTCAAACCATCAGCACACCCCAAATGGTTCAATCCACAACTTGTTAATTTGAAAAATTGGCTGAATAAATTGGGATCCAGGAGAAAATAGTCAACAGAAGCAAACAAAGAATATTTGATGAAGCGGATTATGATAGAAATGCCGAAAATTCCTATAACGATATAATAATTGAGATGGAACAAAAGATAACCGATGAGCCATTAAATTTGTATAAACACGTCAAATATTTGAACAAATCCCACGACAAATTGCCAAATAACATGGAATATAATGTTGATGTAACTGAAGAAACAGTGACGCAAGCAATCAACAACCTACCAAATAACTTGGTTTCAGGCCCGGATGGAATTCCAAATTTATTCTTAAATTCTTTTATTGAATCATTAATGAAACCTATCACGCTAATTCTCATTGAATCCATATTATGTTGAAGATTCTACATTACTTTCATTTGCAGATGAAGCTAGTCCAAACATATTGAGTCCGAAAGAGATTGCTTGAAATTGGTAAGTGACTTGGACAACATTTGTGGCTTTTCCAGTCGTAATGATCTTAGATTGAATGTTAAGAAGACCAAATTGAGGAGGTTTCGCCGTATGGGAACAATAGTTGAGCAAAACTACAGCTTCGGAAATGAATTTATCCAGAGAGTAAATGAAATCAAAGACTTGGGAGTTATACTTGATAGTCAAAACAATTTCATACATCATAGCAAGAGCCAAATCAGGACTAGCTTGGATTAAAAGATTTAGTAGTGATTCTAAGGATCCGTAGACAATCCGAATGCTTTTTTACACCTTTTAGAGAATAAATGGCCAAATAGATGCCACCTACCAAATTATGTAAAAAGGCTAATGTTGCTGATCACTTTGAAAGAACGAAGAATGTTGGCTCAAGTAGTTTTCAATGAAAACTTTTCATGCACAAATTGATCATTGGTGATATATCATCTAGTCATTTATTGGAAAACATCAATTTCCGTTGATAACTCGAGAACGGGTAGACCGATTTCGTTCAAGATTTCGGAGGATTCCTAAAATCGGCCTGCGACGCACCACGTGAATTTTGGGGACGGTCTGAGCCCCCTTCGAGTACCTCCCATACAAATTTCCCCCCCTTTTTTGGACCTCGTTTTGAATGACAATATCTCGAGAATGGCGAAGTCGATTCCGTTCAAATTATCACAGGTGACGTAACTTGAGGCCCCCTTCAAGAAATCGTTCAAGCTTTATAAGCCTCTGAAAATGTGATTTTTCTTGCATAAAAATGCCAATATATCGAGAACGGCTATATGGATTGAGTCCAAATTTGACATCGCTTGTTGATTTTCGCTCCTCTCCAAGTTTGTTCTCACAACCCCATAGATGCGACACTTCCTTCGGGTACTCCCCATACAAAACGACTCTTTTTGCACAGTGGGCCAAAAGTACCATTGATAAGGTCGCTAGGGTATCAAGCGATATATTTTTGGATCAGGCTAAACAAATGTTACATTCTGTGGAGTTTAATCAAAATCATAGGACTGTGAGCCAAACGGTTAAGGTTCAAATACACATGGGTCACATAAATTTTTTTGTGATCCGAAATTACTCTCTTGATCTCATAACTAAATCTCGAGAACGGTGAAGTCGATTCCGCTCAAATTCTCACAAGTGACGTAACTTAAGACCCTCTATGAGAAACCATTTGGAGAACAGAGATATCCCACTCCGTTCGAGCTGTATGAGGCTCTGAAATTGTGATTTATTTCGGGGGAGAGAATGAAGCACGCCGGCCGAAGCGAAGCGGAGTCCAGCTACTTACGGAGCAAACGATTGATCAGATACTAATTACATCCTATGCTTGTATGACAATAATACCAAGTTCATTTCATTCAAATATTCTCTAAACTCCGATGTTGACATTGAGTAAATTTTTTTAAATATTTAAATTCAGTGCAAAAAAACGTTTCACTTAACATCAAACATTTCAATCAAATTTTTATTCAACTTTCATACTCTCCAATTATATTGCATAAACATAGCAAACATGTCTTAAGTTGATTCAATTATTTAAGCAAATCGGTTTTATACGGAAAATTGCTAGTTTCCCATTTTGACCCCCGTATGTCCCATATCGCCCCAAAAAGGGGGTGTGTGGAAAGCGGAAAATCCGTGAAACAATGGGGATATTGAAATAAATTTCTTCTATAAACGTTGAACATTCCTGGCGATATATACACTTTTTAAACTTAACGGATTTTTTGGAGATATATCGACTTAATGAAAACAGTCCCATGACGGTTTTCGCCAATAAACAAAATGTGTGTATTACAAAAAAACATGGACAATTTTATTTGTCTTATTTAGTTTGCAATTCTCTCTGTGGCAGAAAATTGTATTGGCAAATGTTGCTTGTTAAAATTATATTTTCCTCATCCGAGGTGATAGACGTTTTATATCTTAAATTAAGACAAGTTCTCAAAAAGAAAACATAGTTTTAAAGTTCCGTGCCAACCTGATGGTTTGAGTTTTCAAATATGGTGCCCAACAAAAATAAAAAAAAAGGAAATCACTAATTTTGAAGTATTTTGTAAAATTATATATTTTTAATCTGTAGAATCGCTAAAAATCTCATAATAATATTACCAGCGGGAAAACGGTCAAAAATTCGAAACACATTATTGATGAGATGATGTGTTATTTCTTATAAAAATACTCAGTGTGAAAGATAACGGATGATAATGCGAATTGGAAGTTGAATCAAATATAAAATGTGTAGAAAATGAGAGAATTACTTATAAATATATTTTTATGAAATCAAACTCTCTTTTACTCTGAATTTGTTCAAAACGCTTTAAGATTGAATTTCCCCATTGCAACATAATGAATGGATTTGTCGAATATACATCTTTCATGATCAATTTTATGTTCACTATTGAAATGAAATTGAATTTAATAAATCACTGATTGGAAATTGAATTCAATGAATACCTGCAACTTTGATTCAACTAAGTTATACGTATTCAAAGCAGGCTTTACCTCTGATATAAAAAATGTGAACCCAAATTTGAAAATCTGCTTAAAACCAATTTATTTTTCCACATTGAGAAGATAAGGCATTCAAATTTTTTGAAAATTGAGTATACAATCAAATAAAAACATAAATTTTCTTGACCCAGACAATTTTTCTCATTTTTTTTCAAACATAAATAATATTTTTTTAATAAGTTGAAAGTATTTTCTCACCATTCTTAATTATTTTGAAAAAAACCGTGCGTTTGTGTTTCTTCAATATGTATGCTCGTTATTTATCATTAAAAAACATGTAAATAAGCCTAATGGGAACCATGAATCACTGCCACAAATTTATTCAATTATTGCTGATTACACTTTCTCCAGGTCAATAAGAGCATTTAATAACCAAAGCAAGTGTATATACGGTGTACAGTGATTGATAAACCAGATGTTAGTAAAATAATTTTTTGAATCTTTCGAAGGATAGTATCGTAACGGAAATTCACGGTCGAACTTCACTTGAGTCTAGAAAAACTGAATGCAATACACTTTTCAATATGTAACAGATTGCTGAAAACAAAACGACCGATTAAAAACAACCAAAAAATTCAAAATTTACTTAAAAAAAATTTACAGTTTGTGATCACTAGCAACATTACAACATATTCAAAGCTGAATTTAAAAAATGAAGTATTTTTGCTGCGATAACTCTGGGAAAAGAAATTTATAGTGGGGTATATGATATATTTTCAATTTATTAACACATATGTGCTTCACGCAATAATAATACTGCTGTGCTGCTTTTGCCGATATTTTACTCTTGGTGCTACTCCTCATGCTATTGTGTTAAAATTACCTTTCTATTTTGAACAGGGTCGTGCGGAATTTAGATAGTATGTATGCTTACATATAAGGAAATTATATTTGTATAATTCATTAAATGTTGAAAAATATATCTTGAGCTGCTTATGCAATATAGATCCTGTTCGAGTTCTATAAGTTTTGGATACTAAAGCTTCGATGATGAAGGAATTCATAAATAGTGAGGCGAAAATCGTAAGAAGCTCCTTGAAGGGTAATATCATAGACTGATTGATGAGCTTCATTATCAAAAAACTGAAAAATGAGTGCTGATAGAATTATTTAAAGTGCATGTTTTTCATAATTCCAGCAATTGATAAATGGATGACTGGAAGTCTCTATTCGACGTCAAAATTCATAATGATTGAGTAATGACAAAAAAGTACAGAAAAATTATCCAATACGGGTAATTAAGTTCAGGATATACCATCGTTACTCAACTGTTACAAAAAGCTGAATTTTTGTTGATACTATATTGTAATGCAAATAATGTGATAATTCTACTCTTTTAGAAAGAACTGTTCATAAGACCATATGCGTGTGCGAAATCGAAAGTTCCAGGGTATATTTTCAATACCGGAGGTGGGTGAATTGATGAATTGAAAAACCTTCGTATTGAATTTTTCTTGGAGAATTACATTTGCCCATCCAATTAGGTGAGTTGAAATGTAAATATTTGGGAGCTCAAAATGAGATCCCACATATAAAATATCATCCGTGACCATCAATAAAACGCCTGTGTCCGTTTGTTCATACCGATATTTTTTCATCACGGAGACTGGCAGTGAACAAAAATATCACTTTTGAGTGCAAAACTATACATAGGGGAGGACGGGGCTGTGCGAAACACGGGGCCAAGCGGACAAAGGATATTTGACTCGTATGAATGACTGCGAATGGCAGCGAATGCGTGCAAATGCTTGGGAATCATTTTTCATGCGAATGCTGACGTTCCGGCGAATACTGGAGAATGACAATTGAATCATACCTCATAATAAAGTCATTTAATGTTTTTGAAACTATCTGTTTTGATGTTAGTATTACACTCAGTAAATACAATGGGTATCATTTTATTCTCCCAGAGGCTAATTTCTGCATTTTTTTTCTCATTGGAGGAATATCGGGGGAATTTATATCATTCATTTGCTTCTTCAGTGAATTAATTTTGTTGATGAACATATCAACTGTTAAATCATTGATAAATGTAATGTTAAATAGCCCCTTGTCAAAACTTTGTATTTCTAATAGCATCTCATATTCAAGAATCTGGATTGCGTCTGTTTTGTTGTTTGTTGAATCTATTGGTGATGAAAGTACGGTCCCTGTTGATACTGTTGGATTGGAAATGATTGATTGCTCGACTGGAAATATGATGCACCGTTCTGTGGCATGAAATGTTGTATGGGTGGTTGTTGGTATTGATTCATATACCAAAAAGGAGCCGCAAATCAAGGTTGTTGAGAACGGTATTGCCAGTTATGAACTGGACCCAAATCATGATGTTGGTATTTTTGATTATACATAGGTATATGATTGAGATTCAGCATACTATGTCCATTTCGTGGATTAATATCAAATGGCATGCCATTGAATTGATGAATATGATTGACATGTTCATCACGAGAATGTACTTGATATTTAAATTTTCGCTTTTGATGCATGTTTTGGAATTTGTTGCGGTTATTTTCAAGTCTATTGTTGTTTTGTGATGAAAATCTATGCTGTTAGCAGGAGGAGAGTGACGAGGTGTCAATTTTTTTCAAAATTCCATAGCTTCGCTAATACACAAGGTAGATACCGCAAATCAACAGGAAATTCGGCCGTTCTTGACGGTTTTGAACTTTCCTTCACACCCCCAAAAAATAATGTCATACATCGCAGAGATTGAGAGAAGGTACAAAGTCACGCACATACAAACATACCAAACCCAATTTTCAGTTAAAACCCCCCTTTTCGGGAAAACGTTCACAACTTTTGAACGGGTCAAACGATTTTGATGGTTGAGCACTCGTGGAAAAGATTGAAGAGTTCTATCGATTTGTCACTCAACAATAGTGGTCAAGATTTCCTCCTACAAGGTGGGCCATCTATCGGTTTCAATTTGAACCACCGGTTATTTCGGATTCGACAACACCTATATCATTCTATTCTGTCTCAAAATTCAGTATATTATCTCCGCTGAACGAAATGAATCGATTTACGCTTGAGCAACGTTGGTATATATTGGAATTACATTTCCATAACAAAGACAATTGCTCACAAGTAAACATACCAACCTGAGACAAAAAATTTCAACAATCATTATGTTATTAACGGGCCAAATATGGTAACATATTAATACCATATTATGTTATTAAATTGGGTCAATATTTTTGGAAAATTTTATTAATATGTCAAAAAAATCTTATTATTAATAAAAAAATAACAAAAAAAACCATACATAGTATTTTTAATTTTTTTTTATTAATAATAAGATTTTTATCTTATTAATATGTTTGAAGTTAATAAAAAATATTCATTTTTTAATTAATAAAAAAAAATCCAATATTTTCCCCGATATGTTACCATATTAATAAAAAAATAAGTTATTAAGGTTAGTAAAATAATATGTTAATAAGACGTTTATGTAATTAAAATATGTTGGTTATTAACATATTAATAAAATATCGAAAATGTAAATCTGTAGGTAGTACACCTCAATACCTATCCAACGAGGGTTCAATCATCAAAATCGGATCAACTGTTGACATACCTAAGTTATGGAAGTTGGAATTTCACTCATCATGTTTCGCAATAATTGGGTTTCGGCTATATGTGTTTCAGAGTTGACACTATCAAATCAAGTTGTGATATAATACTAAATATGATGACATAACATGCTCGCAACTCATTTATCACAATCGATATACATTAGAAACGCGAGCAAAGCGTTTTTCTGTCAATTCGATAAGAGTAAGGCTACGTTTCAACCAAAATATTTGTGTTAACAAAACGACTTTATTTTTCTGCCCTGATACAACTCAAGTTTTCGATCGGGACTCGCACTGGCTTTTTTATCTCATTATATAAACGCGAATTTTGGGACTATGTGTTGCTGACCGATGTCATTCGAGAAATACGTATTATCGTGTAGCTTTGGACCAAACTAGATGAAAGCCGTTGTCAAAATAAATTTTTGTCGAACCAAAAAATATTCGCAAGACGGACGGTGTTCTTTTTAAATTATACTAGCTGGTTCCCGGTGCGCTTCGCTACACCCAGAACAAAATGTGAAATAAAACTGAAATGGATCTTTCTCTTCAATTCTGGAAATATTTTTTTTTGCATTCACTTACTCACTCAATATTTATGTAGTAGATGTGAATGGCTTCATTGCATCTATATTTGCTTGGTAGACTGCCAATGGTGAGTCTGGTCTGATAAATGATTCAATTCAAAATAAATATTTACAAATTTGTTCTTCACCAAATGTTAAATTTCGGCCATTGAAATCCTAGTGCAAATTGACCTCCCAATAGCGGAAAATTTACCTCCAGTTAGCGGAAAATTCATCGCCGTCAACAATTGTTTTTCCCTTCAAATCTTTTTTTCGTTCAACACACTCGCGAAAAAATGTTCACGATAAGAAAATATTTCACTAAAATGTGTTTGTGTCCATTTCTGTAGCTCTTTCCTTCATCTCATATCGATTGCACACTCGTATATCAAAGAGAGGGAGAAAGAGTGAAAAAAAATCATCGAACACAATAAATTCTATCAGTTCTCTCAATACACTAACAAGAAAATAAATTAGCGAACCGCTACATAAATGTACTCCAAATGCATAATCTCTTGTTTTGAGTGCATTAGCCCAGCTGATTTTGTGTGCATTTGATAATTATGCATTTCGTCCAATAAAAAGAAACAAAAACCAAATCAGAATATGTATCCGATCAAAACTATTCCAAACAAATTCACACTCACACACTCCTGTTTTTCAACTCCCTCAAATCGACCGAATGCAAATATCATTTCGTTTGAGAGTTCAAGAATAGCCGTATTTATCGCCGAAACATGCTCAGGTTTTGCCTCAGAAATTCCACTCCACATAGCTTGAGTAAATGATTACCGATCGGACTCCAATTTTGACCATAGACCACCACAGGAACATATCTATCTTACAAGTAAAGGTTTAAAAGTGACAGACATTTTTTTGGATTTCATCTATATAGACCGATAGGGGGGGCATAAAAATGACGTTGGCAAAATTTGAGGTACCGGTCCGTGGGGGTCGCGGGGGGTACCCCTGACTTTCTTAAACTTCATCGGATCCAAAAATGATGTATGGCAAAATTGTTCAGAATGACGAGACAATTTTGAACCTTTACTTGTTACCACCTTTTGAATTTGGATACTCGGTTCTGGTACCTCCAGTGCAAAATGGCGTCGTCGTCGTCGTCCATGTATGTACGTTAATACGAACGGAGTCTCAAATCCCAAAGTGGCTCGAACATATTACACATCCGTAGCGTACGTTTAGATGAATTTTCTATTCGTACGCCATTTCCAATTTTACGGGTAGCGTACGTTTAGATGAATTTATATATTATTCCCACCGTTTGGGAGATATGGTTGAATTTCCAAGGTGGGTGATTTTACTATTTAGTGATAATATACAACATCTAGATGCATCAATTAAGAACCATATCTCCCAAACGGTGGGAGATATGACTATTCTGTCTTCAGCAAGGTTGTAGATCTTGACATGACAAAAAATATCTCCCAAGGGGTCGACCTCAAAAAATTACCCCTGGGGGGGGGGGAAATACCCGTAAAAAAAGGGGTTCAAAATGGCATTTTTTGAGCATTTTGCTATATTTATGGTATTTGATGTGACTTTTTGGTATCATAATGTTCAGCAAAGTTGTTCAGTATATTCAGGGCTACAACTTTGCTTCAGATTGTAAAGGAAAATTCCAAGCCGTTCACGAAATAAAGGCCTCCAAAGAGAGGTACTTTTTTTGAAAAATCGTACTGAAAGCGAAAATGTGTGTGATAATGAATCCCTTTGGGGTTTTACTACTATATAATAGTACTTTCATTTTATATTGGTTCGGTTCACCCCCGAGAGCATCACTCGAAAAATGTTGCACAGTGCTATTTATGTGCTTAATAGTCATATTTGTCAAATTCATAATTTATGGCCTTCTAAAAGGTTAAAAATTTTATTTTACTATTTTTGAATTCATTTACATATCATTTAACTTTTCAAAACATTTATTTTGGTCCAGCAAACATCTCGGTTACGTTTTCATCTGAAACTGGCAGTGGAAAAGCTTCTCTATCAATTTTTTTCGCTGATGTTTCCATCTTACTTGGAACCATGAAACAGTTCGATTCTCTGAAAATAAATATTTTGAGATCAATGCATGTAATTGAATAATTTTCTCTATGAACGCAATCATAATTAAGTATTATTACGCCGCAAAGTATGCACATAATACCAACAGTCATGGACAAAATTGAGTAACCGATCGCCAAAAAAATTTTGTAATGCTTTTTTCATGAACTTTCTCCATTTTTTGCGTTATAATTTGTGCACTTTTTACTGCATAATATGAACTAAGAGTAACTGAGAAGATTTTTGGAAAAAAAAATGAATTTTTTTTTTTTTTTTTTATTAACAAACGTAACAAAATGACATTTTTTCGGTGGACAAAATTGAGTAACCGGTGTGTTTGTTTGGGTAAATATGAAAAAAATGAATTAACATGTAAATAAAATGTTTGTATTCTAGTATTTTAATGTTAATGGTCTGCACCATACAGCGTTTCTTCGCCAGACGTGGTTTATCACAAATTTACAAAAATGTGTATAAAACATGTACAAATTCATTTATAACCAATGTTTGATAGCACCGATCAGTTAACCTATTTGCCAACCCTAACGGTTACGGAGCAAAACGCTGCGATTAACCGATTTCAAAATTGATGATTACATTCATTTTCTTGAAGTTTTAAAATATTCAGTTAATCTCTTTTTTATAGTATCTGTGCTCACATTGAAATCAACTAGATATATATCACAATTGGGAATCTTTTTATCAGAAAAATCGTTAAATGTATCAAGCATAAAATTCATTGGCTGATATTTTCTATAATTACACTTTTCCAAAGGCACTATTAATAAACTACTGCGAATTTGGTAATTTGGTAACTTTGCTATTACGCATTGGAGTGCCAGTCCTCTGTAATTATTAGTATCATTTATCCACCTTCATTATATTCCATGGTATTGCGACAACCTGGAATTGTACTTTCGTTTTTCGATGTCATTAGGACAAGGCATAAAAAGAAAGTACAAGAAAAGAAAGTACAAGAAAGGTTATTTTTGAGATTTGAAGTGTAGCATTCCAATCTATGCATGTAAGTGATTCATTGATATCTGCATAGTTTGTTGATTGAAAATCAAGGAACGTATTGGCATCTTTAATTCTATCATTAGTCTTAATGCATTTTAATATTGTTAGTTCAATGGCTGGGTGGTGGACTTCAATTTTCAATAATTGATCAATACATACATCACATTTTATTAAATTGGTGTCGTTTGTCCAAACCAAATCCAACAGTCGGTTGTTTATATTGAAATTTTTATTGATTTGATGTAAGCCAAGCTCATGGCACGAATCAACAATTGTGATTTCCTTCCTGGTAGTGGGATTTAATGGGAAAGCGATTTGTGGATCATCAGCATCATCAGTTAGCCACAATAGATCGCTTAAGTTGAAGTCACCAGAATTTATAATTGCATCATTTGCTTTGGCTGTAGATGTGAATGATTTCATTGCATTCATATTTGCTTGGTATACTGCCAATGGTGAGTCTGGTCTGATGTATTATTCTATTAAGAATAAATTAAAATCGCCAAGGTTCACCTGTACGCAAATTAATTCTGTACCAAATGCTTCACCATTTCCTATTAGGTTAGAATTTAATGATTCATGAATTGCAATCAAAACTCCACCGCCACTTTTCTTCTTTTTTGATTGATTACTCTCAGTAAGGCTCGACCTATCACATCTGTATACTTTAATATCATTCGGGAATACATTTGATGATGGAATTGTGTCATCAAGGTTAGTTTCACATAACATGTAAACCTTAAAAGGAGAAATTAATATATTAGCAAAAAATTCTGGTAATTTGGTACGAAGCCCATTAACATTGTGGCAGTAAATCTTATTGAAACTGTCTAGGCTGTTGCCTCTGCAATATGAACTCTTAGCTGTTAATTTTGTTGTTGGTTTTGCGGTATCTTTCTGGATTTTATTCACTTGCATCTGAAGTGAATTTATTTTATCTATAAATATGTCAATTGTTGAATCATTGATCGGCACCTTATCTAAATTTTGCATTTCTAGTAGCATCATATATTCTAGAACTTCAATTGCATCCGTTTTGTTGTTTATTGAGAAAACTGTTGGTGAAATGGTTGTCTTTGATATGTTGGATGATATTGTGGTTGCCACTGGTTCTGGATTGGTGGTGGAAGTGGTAATTGAAAATGCTGTTGAAATTGTTGCTGGTATTGTGGTTGGAATTGCGGTCGAATAAACTGGTCGGTGTTCATATAGTGATAGGGAAAATTTTGATGGTCTTGATAATTGTCTAAATATCAGCGTTTACGGTACAAAATGATTTGAACGATTGAAACCGTTTATATTTCGATGATTATTCTGCCTGTGAAAATTATTATTATGGTGAACACTAGGGTGCATCGATTTTTAAAATAAAGGTGTATCAAAATCGGCGTAGGGGCGCTCTATACTACACTTCAATACGAACATTTTTTGAAGTCTGTAACTTAATTCCTCTCGCGGCGTTTTAGGGCTGATTTTCATAAAAATTCACTCAAAATTTCCTTAGAAATGTCAATAAAACTCCATTTCTTCTCTCTATGTATGGTTAAAAAATGTTTTTCTGGATAAACTACGTCGAATATAATGATTTTTTATAGGTTATTTAAAACAATTTTCAATTTTTTATTAGCCAAACCGGAAAAGTGCCCAAAAACGGTAGTCGAATTGTCGATATACCATAATAAACATGTCGCAAAAATAATTTCAAATGTATTCTGATGTGACCAAAACTACTCAATTTGATGAGAACGATCGATTAAATGCCATAATAAGGCCAAAAATTTAACCAAAGATTGAATTTTATTGGGCTAATCGTCAAATTTGAGCCATTTTCGACCAAATATGTTACAAACACCCATTCATCTATATTTTGCGCTATCAAATTCATTCAGTTTCTCCAGTAAAATTAATTTAGCGTTTTGCAAAATCATCAAACACTCGCTTGATTGTCACAAATCCCTTAGGTTTCTTAAAAATTGCCAAAAATCGCATTATCATTGGATCCTCGGTTCTGGTACCTCCAGTGCAAAATGGCGTCGTCGTCCATGTATGTACGTTAATACGAACGGAGTCTCAAATCCCAAAGTGGCTCGAACATATTACACATCCGTAGCGTACGTTTAGATGAATTTTCTATTCGTACGCCATTTCCAATTTTACGGGTAGCGTACGTTTAGATGAATTTATATATTATTCCCACCGTTTGGGAGATATGGTTGAATTTCCAAGGTGGGTGATTTTACTATTTAGTGATAATATACAACATCTAGATGCATCAATTAAGAACCATATCTCCCAAACGGTGGGAGATATGACTATTCTGTCTTCAGCAAGGTTGTAGATCTTGACATGACAAAAAATATCTCCCAAGGGGTCGACCTCAAAAAATTACCCCTGGGGGGGGGAAATACCCGTAAAAAAAGGGGTTCAAAATGGCATTTTTTGAGCATTTTGCTATATTTATGGTATTTGATGTGACTTTTTGGTATCATAATGTTCAGCAAAGTTGTTCAGTATATTCAGGGCTACAACTTTGCTTCAGATTGTAAAGGAAAATTCCAAGCCGTTCACGAAATAAAGGCCTCCAAAGAGAGGTACTTTTTTTGAAAAATCGTACTGAAAGCGAAAATGTGTGTGATAATGAATCCCTTTGGGGTTTTACTACTATATAATAGTACTTTCATTTTATATTGGTTCGGTTCACCCCCGAGAGCATCACTCGAAAAATGTTGCACAGTGCTATTTATGTGCTTAATAGTCATATTTGTCAAATTCATAATTTATGGCCTTCTAAAAGGTTAAAAATTTTATTTTACTATTTTTGAATTCATTTACATATCATTTAACTTTTCAAAACATTTATTTTGGTCCAGCAAACATCTCGGTTACGTTTTCATCTGAAACTGGCAGTGGAAAAGCTTCTCTATCAATTTTTTTCGCTGATGTTTCCATCTTACTTGGAACCATGAAACAGTTCGATTCTCTGAAAATAAATATTTTGAGATCAATGCATGTAATTGAATAATTTTCTCTATGAACGCAATCATAATTAAGTATTATTACGCCGCAAAGTATGCACATAATACCAACAGTCATGGACAAAATTGAGTAACCGATCGCCAAAAAAATTTTGTAATGCTTTTTTCATGAACTTTCTCCATTTTTTGCGTTATAATTTGTGCACTTTTTACTGCATAATATGAACTAAGAGTAACTGAGAAGATTTTTGGAAAAAAAAATGAATTTTTTTTTTTTTTTTTTATTAACAAACGTAACAAAATGACATTTTTTCGGTGGACAAAATTGAGTAACCGGTGTGTTTGTTTGGGTAAATATGAAAAAAATGAATTAATTGAAATTGAAATCAAGCGAGTGTTTGATGATTTTGCGAAACGCTAAATTAATTTTACTGGAGAAACTGAATGAATTTGATAGTGACGCGAAAGGAATTAACTTACAGACTTCACCCAGTACAAAAAATGTTCGTATTGAAGTGTAGTATAGAGCGCCCCTACGCCGATTTTGATACACCTTTTTTTAAGAAATCGATGCACCCTTGTGAACACGGTTATAGTTTCGGTAATTATCAACATTTCGACGGTCAAATCGAGTACCATTATTTAGATTCGGCTAGTTTTTTGTTAACTGTTTATTTGGATTTTGAGCTCTTTTATTGTTTTGATTTACTCTTTTCTTTTGTGAGTTTCGTTTTTTTGGTTTATTTCGTTGGGTCACAAACTCTCTAGCTGTAAAATCATTCTCCCATAATTGTTTATCCATGATTTGATCATATACAGGTTTGCTGAATGTTAAAATCTTGAAACTTGTGTACTTTTTTATTTTATTCTTTCGACTTTCAAGTTTGCTTTTTTTGACCTTTTTTATGCGTTTTACAATGTCTTCAGTTGTTTTTGTGTTCTTTCCTTTTGCTTTAATGACAGCTTGAAGTCGTTGTGGTATACTTTCGACCACTTTTTTCAAATATTCGGGACTGAGCCGTTGAAGGCCTTTATAGAAGATATTAGGGTTATTTCGATCGCTTGGTGGCACATTTGAGTATAGAGTCAACCATATATTTTCAAGTGACAAAATTTTTTTTGGTTACTCTGGCTGTATGCTTGGGGTAATTGATCAGCAAAACCTCTGAAGAAGGCCGAGATGACTGAACGCACGCTCAGTTGTATATTCTACAGTGGAAATTGAGTAGTGTTTGACTCGCGTGCGCGCACCAACTCTTATATGTAATTTTTTGATTTTGATTATTTCCGTGAAATGATTGAAAAAATGATAGAAATTTTTACACTATGTTACGATGAATATAAAATTTAAACAAAAATACTGGCCGAAAATATTCGTTGGAAATAATGACAAAGCGAAGAAAACAATAAAGTGCGTCAGTGCGGTCAAGCGAACTCTTGAACAAATCACTCAATTTCGGTCGCCTTTCAAGCACTGAGCATGTTGAGCACACTCAAACGCAGTAGCGGTGCGGCCGTTTTTAGGTGTATATCTTCCAGTGCGCCATTCTGTTTATGTCAGCATTCAACAATTTTATATCAAATTTTTAAGATCTTTTTCAGTAAAAGTTAGATCTTTTTCTCTTGTAGGGTAATATGACCACAACATTTGGTATGCTGCCTTAAATATAGTTGATCTTTTGATTTATGGTATCAAAAAGGTAAAATAAAGCACACACCATGACGAAAAGTGAGAATTTATCTCGAATTTCTATCATCAGAGCATGTACTACTTTGTTGCATTTATACACAAGAAATGTTTTTTTCGATTTTTCTCTCTATTGGGAGTCCTAGCAGAGCTCAATAGCTTTCTAACGAGACATAAAACATACATTTCTGTTGATTGACAAGGTCACAGTGGCTGTTGGTATGTGAAGCAAAAAAAAGTTGGGCGCTCCACTCAACATTTTGCAATTTTGAACAAGAAACGTGAATTTAGATCTTTTGAAATTTGTATTCAGGCTCAGAATTTAATGGGCTTTCGGTTTCTGAAATAAAAGAGGGGGGTCTTCTACGACAATTTTTCGAGAAAAATCACGATTTTCATTGATTTTTTGATTTTTTTTTATATTTTCAACCCAAAAAAAAATTTACCACCTCCACTGAAATCTTTTCATGTTTTTCTTCAACTAGTAGACGTCAATATCTTTCCAATAAGCTATCAACCATGAATTTATGTTGAAGGATGCGTCCATGACACTCATTTGAGTGATGACCATTTTAACATAGGAAATTTTGATCCACAAGGGGCCAACGGCTGTAACCCCACTAAAGAGGCTCCATGTGGAAAAGTGCCCATGGACTTTTTTACACCTTATGATCTGAGGAATATGTGGTAGAGATATTGACATCGAATTTTGAAACACTCTGTATATCAAAGTGACTGAAAGTCAATTCTAATGTATATCGATTGTGATATATGAGTTATGTCATAATATTTAGTATTATATCAATACTCGATTTGATAGTGTCAACTCTGACGCACATATAGCCAAAACCCAATTTTATTGGGAAGCGATGATCGAAATTCCAACTTTCATAGCTTAGGAACAGATGATCTGATTTTGATGGTTGATCCCTCGATAAATAGGTATACCTAAACTTATGAATTTAATCACATTGACAAGTTCTTAAAACCAGTTTAAATTCGTTTTTGAAATATAAGGAATATGCATTTTTCTACCTTCCAAATATGTATAAAAAAAGGTAAAATATGGGTAAAATATGCATAAATTATGCGAACAGCCATTACTATTGGTTCACTGGGTATTGAAGTGTACTACCAAAAAGTGTTTTTAATATACGGTAATGGGTAAAAATGACGAAAAATCAAAAAATTCGATTTTCAATTTTTCGGTTTTTTCGGTGACCAAACCACATTATAGATTTCTTTCATTTTCAGAACTTATTTAAAGCTTAGCAATACCTTTCATTTGCGGTATCTGCGGATTTTCTATGTTGTGTATCAGCGGGAGTAATAGAATTTTGATTAACATTAACATTAAAAAACATTAACATAAACACTGAACCAATTCATTTTATCGATGATGTCAAATTTCAAACTAATGATAATAATTCAATAATAACTGAAAATAATATTATTTCCGTACGATTCATCATAAATTACAACTTATCTGTGATTTCGAAAATTCATTCGAAACTCGTTTTTCAGTTCTTCAAAAAAGCTAAATTTTTCACTTGAACCATGGCTTTTCAAGCAGATCTTGTGGGCAATTAATAGGGAATGTTCGTTACTATGACTCACGGCTTCACGCAATTTGATAAAACTGAGAAAATGCAAAATTTTGAAAATGTACTAAAGAACAGTGTTTCAAAGTTATATCATTTTTGGAGTGTCACTTCGTTTCTATGTAATTTGACTTCTCATTTCCACTGAGACTCAGTGACAGTCCAACGTGATAGTATGTTCTTTTTGGGAGTCAACAATTCAAAAAAAGCCGTAGTTCAATTTTAAGAATAGAGCCGTAGTTCAATTATTATTTTCTTATGAAACTCACCGATTATTCAGCACTCTGGGGGTGACATATGCCACCATAGTAGCAACATTCTGGGCAATCAGGTTTGGGAGTTATGAGATAGAATGTGTCGAAAAGGTCAAAAACGGCACGAAGAAATGCGATTTACGCAACCACTTCCCAGGATAAAAACGTAAAACCTTATGTTTTGAAAACGTAAAACTTGGTTTTTTGGCCGCTGAAACCATCCGGAAATGAGCCCATATGAGATTTGACATCACAGAAAAAATGAATTGGTAAAATACACACATACAAACACTATTTTCGGGGGGACATCCCCCTTTCTGGGAAAACGTAAACAACTTTTGAACGCGTTTGATGTTTGAGCATTAGTTGAAATGGTATTAGATAGTACTATCGATTGGTCACTCAACAATAGTGGTCAAGATTACTCCCCGGGAGATTTGCTATATAATCTGAAAAAAACATCCAAAGCGAAATTTTTGTTGGTTCCACAAAAATTCATTTTGACGACGGCTTTGGTAACCAAGAATCCATAATACCGTTGATTTTATGTAAATTACCAATACCAAACCACGAAAAACACTCTGCCGCCATGTTTTACTGTTTTTCTGTTGTGTTTGTCAAGCAACGCCAAGTTTTCTGTATATTTTATGTCGTTGCTTTTTATCAACCAATTCAAATTTGCTTTCATCGTTTTTACACCAACTCATTTGTCAACCACTGCGGGCTCTTCGATCACTTCCAAATGTATGGCCAACTAACCATTATTTTGTCCGGGGATTTTATTTCTGCCCTCCACAACCCCTACGAGCACCCCCTATGGGGTTCCCCATACAAAATTTTCATTTTTTGCCAATTTATCCGATCGTGTTGGTATGTATGACCGACCCCCACTAATTTTAAGTGAAAAATCTATTTAAATCGTTTTCAACCCGGCAAAAAATGAAAATTTTGTTTGGAAATACTCGTAGGGTCTGCTCGTAGGGGTGAAGAGCAGCAATAGACTCCTCAGACAAAATAATGGTTAGTAGGTCATACATTTTGAAGTGATCGGAGAGCCCCCAGTGGTTGAAAAATGAGTTGGTAGTTTTTGACCCCGACGGGGGGAAGTGTTACATAAGCGATTTTGAGGGACATACGGGTCGGGAAGGAAAATTAGCTACTTAGTTTTGCACGTAGAATTTGAATTTGATGTTTTTTTGGACCCCCCTCATCGGTTTGGGCGAGGAACCCCCCGACTTCCCAGGGGGGGGGGTGAAGGGCGAGTATGGTATGTTTGCTTGTGAGCACATTCCATATGCGGAAAAGTAATACAAAGAAATATGAGTTCAAAGATATTTTGAAAGTTTTTGGTGCAAAAAATTGTGCAACACGAGCAAGAGGTGCAAAAAAATGGAGAGGTGCATCACTTGATGTGCGACAAAGTAATTTGGATAATTCAAACAATGTGAACTGAACACAAACGAAAACAAACCAAATCAATGACAATGAAAAATGATGAAAAATTCTTGTACAATGTTTGACAAACTACTTACTTGTAAATAGTTTTCTTACGGTCATTCCAATTGAATACATCGGGCCATTTGTTCACCTTGAAAAAGGCAAAATAAAATAAAATTGTTAAGCGATCTCAAAACGTGATTGAATCGCGCAATTTATACAAAAGTTTTGGGGGCTCAGTGACTTTTCTCCCCGGGAGCGCGGGTGAATGGGCGGGAGGACCACGGGCAGGCACGAGCGGGTCACGAAAGAGTCGTGGGCGGGTTACGGACGGTCCAAGGGCGGGTCACGGGCAGGTCGCGGACGGTCCAGTTATAGTTCACGGGCGGTCAGCGATTATGAGGAATCTTGATCACGTTGACGTGCAGTCGGGCAGACGGGCAGGCGGGTCTTTGCTGCACTATTTAAATCTGGTTCGAATTTGTTCAGTTTAATTAGATATAAGTGTTCATTTAACAGACTAATAAACAATCTTTCAAACAAAGAGAGACTAAATATCCCTTTTGTTTAAATCAGTGCTAATCAGGTTTCAAGCCTGAATGAAGTTTTCAATTTTATAATATATTCATGTCAGAAAATATGAAAAATATACTCGACTTCATAGCTGTTTACGAATGTTCGTTCGTTCGTTCGTAGAGTTTTTTTTCCAACATGTGTTCGTTCGTATAAATTTTTCAACGAACGAACGAACAAACAAAAATTATAATATTCTACGAACGAACGAACGAACATTCGTATTTTTTCTGTTCGTGAACAGCTATGCTCGACTTACTCAGCATTCACTTTTGAACGAAGAAACTAAATTATCACTCACAAAATTCCGTGATAATTTTATACCTTATTGACTAGGTGGTATAAATTTAGTACGAAAAATAACATACAAATTATAGTTTTTATATAATATCGGTGCTAATTCCGACATCATATTTATGTTTCGACAAGTTAGAACCAAATTTCTTAAGAAAATTATGGTACTAGTTGAAGAGATAGTGTTCAAAAAAAAGGTTCTAGTGTTAAGATAGTACGATTTCAGATTTAACACGTACTAAAATCAAACACATATTTAGCCTTAGAGTGTGTATTCACAGATTTCAAAATCTATCTAGATAAGATAAAGATAGACATCTAAAACTGGAGATTCAATTAAACTAAAATCTGAAAAATGAGATAAATCTGAAATATCTGAAAAGCTAAACGAAATCCGAGATGTATCCACTATTTTGAAAGATTTCATACAAAGTTAAAATTGTCTTTGAAAATGTATGAATTTGAGTGTTATTTCTTGATAACGGTCGATTATCTCAGATATCAGTAAAATCGAATGTTTTTGGTTTTTCAAAAAAAGCACCTGGTTCCGAAAAGCTGCGTTCCTAATGTACTTGGCCAAAATACGGGGGTGAAAATAGACTTTACATGTTAAATTATTCATTTTTATTCTCAATCTCAAAACTCCGCTATTTTATACAAATTCAATTGGTGTCGAATACGGCACGATTATCTGAGATGTGCAGAGATATGTGTCGAATTTGACCCAAGGTTTGAGAATTGCAACATTAATGCGAATTCTCACCACTACGAAGTACATGGCGCATATTAAACGTCAGACTCTTGTTAGGAGCCTGGGTTCCGAATCATTCAAACCTTCAATTCAAATGTATTCGGCCAAATTAGATGAATATTGCAATGTTCATCTCATGAGATAACAATACGGTAATACGGTGTATGCAAGGTATTAGTCAAAAAAAGCGTCACTAACACATAACAAGCCGACCATCAATACACCTTAGCTAATGTCAAATGCATGTATTGACTTTTGAATGTATTGAATTTGCCTTTGAAATTGTTGTTGCTTTCAGTGGCGCCGCGTGGTGAAGTTATTGGGCAAAACTAAAACTTTGGACTAATTTCAATACATGCAATGGTATAGGCCATATGATGGGGTTGTGAGATAAGCAAAAACATCACATTTGTATTGGTATTCAATCATCGATGATTAAATCTTATAAACAACCATTTTTACTGACGAGAATTAACAATAAATTGAATTACATTCGTAATCTTGCCATTTCCGCATTGATATGAAATTTGATTTTTCGCTTGAATAATTAAAATTTAAAATCATCGACTAGTCAAGAGGAAAAAGTATTGTCATGAAAACGAGGAAAATATTCTCTTTTCATACAATATTCTGTACACGTTATGTGCGCTTTGGTGCATGTTGCTATGAAATAGCTACTGCACACAAAGAAATCTATGCGTAAAATAAATTGAATTACATTCGTAATCCTGACTTTTCTGCATTGATATGAAATTTTGTTCTTATCTTGAACTATTTAACTCGTCGACTAGTCAAGAGAGAAAGTATTGGTTTTGCCATGAAGACACGCGACTCTGTTCTATCTACTTCATCGTCACCGACGGACTCACCGCATCCTTGTTTCAGTGAAGCGCGTGCAGCGAAAAACATTTCCAACATTTACTTGGGTAGAAATACGTACGCGTATGTATTTTTACAGGTAGCTCAATGAATTTTCAGGTTTTATCAATTTCTGTCAGTAAAAATAGTTGTTTATAAGCTTTAATCATCGATGATTTTGAGCGTGCTGTGTGTGAGGCAGAGATTCTCTTGAAAAATCAAATCAATCAAAATCTACAAATTGAACACAGAAAAAAAATTGTTGGTAGATATATATGGTTCGGTGGTATTTCCAATGTCAAAATGATTTTTATACATTCAATTCACCACGTTTGCACATAAATTTTACCAATAGCAATCATTTTCATAGACAGCACCATCTGCTTTTCAACCTATTATCATCGATTTGTCAAAATATGTCCGAACCGATGATGCTTCGGTGAAATTTATGTACAAAAGTGGTATTTCTAATGTCAAAATCATATTAATACATCAAATTTACCACTTTAATTTCACATTACAATGAATGTGAACTAGAGTGCCCCAGTGCGAGCGAGGCGTTTTCCTATCAATTCGACTAAAGTTAGAATTTCATCTTATTAATATGTTTGAAGTTAATAAAAAATATTCATTTATTAATTGATAAAAAAAAAATTCCAAAATTTTCTCTGATATGGTACCATATTAATAAAAAAAATATTTTATTAACGTTAATAACCAAATATGGTATTAAAAAAATATGTTTTACTAACGTAAATAAAAAAATATGTTAATAAGACGTTTATTTTATTAAAATATGTTGGTTATTAACATATTAATGAAATATCGAAAATGTAAATCTGTACACGATAACTCTCGGACGGACTCTCAAATCCCAAAGTTTCCTGTTTCATTTGAGCCATATTCGTATAGCCGTTCCGGAGATATGTGCATTCAAGTGCACGTGAGTCGGGTTTTCAGTACATTTTTACACAAAAACTGATTTTCACATTTTTTTCCAATGAAAATTCATGCAGTTTGCGTCGTTTGAAAGATATTTAAGTCCTCTTGATGTTCTAATTATTCAAATAATGCACCAAATGTATCTTTATGCCGAAAAATCATGTAATATTAAAAATTGTGAAAATGTATGAAATTCTTAGAAAATCGAAGTGTGATATGAATATATCTCAAGAAAGGAGTCTCAAATCGCAAAGTGAAGATAGCCAATTTGTATTATTTTGTCACATACAATTCAAAGTGCACATACCTTGTCCAAATACAGTACATTGTATGAAAAAAACATTTTCCCCGTTTTCATGGCAAAACCAATACTTTCTCTCTTGACTAGTCGACGAGTTAAATAGTTCAAGATAAGAACAAAATTTCATATCAATGCAGAAAAGTCAGGATTACGAATGTAATTCAATTTATTTTACGCATAGATTTCTTTGTGTGCAGTAGCTATTTCATAGCAACATGCACCAAAGCGCACATAACGTGTACAGAATATTGTATGAAAAGAGAATATTTTCCTCGTTTTCATGACAATACTTTTTCCTCTTGACTAGTCGATGATTTTAAATTTTAATTATTCAAGCGAAAAATCAAATTTCATATCAATGCGGAAATGGCAAGATTACGAATGTAATTCAATTTATTGTTAATTCTCGTCAGTAAAAATGGTTGTTTATAAGATTTAATCATCGATGATTGAATACCAATACAAATGTGATGTTTTTGCTTATCTCACAACCCCATCATATGGCCTATACCATTGCATGTATTGAAATTAGTCCAAAGTTTTAGTTTTGCCCAATAACTTCACCACGCGGCGCCACTGAAAGCAACAACAATTTCAAAGGCAAATTCAATACATTCAAAAGTCAATACATGCATTTGACATTAGCTAAGGTGTATTGATGGTCGGCTTGTTATGTGTTAGTGACGCTTTTTTTGACTAATACCTTGCATACACCGTATTACCGTATTGTTATCTCATGAGATGAACATTGCAATATTCATCTAATTTGGCCGAATACATTTGAATTGAAGGTTTGAATGATTCGGAACCCAGGCTCCTAACAAGAGTCTGACGTTTAATATGCGCCATGTACTTCGTAGTGGTGAGAATTCGCATTAATGTTGCAATTCTCAAACCTTGGGTCAAATTCGACACATATCTCTGCACATCTCAGATAATCGTGCCGTATTCGACACCAATTGAATTTGTATAAAATAGCGGAGTTTTGAGATTGAGAATAAAAATGAATAATTTAACATGTAAAGTCTATTTTCACCCCCGTATTTTGGCCAAGTACATTAGGAACGCAGCTTTTCGGAACCAGGTGCTTTTTTTGAAAAACCAAAAACATTCGATTTTACTGATATCTGAGATAATCGACCGTTATCAAGAAATAACACTCAAATTCATACATTTTCAAAGACAATTTTAACTTTGTATGAAATCTTTCAAAATAGTGGATACATCTCGGATTTCGTTTAGCTTTTCAGATATTTCAGATTTATCTCATTTTTCAGATTTTAGTTTAATTGAATCTCCAGTTTTAGATGTCTATCTTTATCTTATCTAGATAGATTTTGAAATCTGTGAATACACACTCTAAGGCTAAATATGTGTTTGATTTTAGTACGTGTTAAATCTGAAATCGTACTATCTTAACACTAGAACCTTTTTTTTAAACACTATCTCTTCAACTAGTACCATAATTTTCTTAAGAAATTTGGTTCTAACTTGTCGAAACATAAATATGATGTCGGAATTAGCACCGATATTATATAAAAACTATAATTTGTATGTTATTTTTCGTACTAAATTTATACCACCTAGTCAATAAGGTATAAAATTATCACGGAATTTTGTGAGTGATAATTTAGTTTCTTCGTTCAAAAGTGAATGCTGAGTAAGTCGAGCATAGCTGTTCACGAACAGAAAAAATACGAATGTTCGTTCGTTCGTTCGTAGAATATTATAATTTTTGTTTGTTCGTTCGTTCGTTGAAAAATTTATACGAACGAACACATGTTGGAAAAAAAACTCTACGAACGAACGAACGAACGTTCGTAAACAGCTATGAAGTCGAGTATATTTTTCATATTTTCTGACATGAATATATTATAAAATTGAAAACTTCATTCAGGCTTGAAACCTGATTAGCACTGATTTAAACAAAAGGGATATTTAGTCTCTCTTTGTTTGAAAGATTGTTTATTAGTCTGTTAAATGAACACTTATATCTAATTAAACTGAACAAATTCGAACCAGATTTAAATAGTGCAGCAAAGACCCGCCTGCCCGTCTGCCCGACTGCACGTCAACGTGATCAAGATTCCTCATAATCGCTGACCGCCCGTTGACCGCCCGTGAACTATAACTGGACCGTCCGCGACCTGCCCGTGACCCGCCCTTGGACCGTCCGTAACCCGCCCACGACTCTTTCGTGACCCGCTCGTGCCCGCTCGTGCCTGCCCGTGGTCCTCCCGCCCTTTCACCCGCCCTCCCGGGGAGAAAAGTCACTGAGCCGTTTTGGGGTTATCACTTGTGCCCAGTTTTTCGATATACCATTGCCTTTTCCTACTTGACATTTTTCGATTTCCGAACTGGCAAAATGCACTCGAATATCAGCTTATAAGAATTATTTTTAAAAGTACACATTTGAGCTATCGTGAAAATGGAAATATCTCCAAAAACACCCAACTTAAATTTTCATATTCACGTAAATTGTTTGAAAATCAAAATTATGACAAAATCAACAGTTCGTTATACAACTTTTTTTTTCGGCACATGGAATGTGATTATGGAAAGAATGCTTCGAAAAATCAACTTCAGGTCGCTTTAAATCATATCTGATCGGTTTCAAAGTTTGACCTGAGTCTCAGTTTGCCATGGGAAACCAATAATCTTTGGCACACAAATAGATTTCTATTGAAATTATGTTCAAGTGAAACAGCAGGCCTCAGAAAACGGAGTCTTTTCTAGTTTTCGTACAATATCTCAGAACATTTCACCACTTATAACCTGGATTAGTAATCAATTTGTGTTAAAAATTATTTAACTTACTACATGAATTGATGGAAACCGTTTTTTCGCTGAAAAAAAATGACTGTTATTACTTCAGAGAATTGAAAAACTGCAACTGAGATAAGCGAACAGTTCACAATGTTACTGATCAGTTCACAAATCTACTGAAATCGAAAATATTAGGAATTAGAAATAATATCGCGATCTGCGACCATGAGCGTAGCCAGGATTACTTTCAGGGGGGGGGGGGCAAAACTGGATTTCGCCCAAAAATCGAGGACATTTTCAAGAAAAATCGAGGACATCACCGAGGAAAAACGAGGACATTACAGAGGAAAAACGAGGACATTACAGAGGAAAAACGAGGACATTACAGAGAAAATAAGAGGACATTTTTTAAATGTCCTCGATTGCTGTAGAAAATTACGATTTTTATGCAGAGTCCTCGTTTTTTGAGAAAATTTTCGCTATTTTATTGATTTCGAGAAAATTTTGGAGATTTTTCCGTATTTTCCACGTTTTGCGAAAATTTTCCACAGAAAATAAACTACAATCCTGCAATGTCTTCGTTTTTTTCCGAAGAGTCCTCGGTTTTCTTATATCGTTTTTAAGTTTTCATAGCTTACATTTCTTGAAGAAATCGAGGACAATCGTTTATTAAGGGGGCAGCTGCCCCCCTTGGCTACGCCCATGTCTGCGACACAAAATTGGAATCAGTAATTTTGTGCACTTATTTCGTTTGAGGTATGAATATATATCGCGTAAGAGTTTTTTTATAAACGGATCCCTGCACATTATTTTGCTATTACGCATTGGAGTACCACACCTCTGTAAATACCAATATCATTTCATACTGCACTTTTGAATATCGGTGTCACAAACGATGATCACTGTTTCTTCAGTTATATCAATTTTTGGAATGATACTGCATAGATTAACCAATTCATTTCTTTGTTTGTTATTGGATTCGAACCTATACACAGCTTCTGGATTGAACCTGGAGTAAGCAATAGAGAAGAACTGAGCGAATAAATTCGTGGTTTCTGATTTGTTGTTGGATTTCTGTCCAATATATTCCATGATACTTGGTAATTTGTGGTTGGATTGGTTCAAATATATGACGTGTTTATACAAATTTAATGGATCATCAGTTATCATTTGTCCCATATCAATCGTATCATCGTTTTAAGCCTTTCTGTAACTTCGGTTATATTCAGTCCGCCTCATCAAATTATCTTTGTTTGCCTCTGTTGACCATTTTTCCCTGGATCTCAATTTATTCAGCATATTTTTCAAATTAATAAGCTGTGGATTGAACCATTTAGGGTGTGCTGGTGATTTGTGCGCTTTAACCTGAACATGTTTCTTGATAACTGTATTAATGTTCATAAAATTTGTCTACTTTATCATTAAATGGTATCTTTGAAAGTTGAAGTATTGCATTCCAATCTATGTTTGTAAGAGATTCAATACATTGAAAGGAATGTATCGTTTGATTGTTTATTTTTTTCGGTCACCACACAAATGCACGCTGTCCAGTGTACGTTTCCATATATTGATGAACCATTTCTATTACAATTCGCACTGTGTTTGATGGTTTTCTCAATATCGAACTTTTAAGCGAGACAGAAACATTGAATCTAATGCAAATCAGAGTGAAATAAAGACAGAAAGAAAAAATGAATGAAACATTGTGTACTTCACGTGTCTATATCTCCTAAATAGCAAGGAATTCGATTTTACTGTCTTCACCAAAATCTATTCACAAGGGATCAAAAATGACCCTAATGTCAAAATCGAGAAGAATCGATTATCTCAAAAATTAGACGTCCAAAAGCATTTTGAATGCCACCTTTGGATTCAGAAAGACAATTCCAGTCGGAAATAGTTCACCATACTTAATTTTAAAAAATCGGTATCAAAAACTACAAAAGTGTATTGAGAGCAGGGTTGGTAAATTTACATGGTTTTCACTGCGTATAAGTAATATACGTAGAAAACTGTAGATTACGTTTTCTACACGTCGAAAACCAGGCTCATGTCGAAAACTCTCAAACGCTCAAAAACACATACATACACATTCCCCATCTCATCCATTTTCAAAGAAATGAATGTATTGAAAGAACATCAGTTAAAACATTGCTCGAAATGCTCAATCCAGTGGCCGAACTGACAAATGTTTGTCAAAAGAGTTCCTCTTATGCAGCTGTTGCAGCTGAACAATGGCTCAAATTGTATGACGAATTACCAGTCGAATTGCGCGTGTTTTTGGACTATCGGTTAAAGAAAAGCAACGTTTTGAACATAGTGACAATGATGGCAAATTATTTCCATCCAGTTTATCGTGGAAAAAGACTGAATGAGGACCAAAAAAAGCATGTGAAAACATACAATTTTGAACATTTAAAAGCCGAAGAACTTGAATTATGCCGACAATTTAATGAAGATGAAGGAATTCACCACATTGAATCGAAAAATTGACGTCACCAAAAACATTCCGGCATTACGCATCTGAAATGGGTCACGAAAAATTAGCTGCGTTTGCAACGAAATTCTTGAAAATTATTGCACCAACAGTAATGTTGGAACGGCTTTTTTCTCACTGGTCTTTTGTTCATAGCGATACTAGAAACAGACTTTCGACAGACACATAAAAAAATGGCCAACATTTATTTCACACTGCGATCGACGGATGAAATTATTGATGACGACACTGAATTGAATTCAGAAATTGACGATTAAAATTGAATGTACTTCATCAATACTATTATCAATTTGCACGTAACAATCGCAACATTTTGAAATAAAAATCAAATTTCTATATCTTTCTAAATAAAATACTTTGTACACTTATTCTTCTTGAAATATTCGAAAATTTCCTATTACACTCGATTTTTGGTATGTAATCTACTTTGTATATTCTAGAATGTAGCTACATGTAAAAAATGTCCAATACACGGATGAGTTTTCGACGTACCAACCCTGATTGAGAGAGATATTATCGTGGAACAATTTCATGTTTATTTTGTGAACAAAACTCAAATTCGTCATTAATTGAACAAGAATACATGTATATCGGCTTGAGCGCGTGGGATTTTGGTAATCTTAATGACTTGAAGAAACGAATGTGAAAGTGATGATTAAGAAAAATTCAAAGATTTCTTACGTTTAAACCAGAAATCGGTGGTATATTCATCCAATTCTTCAACATCAGTGTCCCTTGAAAAAATAAATAATATTTTAAAAAACATTTGTTGAATTGACTCACGCTTTTCCATAAATATTCTAAATAACTCCTGCTTTAATTATTATTCAAATAGCATGAAAAAACCTCTGAACGAGTTATCAATGGAGTTGCGCCCCATTCTGCCCATAAAATGATTGAGTTTCACATTTTACATAGTGCTAGTGATATACAGTCGCAGTAAAAATTGAACATACGGTCACCAATTTTGCTAAATATGAACAACGTGAATATATATATAAGCATACTAGCTGGTTCCCGGTATAAACAAAATACGAAATAAAATTGAAATAGACTTTTCTCTTTAATCTTTAATCTCGACAGAATTTAGCAAATTTGCTAGTGTTAACACTCAAATGCCAATCGACTCCCAAGATCAACCATCAAAGGCCATTTTCCGAAGCGATGAAGCGACATACAAATGCGCTAGAGCACAAAGTAAGCTACGCCATATGATTTGCATAGCGTAGCTGGGGCACAGAGTTTCATCGTTGCACCGCTTTGCCATTTTCATATATCGGCAGTTTCACACGAAGCCGGACGAAAATTGCAAGACATGTCTCCAATTTGGCTTAAAATTTGAACACATCACTCGAATGCCGGAAAAATTAGATTTTTGAGACGGCCAAATGTTTGGCTCTCCAGGTGAAAGGGTTTGGCTGGGAGAGGATAGTCCAGTTTTTGGAATCTCATTTTTTCGACATCCGAGTGAGATGTTTAAATTTTCAACCAAAACCTCCGTTGATGACTTGCAATTTTTGTGCGACTTCATGTGGAACTGCTGATATATGGGCAATTTGTATGGGCGATGACACATGTTCACATTTTTGACCATAACTTCGGTTCTAGTCATCGGACAGCGAAAATATTTCTTATGTGCACTCTCCATACATGCCCCAACATACCCTGAAAATTTCATCAAATCGACTTGAGGGAAGAAAAGTAGTTCACTTACCAACACTTTTGCACTTTCTTTTATATATATGTATCGTTTTTTTTTAATTTTTTTATTTTGTTTTTGCTTAATATGAACAAAGTGAATATATAAGCGTATGTATCGGCCTCCGACGCACCACGTGAACAACGAACCCATTTTTGGGACGATCTGAGCCCCCCTTCAGGTACCCATACAAATGTTCATCCCTTTTTGGAGCTCATTTTGAATGACAAAGTCTCGAGAACGGCGAAGTCAATTCCGTTCAAATTTTCACAGGTGACGTAACTTGAGGTCCCCTTCCAATAAATAGTTTAGGTCGAAGAGATGTCCACACCCGTTTGAGCTGTATGAAGCTCTGAGAATGTGATTTTTGTTGCATAAAAATGCCAATATATCGAGAACGGCTGTATAGATTGGGCCCAAATTTGGCATGGCGAGTTAATTTTAACCCCTCTCCAAGTTTGTTCTCACAACCCCATAGATACGAGACTTCCTTCGGGTACCTCCCATACAAAATGACACTTTTTGCACGATGGGCCAAAAGTACCATTCAGAGGTCGCATACGGACACGGACGTCCGAGCCAAATTGTTAATTTCGTCTGTCCGAGCGTCCGAGTAGAGTCACTCGGACGGACAACTCGGACTGTCCGAATGACTCAAAAATTCTAAAGTTCAGTGGTTTTCTACAAATTATATAATTTTATAAAAAAAGAATAAAAATAGAATAAAAATGTATTATTTGTAGAAAATCACTGAATTTGTTATTATTCAGTTTAATTAAATACTTAACAAATTAACGGAAATTAAATGATTTGCACTGTTCACACATGCGGTGTTGATGCGCATCTGTGTGTGGCGAAAATATTGATCACATATTGACCGCATCACTTTCATTTCATGATGTTTTTTTAATGTGGTTTTCAAAAGATTTTTTGATATTTTAATAGTTTTGATGAATTCAAAAAGTTCAGTGACACCACAAAAACTGATTCCGATCATTAAAAAGCCTCAGAATAATGAATTCCAAATTTTCATATGAAAAATATCAAACGTATATTCGACATGTAATCTAGATGGCGATGAGACGTAAATCAACATATATTTTTAAAAACGACTATACTCTACTTTGCAAAAGTTGCACCATGGGCAGTATTTATGGTCTGGGCTACCTCTAAAAAAAATTTGTTTTACATTCAAATTTTGCCAGTCGTTTTTTTTAATGAAATGGAAAAAAATGGGAGGCTAGAGAGTTTGATCCGATCACTTCGATGAAATTTTGCGCTGGTCGAACCGGCAGTAGATTGTTCAGAAAACGGCAGTGGAATGAACAAAACTTATTCTTGGAATTAACAATTATAGAGCAGTAAGTGTGACAAAACAGGCAGTAGATCTAGAGGGTAATTGCACAGTCTTTTTCGTAGAATTTCAAAGAATATTTAGGTTCTATTTCATTTTAAAAGAATGCATGAGGGTTTTGGTGAATTTAATGAATATCTAAACAAATTCTGGAATATTTTTTTCAATATCGCTTCAAAAGAGTTTTTTGTTTTACGGTAAAAAACTATAAAATATCATCACATTTATAGAAAAAAAAAGTTGCAGTATAGTTAATTTTTCATTAAGAATCACTTGGAAAATGACTTTTACTGTATTTATTCCAAAAAAATTTATAAAATTGTTCATTGAATGAAGATGTGATATACAAAACCTCATTCATTTATTGTAACAAACCAATGTGTATGACGTCAACTACTTATTACTGTTAAAACTAGTTTTTTGATTCACCATATTCACACAAATTCACAGATTCGCCAAAATATTCAACACATTCACTTGTCTCAATCCTGGTTAATATACGTGAATATGAGTGAATTCGATTGCATTCTTTAGTTCGAAGTGAAACATTAGAAATATTAAAGCAATATATAGATTGAAAGAGGCAAGGGAATAACAAAACTGGCAGTAGAATTTACAAATATAAAGCAGAAAATGTGACAGAACCGGCAGTAGATCGACAGAGTTGCTACTCATTTTGTCAATTTTACTGCCTCATTTCTGCATATTCTACTGCCCATTTGTTGAAAATTTAATGAAACTTTTGTCAAATCTACTGCCCCTTTTGTTACATTTTACTACCCGTTCTGTTAATTCTACTTAAAGATTTGGAGCCAGCCTGTAATAATGAAGAAAATTTATTCGAGCCAATCTCGAAAAATCCCTTTGCGGTTTTACTTCTTTATAATAGTACTTTCATTTGACATTGGTCCGGTTCACCCCCTTCAAAATGTGTTGCACTGTGTTATCGTTGAATTTTCTCCACATTTTATGTCAAAGTAGCAAAACATGTAAAAACTGTGAATAGGACTATGATGAAGAATTTAATGAACTAATGAATAATTTCAATGCATTTTCATGTTCAAGGCACGTAAAACAAATAAATAAATCATAATCTTTGCATATCTAGTGTGTTTACTTAACTTTATCGAATTTATTAGAAAATTTTGGGGAGTGTCCATTAAATTTAGGATAAATTTTTTCAGGTGGCCAAAAATCGCACCGAAAAATTGACAAAAAAATAAAATTTCAGCTCAATCGTAAAATGAGTAAAGCCAAAATATTGCATTTGCCATTAGATTTTAAACGATACCGCTACCACCTAAAAATTCCGATTTAAAGAAAAATAATGAGAGAAAAACAAAAGAATGTTCAGCTATGGGCACATTCCCCTACAATAATTGATCAACACTACAGCATTGGAAATGAATCTTTCCAGACAGTCAATCATTAGAGAGTTATTATTGATAGTTTGAAATGTCAAACTCAATTTCAAATCACACATTGAATACATCATAGCAAAAGCCAAATCAAGACTAGCTTGGATCAAAAGATTTGTTAGTGATTTCAAGGATCCGTGTACAATCCGATTGCTATTTTACACCTTTGTATTACATATAATTGAATATGTATCGCAAGTTTGGAACCCATACATGAAGGGACTGACCAGAAGAATAGAATCAATCCAGAAGCAATTCTTACTTTATGCTCTACGGAAATTAAAATGGTCGAATAGATTCCACCTAACAAAGTATGAGAGTAGGCCAATGCTACAGCTGATCACTTTGGAAGAACGAAGAATGGTGGCTCAAGTAGTTTTTATTCACAAATTGATCAGTGGTATCATCTAGTCATTTATTAGAAATATCAATTTCCGTTTACCACATACCACAAACAAGCAGTGGTAATCTATTCATAGTACCATTTGAAAAATGTAACTAAAAAATACCAACAAATGACTTTTATGCTTAATGTATTCAACGAATTTTATGCTTGATACATTCAACGAATTTTCTGATAAAAAGATTCCCAATTGTGATTTATATCTAGTTGATTTCAAGTTAGTCGTCGTCGTCGTCGTCGTCGTCGTCGTCGTCTGTCACAGACGGTCTGTGTATGATTCTCAAAGCATTCCTATTTAATTTGAGCCATATTGGTGTAGCCGTTCCGGAGCGACGTCCATTCAAATGCACGTGAGTCGCGTTTTCAATAATTACGCAAAAACTGATTTTCGCATTTTTGAAAATATGCATGCAGTTTGCGTCGTTTGAAAGATATTGAAGTCCCCCTGATGTTTTACATATCCGAACAATGCACAAAATATATCTTCATGTTAAAAATTCATGAAATAAAAAGTTTTGAAAATGTACGTTCCTTAGAAAATCGAAGTTTGATATGAATATATCTGAAGAAAGTAGTCTCAAATTGCAAAATTTATTTTGTCGCACGAAGTTTTGGGTTGAAAATTAGTCATATTACAGTAGTCATTTCATTCTCTCTTGACTGCATAGCTGTAGGCAAGGTCACAGAAATCACAGATTACCACCCCCTCGAGCTTCGAGCCGCGAGCCTCGAGCCTTGAGCCTCGATTGAGCAATTACCCTCTAAATGTTTGCCACAGAAGTTTTTAAATCACCCTCTATTACACTGGTCGACAAGGTTTCTGACGTAGAGCAACGACATATATGGTGTTTTAGTACTTAGTCAAAACCCCAAAGGATTTGTCCGGGTCGGTTCGATTTGTCGAACTGTATTGACTGTAGATAGGATTTTTTGGGATTTTTTATATACTAGTAATTTATCCCTTGATACAAAAAGTCACGATTTATTTTATTCTAATTCTGTAAGAAATATAGTGATCGACTTAAGCTGACCGAGCTAGTGATAAAAAACTGAATAGAAAAAGTCTAAAAATATAACAATAATAATAAAAAAAGAAAGATATCGAGTGACTGAATTAAAAATGAATATTCAGAAGTAGAAATTAAAAAAAAATCAAAACGAGTTCAACAAGCCATTTCTGTCTTAAAAGATACCTCGTTATGTTTCTTCTTCTCTTGTCACCATTCCTCCATGTGATTAAAAATACACTACAGTATGATGCTACAGAACAGTGTGTAAATCGTCGATGCCAACAGCTATCCTTGACTGGTCCAAATGTCAGAAAAACAGAAAAACCGAATTTTATATCAATTTATTTCCAAAGAAATTTATAATAAACCACTTTTGACGAAGAAACGCTGTGCAGATCATTAACAATTAATAACAATAACAGATCCGGCAATTTACTCCTTGACATACAACAAAACAGCCAATTCATGATTTTTCATTCAGCAGAGTACATTCATTACCCACACTCTGGAAAAACACCGTCAACGATCGATTTGTTGTTGTCAAATGTAAATTACCCGTTCGACATTGTAGCGCACCTAGATCATATATCATCAGATCATACTCCTCAAACCTATTCGCAGCCACCAAGCGCCAAAAAAATTCGCCGAATCATCGAGAATAGTATGAATGGTTTCCAAATTCCTGTTCCAATCAATGCCATTGATGACGCACCTGAACATTTCACAAACATAATTTTGAATGCAAGATCAATAAGCATTTCAACTAAATAATTTCGTTTCCAATCCCAAATTTCACCGGCCACCAAACAGCTCATTCAACACAAAAACAGTTTGAAACGAATTTGGCAAAGAACAACCACACAACCAAACAAGCAAAAATTGAAACGAACACTGAACAGCATACAAAAACAAATCAACGAATAAGTGTGTTGTAAAAAAGTGTGGAACCTGGAGAAAAAATCAGGGGCAAGAACGATTGCAATGCCAGCAAAATCAAAATCGCCGGCTCGAACATATGTGAGCACAGATACCATAAAAAAGCGAATAATTGAACATTTTAAAACTTCAAGAAAATAAATGTAATAATGGGTGTATGTTATAGGTCCAATTGAAATAACTCCAATTTATTTTTGGGAAATAAGTCCATTGGAGCTATTTCCGAAAATTCGGAACTAACTCCACAAAAAAAGCATGGAATTATTTCCAAACAAAAGTATGGATTTAATTCCATTCGATTCACAAAAATGGAATTAAGTCCATAAATGATATCATTAAAGCTGGAACCAAAAAACACACGGTAAAATGTTCTGTGTATTATTTCATTTAACTTATTAAGATATCGATAGAAAGTCGGCCTTTGCATAGGTTCTCAAGTAGGTGGGGGTTAAGTGAACAAATTTCTTGGGGGGGGTAACGAAAAAAGTCAATTCTATCTAGTGTAAACCGGGTCTGAGAAAAAAGTGAGGACCTAAAAAAAGATCATAAGCTTCGAAGAAGTTGAAAAGGGGTTTTTGTTTCCTCCAAAATGAAATTGATGACTGGTGTTTCAATTCTCGTCAAAAAACCCTAGCAAATTGAAAAAAAAAAATTCAAACTCCATTCTATCTACTGGGTCGCAGAAAAAGTTGAGGACCTAAAAAAAGGTCCTCAGCTCCAAAATTCGTAATTCATCTAGGGGTAACGAAATCTTCGGGGGGTAACGATCGCTCACTAGGGAAGGGGGGGGGGGTAATTGGACCCCTCGGACCCCTAATGAGAACCAATGGGTCTATGTCATTTTTTTGGTTCCATTATTCTATGTACCGCACCGATAGAACAATAAATACTGGTGGGGGCACTGCTATCCTGATAAGAGATAATCTATCAGTTGAAATTGTAAGACCATCATTCCCGATCAAACACTCAAAGTTGATGACCTGAACAAAATTATGTCTCATTGTGGGCGCAAACACACAATTTTGGCTGGCGACTTAAACGCTAAACACATCGCATGGAACAATAGTCGCAACAATCCGAATGGGGTCGTTTTGCAGAATTGGGCTACCGAAAGTATAGCTGACTTTACTTGTAAAGTTTCCAAATGAACCGACTTGCATTAGTGAGAATTCAACACCATCAATTTTGGACTGCTTTAAAGTTAGCAGGGTTATCGCGCCATCTCTCTGCAAATTATTTTGGACGCTGAAATAATCACAGCAGAGACACCGATGGTATGGAACTGGGAGAACTGTAAATGGGTCCTATTCAACACAATTGTAAATCGCGAACTTGAAAATTTGGCCATTCCTGACAACCGTAATTTAAATAAATCCGAAATTGACAATTTTGTAAGTAAAATTGAATAAGTTTTTAATAATGCCTTAAAAGATTCCTGCCCTAGAATTAAATTAAATAAAAGCAAACTAATTGAATTGTCGAAAAGATCGCTTGCCTTGATAAAAAACAAAAATAAAATTAGACGGAAGCTCTTTTCCTTAAGAAACGATGCAAACTTTTTTCTATTTGAGAGATCCATGAAGACTGAAATTAAATTATTGAGCTCAATGATCAAAAACAGCATAACAGATGATTATCGTAGCCATTTTATAAACAAAATCAAAAGCCTTGACACAAGACATTCTAACTTGTTTCGTGAAATTAAAAAAATATCTAGCTACAAAAAAAGAGATGACCTACCAAGTATTATGACAAATGATTGTGAAAATATCTCATATAATTCCGATCTCGAAAAAGCAAATGGTCTTGCTGAGCAATTTGCCAGTATAAACAACATTAACACCGAAAATGAACATTATGAGGATTTTCACATGATGCATCATGGTTGAAAATGAAATCGATGCTTGGTATGATGCGAATGAAACATCGACGATTACAAATTTCTCGGATCAAATTTTGGCAAGCGATCCATATCAAAATCAAGAATAAATTGAATTACATTCGTAATCCCGACTTTTCCGCATTGATTTTTCTCTTGAACAATTTCATTCATCGAACAGTCAGGAGAGAAAGTATTGGTTCTGCCATGAATATGGGCAAAATGTTCAAAACACAAAACATTCTTTGACACAATAAAACAAATTGGCCATCTTCACTTTGCGATTTGAGACTCCTTTCTTGAGATATATTCATATCAAACTTTCAAACTTCCATTTTCTAAGAATTTCGTTCATTTTCACACGTATTCATATTCCATGATTTTTCGGCATGAAGATACATTTTGTGCATTGTATGAATATCTAAAACTTCAAGCGGACTTGAATACCTTTCAAATGATGCAAACTGCATGAATTTTCATTGGAAAATACGGTCAGGAGAGTCAAAAACGTGAAAATCAGTTTTTGTGTGAAAATGTACTGAAAACCCGACTCACGTGCACTTGAATGCACATATCTCTGGAACGGCTATACCAATATGGCTCAAATTAAATAGGAAACCTCCGGTGACAATACTGTGCAATTTAAGAATCCATTTGTGAGTCATTTTCATTTTTTACAGTTCAATTTTCTGAGAATTTTCTAAAAATTTCGTATATTTTCAAACATGTTCACATTTCATAATTTTTCAGCATGAAGAAACATTTTATGCACTTTTTGAATACGTAAAACGTCAAGCGCGCTTGAGTACCATTCAAATGACGCAAGCAACATGAATTTTCATTGAAAAATACGGTCAGGAGAGTCAAAAATGTGAAAATCAGTTTTTGTGTAAAAATGTACTGAAAACCCGACTCACGTTCACTTGAATGCACATATCTCTGGAACGGCTACACCGATTGGGCTCAAATTCAATAGGAAACATCCGGTAATAATTCTGAACAAATTTGCTTTTGACACTTTGGGATTTGAGACTCCGTTCGAGAGTTATCGTGCTAACGTACAGACTACGACGACGACGACGACGACGACGACGACGACGACGACGACGACGACGCCATTTTGCACCGGAGCTACCAGAACCGAGTATCCAAATAAAAAAAGTGAAAATCAAGTTTTGTTCCCATGGTGAACTGAGACTCTGGTCAAAATTTGAGCCCGATCGGAGTTCATTTACTCAAGTAATGTTTAGTTGAATTTTTGAGGCAAAACCAATACTTTTCCTAAGCACATTTCATGTGCGGAAAAGTAATATATCGAGGATGATCCTTCGATAAAATTTCTTGATTCCATAGATCTCATAAAGATATAATTGACTCTCGTAATAATAAGAAAAGTACTGGAGATGACGGCATCATAAACCAAATGCTCAAAGTCCTACCACCCCGTGCTCTGGTAAACTGTGGTCATTCCAGTACAAAAAAAAGGCAAACCAAAAAATAAGGTCAGTTCATATCGTCCAATACAACTATTAATTAATATAAGTAAGCTACTTGAAAAGCACATAAGTGATACACTAATAAATTACGGCAAAAAGTTTGATATTTTTCCCAAGCAACAATTTGCATACCAAAGTCAATTTCGGCATTTGCATTTTTGCTCTACACTTCTGATTTTCCAAAACCAGAAAAATTGATGATGAAAACACTAAGATATGCAGATGATGTTGTGGTAATTGTATCAAATCCTAACGTTTACCAAGCGGAAAAATATACCAATGAATATTTGAATGAAGTAGTACATTATACACAAAAATTCCAATTAAAACTAAACAAAACGAAATGTGAGCTACTTTATGTATGGGGCCGCTGGAAAGACATTGGTGCAACTACAAGAAAAAAACTTAGGAGCATAATAATCAAAATTGAGTATTGTGTGTTGCAACCAAAAGACGAAATAAAATATTTAGGAATAATTTACAATAAACAATTTCATTTTCGAACGCATGTAGATGAACAAATAAAACGTGCAACTAACGCTTTTTATGCATGCAATATAATAATATGCATGCCTGTTTAAGAACAAAATACTAAATGTTGGAGTTAAATCATTATTGTACAAATCACTAATAAGATCAATTCTTTCATATGGCTTTGTTGCCTGGAATACTATAAACAGTTATAATATGGAAAAAATAAGAAAATTTGAACGCTCGATTTTAAGAGCATATCCTAGACTATATAAGACCGAAAATTCATTCAAATATGTAAATTCATCAAAAGTTTATAAAAAAGCAAAGTGCAAAAGATTTGATGTTTTCGTTAATGAGAACCAAATAAAGTTCTTTGATCGCATCCAAAATAGAGGCGACGAATATTTGATCGAAATAACTAAATGTGATGATTTCGAAGAAATGCAAAACTATCAATATAAAACTCCCGCATACATGTATGAATTGTCGAAAAGTGACCTCCTAATTGAGGAATCTCAACTATTGTACTATAATAAAAATCGTCGCGGCCAACTTGGCTATGTCACTGCACAATGATATGTACATATTTCTGAGCAAATAAAATGTAAGATTGTTTGTAATTAGTAAATAATATAATTCGTACCCAATAGGAGTTGAATCGGACTCAGAAATAAGAAAATACTTGTACAAATCAAATGAAATGAAACCTTCAAAAATAGCAATAAATTGAACAAAATTATAATCTTTCAAGTCAGGAATGGCCGGCATCAGCTTACCGTTGACATGTGAATATTCGCAAAACAAGATCATGATTGTAAATAACCACTCATTTTTAATAAACATGAATTTTAAATTAAGAATTAAAAAACCACTTTCTGTCAAAGTCTAACACACGGTCACAAGGCATTTGAACTAAATGTTCAATTTTCAGTGTATTATTTTATTTAAATTATCAAAATATCGACAGAAAGTGTTGCAATGACACAGTTGATGCAATGACAAAAGAGTGCCAGACTGAGGTACTCTACACCGATTTCGAAAAAGCTTTTGATCGAGTAAACCATATGAAACTGCTTCAGAAACTCGCAGCATTTGGACTTGGACAGAGACTGATAAAATGGTTTTATGCTAATCTAACGTCTAGGCAACAATTTGTGGGTATCGGTGATCGAAGATCAGAGTCTTTTCGCTTACATCGGGTGTGCCAGCCGGGAGCATAATGGGGCCTTGCCTTTTCATTATTTTTATGAATGATATAGTTGATTTTGTCACTGAAGCTCTTGTTTTACTCTTTGCAGATGACTTGAAATTAGTTAGACGCATTATAACGCCCACTGATGCTCGTGGATTTCAGAAAGCAATCGACCAATTACATGGTGTGAAATGAACCAACTGCACTTGAATCTCAGGAAATGCTATGTTATGACATTTGCCAAGGGGCCAGTTGGATGGGAGTTTACATACACTATCAACAATGGGAACCACGCGTTTGAAAAAGTGAACGTACACAGAGATCTTGGTGTGCTGTTTGACTCAAAGCTCACGTTTGCAGAACATGTTAGATCGACTGTGGCTAATGCTCATGCGGTTCTTGGCTTTGTGAAAAGAACTTTGAAAAACAAATTTTCGATTGATTCAGCAAAAATGTTATATTGTGCACTGATAAGGTCTAAATTAGAGTATGCAAGTGTTGTTTGGCAACCGTATCATCGCATACATAATGATGAAATCGAATCGATTCAAAAAGACTTTGTGATATGGGCGTTAAGAGAAATTTACCAAAGAGATGAAAATTATTTCCTGCCACCATATGAGTTAAGGTGTAATGTGCTTGATATTCAACCGCTTTGGAGAAGGAGAGCAAATGTTTCAGTATTTTTTATTTATGATCTCTTGATGGGAAAAATAGAGTCAGTTGAATTACGAAATAGAATTGAATATAGTAGGTTAAGTATAATCCGAACCAAAGGAACTTGAGATATGGAGAACTAATTAAACTGCCAACTTTTACACAAGATTACGCGTGTAACCAACCATTTATTGTATCCTGTCGAAATTTTAATAGAATAAAAACGCAATTCATGGAATCAGACTCAAGACATATCTTTAAAAGAAAAGTTATTGAAGTGCCAAACACAGTATTTGTATAGTAATTTTATGTTGTATTGTAAATGTAATTTATGGATAGATGGATGCAGTCGAAGGACGTTAGAGCCATTCCGAAGTCATTAGGACTGGTGGCTGTGGACTTCGATCGGGTAGTTATCCATTTCAGATGTATTGTGAGAGCAAATTATACAGTCTATGGTAGACGGTGAATAAATGAATATAAGTGGGCCTATGTCATTTTTTTGGTTCCAGCTATAATGAATTCATTTATGGACTTTATTCCATTTTTGTGAATCGAACGGAATTAAATCCATACTTTTGTTTGGAAATAATTCCATGTTTTTTTTGTGGAGTTAGTTCCGAATTTTCGGAAATAGCTCCAATGGACTTATTTCCAAAAAATAAATTGGAGTTATTTCAATTGGACCTATAACATACACCCGTAATAATCCATTCTGCAATCGCAGTGTTTTGCTACGTTACCGTTAGGGTTGGCAAATAGGTTAACTGATCAGTGCTAGCAAACATTGATTATAAATGAATTTGTACATAATGTATACATGATTTTTTATATAAATTTATAACAAACCACCTTTGGCGACAAAAGTCAGTTTGAACGAAATACACGTTGGTAAAACGACAAATAAATTGTGGTTTTGTCGATAAAACGACGGTTTGAATCAAAACCAGGAAAATAGCTGTTCGACAAAAAACCCTAGCAAATTAAAAGAATTTTTTCAAACCCATTCTATCTAGTGTAAACTGGGTCTCAGAAAAAGACCTGAAAAAAGGTCATCAGCTCCGAAAATTCATCGAGGGTCCATGAACACAGGTGGTCCGAAAACTTGAGATGGGGTGCTCAAAGACCTTGCAGGCTAAGTCAGAACCTGTCACCATGTACCACCATGTCACGAGATCAAGCAATCGAGCAAGAAAGCAGACAAGGAGTCGAAAAATTTTCTCTGTGCATCGCTTCCAGCTCCGACCTTATCATTAACCGAAATTGTATTTTGAATGAAAGTGACAAATTTTGTATTGTATATTGATTATATTTACCCTCTTACAAAGATTTGAACACTCTTCCCAGATTTTTTCATCAATTTTTGAGCTTCACGCAGGGTCATATCGTCCGTATATGTATTATTAATTCTAAAGATGATATCGTTTTTTCGAATGCCAGCTCGAAAAGCGTATCCACTTCTCTTAACCTAAATTTAACAGTAAAATATCATGAATCTTGAGAAATAGGGTCGAAAAGTTTCAAAAATGAAATTGTGCCATAATTAGGGAATGATAAAGTGCATTTCGCACGTTCGAAAAATTTACGAATATCCGAAAATTTTTCGCACGTTCGATTACTTCTATATGGTTTCGCACGTTCGTATTATTTTGATTTTATATTTGAATTCTAATTTCATGCATTTAATTCGAGACAATTTCGGACAAATAATTTTTGACACGCACTTTGTGATCGAAAATTTTGTTCGAATCGAAACGTACTCAAAACAAATCTCATGCCGAAATCCATAAAATAAAAAATTTGTTCGTTGCCACATCTGATCGTCAATATTCTTGACACACTCCTATTTTGTTATTATATATTATCAGAGGGAATTCTCCCCAAGAAATATGAAATAAAAAAATTTCGAATGTGCGTAACCATATAAAAGAAATCGAACGTGCAAGTTTTACGCATGCGTAAAATTGTCTGTAATCGTAAATTTTTCGAACGTTCTAAATGTTCGGAATTTCTGTACAATCATTTGTGTGTGTGTTCGTTGACACCTCTGCTCTAGGCGTGTCACAAAATTTATATCTGTAATTTTGTGTACCGATTACAATTGTGCACAAGTATATACTGTACATTTAAACATACATCAATAACGGTGAGCTTTTCGAATTGATCTGATCCCCCAGTTACTTCTATGCCCCACAAAACATCGATGAAGGACATAACCCTCTGGGCTGTTTCAGAAGTTCCACTGATACGTAGTTCATACTCTGCATTAGTAAATGGAAGAGGTTCTTTGAGATATTTTTCAAATCGTTTTTCGTCAAATTTACTATAAGAGAAATAGTAGATATACATGTTCAAGTCAAAGTACTCTAATTAAATTGAGTGTTGAAATACTCACCTACTTTTAAAGAAGAATGTTTCTATAAATGTTGTTGTCATATTTGATTTGGTTATATGATTGGTTCGATTATCCGGCGAGTCAATAAGTTGACTGTTGAGGAGAAAATAAATTATTGTTAATTTTAATGTTCACCTCTTCAAAGATGGTTCATTATAAACTCATATAAAAAATAAATTGAATTACATTCGTAATTCTGACTTTTCCGAATTGATATGGAATCAAGGGCGTCCACAGGGGGGCAATTTGTCCTCGTTTTTTTAAGATAAACCAGTTCTGAAAGGAATATTTTCTAACAAAATGAGTATTCCATCCACTCATCTAAAACAAACTGAAAAAAATGGATAAGATCTTGAAAAAACGACAATTTTTGTCCTCGTTTTCGTAAGCAAATATTCAGCTGTGCTACAGTCAAAAAGTTTGAATGCATTTTCATGTTCGAAGCATATAAATAAAATTTCGAGTATTTTTAATGAGCATCGCGAAAAAGTTGTTAGCGTTACCGAAGTTATTTTGAAAGATGCTGAAGAATTCGCTGAAATTATCGGTGTGGAGCTCTGTTTACCCAGAGTAACATCTCGAGAAACACAACGATCGAATCAACTTTCATCAGACTTTGCTGATTATAGGAAAAAATCTCTAATTATACCATATCTAGATTCACTTATTGTGAGCTTAAAAGAGAGATTTTCAGAAGACGATCTTCCTGCTTTTGCACTTTTAAGTCTTCATCCATGCAACATGCTCAAGATCACTGAAAATGAAATGAGATTAAATGTAGATAATATCGTCAAATTTTATGGAGTAGAACTTAGAGAGCGAAATTGATTTATGGCGTTTGAATTAGATTGAAAAAAAAGGACAATGAACGACTCGAGAATTTGGAATTTTGTGAAGTGATAGAAGAAACAAAAACATCAAGGGGCATCACTAAAAAGTAGTTTCTAATTGCATACAAAAATGTATAGTAATTGCCAAAAAACGAAGTAATTGTATTGGAAATATACAAAGTAATTGCAGTACTAAAAATATACAAAAGTAATTGCATATGTCTCATGCAATTACTTTTTCATATGCAATTACTTGATACATTTCAAAATTACTCTCATCGTGACTAATTATTCTGAAAATGTGAAGAAATCTAAAAGTAATTGTAGAAAGTAATTTCAAAATATAGTAATTGTTGGCGGAAAAAAAAGTAATTGCATGAGTGATTTGCCCCTCGAAAAACATTCTTTCCATCGGTAAAACAAAGTCTTATGCATAGCTGTTGGCATCGACGATTTAAAATGTAAATTTTACTAAAACTATGAGTGATGTGGTATGGGCGAAACTATCGAACGTTGACATACCACTCATAGTTTTAATGAAATTTAGATAAAAAATTCACCGTAATGATAATTTTGAAGTTTTTATTATTTACATGATCTAATTCTGTTGTGTTAATGGTTTTAAAACATCAAATTTGAGTTGACAACTTAGATATATACTCTGTTTGGGTGTGGATTATAGCGGACTGCATCGTATTAGAGATATATACTCTGTTTGGGTGTGGATTATAGCGGACTGCATCGTATTAGAGATGATTTTTTGTGATTTTTTAGGTACTTGATGGGATTGAAAATTGCCCCTAGTATATACAAATGCGAAAATGACGAATTTTTCAACTTTGAACGAATATTGTGAGTATATAATCCAATAATCTAGTTGTGATTCGTGCTTTTATATTGTTGATATTTGTTTCCACTCAACGCAATGGCAATTCCATGTAACAAATGCGGTGAATCCGGTGGAAAAGAAATGCTTAAATGTGATAGCTGTACCACATCATTTCATATATCTTGTCTCTCATCGGTTAACAAATCCTACAAAGCCACCCTTTTATCACTCAAATCAAACATAATAAACCTTCAATGGTACTGTGACGTATGCATTTCATTTACTTTGAATGGTCTTTTAACTAGATTCAATGAATACATTCAGAATGTGTCATCACTTAAAGATGACTTTGAGAATTTTTTGACAACCCAATCAACTGGAGCTTCTCGTACGACTGAAACTGAACATTCTGACGTCACAGCTAGCGATCATGAACAGATCCCACCTTCAATCAACGCTGGACAAGTATTAAATGATGGCATTTCCAATGACATTATGGAAAGTGAAAGTATAGACGTGGAAGATTTGGCAATCTTAAAGGGAGCTGCCTCGAATACCATTCCGTTTCAATTGCCAGAATCACAATAAGTATATCAGGTCGACCAAAATCATGTTAATACAAACAAACGTCGGAAAATTGATCCTAGGAATGGTTTGGATAGCACCAATGAGACTACATCGGTGCAAATTCCACCTCGGGGGGCTTAATTGATATGATTTTTTCTCCAAAATCAATCAAAACACCATCAACAAGTAACCTCAGTGAACTTGTTCTCGTAGGGAAGACAGGGGTAGCTATGCCAATGTCAACTGGTACTAGTGTTGTAATTAGTAAGTTGAATCGCTCTCTTCACATCACTCCATTCAATGTGAACACTCAAGAATCGGATGTTATAGCGTTTCTATTGAAAAATGAAAGCATCAAAATGTATGCCAATCGAATTCAAGTCACAAAATTGGTTCGCCCATACTCTCGTTTGACATTCGTTTCATTCAAATTGACAATGCCTTTACAATATTACAACCTTGTCGCTAATTCTTCCATCTGGCCCAATGGTGTTATTGCTAGCGAATATGCGCCAAAAAAGCAGGCAAATAATTTGAAACAAGATGGAAACGACATCAACAAAACGACAAATGGTGTTTTTAACCCATTAACAAAAGTTGGCAAAGCGATCATTGACTAAAAATCTGTCGGAAATAAATATTTCCAACAAAAACTAAACCAGCGTGAAAATAACAACAACGGTCGCAACACCAACAATCGCCATAACGATGTTCGCAACAACAATGAGCGCAACATCTATAAAAATTGCAACAGCGACAATAACAACAAGCGTAACAACCATTCAAAAAATGAGTGGTTCAGTCAACGTGCTGGCCAAAAAAGGCCAAGGTGGCCAACCAACTGCATCGCCGATACAGCCAGTCACTGCAACAACTGCATATGCAGCAACGATTAGCACTTTTGATGCAAAATCCATTCGCATCTCTCATGATTTAAAATTGGGCTGTCACACAAACACAAACCAGAACGACGAGACGGATATTACAGTCTATTACCAGAATGTGCGCAGTCTGAACAACAAGGAAAAAGTATTTCATCGCTCATTTTCCTCGCTTGACTACAGAATCATCATACTGACAGAAACCTGGCTCCATGACGGTCACTACGATGCTGAATTTTTTGACGACACCTACGATGTTTATCGTAGGGATAGATCCAAACAACGAGGAGGAGGCGTCTTAATAGCGATGCATAATGAAATCTTCACCAGCGAGCGAATTGTCATCCCGGGAGCTGACAAACTGGAATACGTATGTATAAAAGCTCCCACTAAACCTCAGACATTATTTATTTACAGTGCATACATTCCACCAAACTCATCACCTGATGATTATGGGAAGCATGCGTCCGCAATCAATTCAATTTCAACGAAACCAGAGGACATCATCATGGTTGTTGGTGACTTCAACCTTCCAATGACTGGGCAATCGATGATGACTACGCTAATGTGCTGGTCCCATCAAATTTTGGTTCAGCGATTCCTGAGAACTTCATCACGGAACTAATGGGTGCTGGACTTCATCAAGTGAATTCCATCCGAAATTCAAGGGGTAAATTACTCGATCTATTCTTCACAAATGACTACATCAACTGCTCAATTGATCGAGCGGAGCCAATGGTTGATGTGGATAAGGTGGACTCTTACCATCCACCGATCCTGGTTTCATTTGAATGGCATGCGGCACATCGCAGCGCAAGCACTGAACCGAAGTGCCAGTTCATTTTCAAAAAGGGCAACTATTACGAAATGAATCGCCATTTGGGTGCTATTAATTTTGAAGCGCTTTTTTCAAACAAATCACTGGCTGGAAAAGTGGAAATATTGCACAATACTCTTGATGAAGCAATTCAGCGCTACGTCCCATCACTACTGCTAAGGGATAAACAAAAATGTCCTTGGTTAAACAAGCACCTAGAGCTAGCCAACATCAACACTAAAAAAGGTGTGGGTCCAGATGGGATTCACCCACTATTACTAAAAGAATGTGCGGCATCATTGGCAACGCCGCTAAAGGAAATTTACAATGAATCTCTAGCTCTTAGCATTTTTCCGAATCAATGGAAGAGGTCCAGTGTCACACCGATTTTTAAGAAGGGTGCTAGATCGAATATCGAAAATTACAGATGCATCGCCAAACTGCAAACTATTGCAGAATTTTTCGAGCACCTTGTAAACGTCAAATTACTAGCACTAGTTCGCGACAAATTATCACCAAACCAACATGGGTTCCTGAAGCACAGATCAACATCGTCAAACTTGACCGAATTTGTGCATTATGCCCATGGGGGTTTGAATGAACATGCTCAAATTGATGTTCTGTATACTGATTTCAGCAAAGCATTTGACAAGGTTGATCATCAAATCCTTCAACAGAAGCTGAATGAATTCAACTTGCCTCAAAATTTGCTAAACTGGCTGCAATCATACTTGACAAACAGAACTCAATTTGTCAACTATGGGAAATGTGAATCAACGGATTTCAACGTGACATCGGGAGTACCTCAGGGAAGCCATCTTGGGCCAACGTTGTTCCTGATATTCATAAATGACATAATCAAATACATGGAGGATGTATTGTTCTATTGTATGCTGATGATATCAAAATTGCAAAAATCATTAGAAAACCGGAAGACAGCGCCACGCTTCAACTTGCAATTGATAAACTCAGAGTGGTGTGACAAGAACTCGCTTCATTTGAACCTTGACAAATGTGTTGTGCTAACAATACACAGGCTAAGGGAGCCCACTATGACCACTTACATATATGGCAACCACACTTTCAAACGAGTTGATGAACACAGAGATTTGGGTGTGCTCATTGATGGCAAACTCACTTTCAATCAACACATTGAAGTCATCACTGCAAAAGCGACTGCGGCTCTGGGGTTTGTTAAGAGGTTTTGTTATGACATCCCTGATACACAAACCTTGAAAGCAGTTCTCTATGTTTTCAAAGCAGTTCAGATGCATCCCCTTCAGTGCAGAAGGGTAAACGTGGCAGTTACGACTCTGTACGACATTCTGAACGGTCATTGGAACTGCCCATCGATTCGAGCAGACATCGAGGTTAACCCCAATGAACGTAATCTTCGTCGGACAGAGTACATACGAATTACTGACAAAAAGATGAGAGTAACTCCTGCAGCACCTTTTACTCGAATGTGCAAATATGCGAACTCGGTGTCGGAGAAAAAATGCCGGCAGTCGCTCAAATTTCATCACATCTGTGCGTAAAATACCGAATGAAGTATTCGAGACTCCGACTCTCGTATAGGATTTTTGGCGGACCTTTTATCGCAACTTCCCAAAATATAAATTAAAACACGGAATTGTATTTGTTCTTTTTTACCACCTTAAGTGACTTTGCTATTTTAATTCCACGTAATTTTTATAAAAAACAAATGAAATAATTTTTCGGATGCATTTCGACTGTGTCAGTCATCCTCAGCGAGCTTCAATATCAAACTAAAGTACAAGTGTAGCGTACACCATCAAAGAAAGTGCGAAAACAATATTACAACAATAAAATTGCAAGAAAAAGTCATTTGTATATCTCCAATAGTTTGAACAACGGTGACCGTATCGGCGCTTCCATTGTATTCATCGAGATTCGTCTGTTCAAATACATGTGTATGCTCTCATAGGCATCCAATTTGTGTGTTTCTCTGACTTGTTTGACCAATTCTATGTCGTTAATATTCCAATTTGTATGTTCATATTCCAACGCGTGCAATGCGACAGCTGATTTTGTTGCTTGTTGCTTGTTTACACTATTCAAATGTTCTTTGAAACGTATACCAATGCATCGCTTTGTTTGGCCGATATAATTTTGATCGCACGCATTACAAGTGATTTTGTATATTCCGGATTGTTTTAATGGCTCTGTTTTGTCTTTCAACTGAACCAACAAATTTTGAATTTTTCCATTGCTTGAATGAACCAATTCAAAATTGTTTTTCTTGAATGCCATTTTTAATTTGTTTGTAATCTCAGGAATATACGGAACACTGATTCGTTTCATCGGTTGTGTGTCAACTGATAGTGTCGTTGTATTGTGTTTGTTGATTTTCTTGGAATGCAGTGCGATTAATGTATCGATCAAATGCTCTGGATAACCATTCAGCAGCGCGGCATATTTTATTGACTTCACCTCTTCCATGAAATGTTTGACGTTTAATGGTATTCGGCATAGGCGGTGTATCATGCTGTGGAAAGCTGCTCGTTTATGTGTCATTGGGCAGTGTGAATCAAATGGAATGTAGCGTGGTTTATTCGACGGTTTTCGATATATTGAAAATTCAATTGAACCTGATGTTGTTTTGTTCAATTTGATGTCCAAAAATGGTAATGAACCATTTTCTTCTGTTTCAATGGTGAAATTTATCGTTGGCCACTGCGAATTTAGTAAATGTAGAAAATCTTCTTGTGTGTTCTTTTTGATTACTGCTGCAACATCGTCAACATATCTGAACCAAATGCGTGGCAATGATTCATTTGTTTTCAATGTCATTTCGAAATGTGACATAAACAAATTCGCTAAGAATGGTGATAGCGCGTTTCCCATGCAAGTGCCTTTATCTATTTTATAATATTGTTTATCAAACTGGCAAATGTTTAAGTCCATGCATGTTTTGGTTAGGTTTATAAATAAAAGTCTTTTGTTTTCGCACGGTTCCACTTCATTCAACCAATTTTCAAGGATTTTTATTGTCTCCGGAATCGGGATGCTAGGAAACAATGACTCAACATCAAAAGACACAAGTAATTCATTTTCTCCGATGTGTACATCTTTCATTTTGTCGCAAAATTCGAAATCATTTTCGACATATAAACCTTTTGGTTTCAGATATTCGCTGAATTTCTTCACTAACCATTTGGAAATGTTTTCTGTTGGTGCATTGCAATTGGAAACAATTGGCCTCATTTTTAAGTTAGTGGTGTCTTTATGTGTTTTTGGTAAACAATATAGCTTCGGTACCGATGGATTTGATGTCAATAAATTCCATTTCGTTCGCAAATCAAAAACTTTTTCCACTTCTTTTAGTGCATTGTTTGTTTTTCGAATCATTGAAGGGAGTGGATCTTTTTTAAGCAATTGAAAACTACCGTTGTTGATGGTTTCTATCACTTTTTCTTTGTATTGTGCACTGTCCATTATCACAATGTCTCTACCTTTATCTGATTTCATGTACAAACAGTCTTTTTTCTTTAAAGATGTCAAAACGGCACTGAATTTTGAACATTCTTTTTTAGATTTGTTTTTTTGGTGTTTTTTGATTGCTTCGGTGGTAACTTTGCGTATCTCTTGTTTTACCATTTCTGATGAGTGTTTAATTCCTGTTTCAATATCCGCCATCAGATCGATCATTGCCGGTTTGTTCGGTTTTGGTGTGAATTTCAAACCTTTTTGCAATAAATCCATTTCTTCTTTTGTAAAAGATTTTGAAGAAATATTTGTGACGAACGAGATATTTTCACATTCAATTCCGGATCGGATCTGTCTCTGTCTCTCTCTGTCTTTGATAAACTTCACATTTTTTAACTTCTCAAGTTTTTTGTTTAGTTTTTATCTTTTTTGTGCAACGTGAGTTTCAATTTCGTCGTGTGTGTCACTAATAAAACTGTAAAAGTTCGACGAGTTCCACTGTTTTGCCAGAAGTAAATGTAAATCATATGCTTCTAGTTCAACACAACTCAATTTACTGTATAAGTATTTCGTTTCTAATTTCAGCCATTGTTTTTTTGCGTTATTCTGAACAATTTCTGTTCTTGAATTTGACACTGAACACTTTGTTTTTAGAAAACTAGGAAATACTCCTTCTCGTTTGCATTGTTTGAGGAAAAAAATGTCAAGTTTCAAACACCTCACTTTTTTCTTGAGTTTGATGAATTTCTGCACGTGTTGTGTAAGTTCGTTTTTGCGTGGTTGGAGTTCCATTATAAATGAATGTTCGAATAAAAAACGACAAAACTGTTATCCGCAAAGTCCATAAATACCTGCTCTACATGAGCACCCCCCAGGTAATTCAATTTTGCACAGTATTTGTTCTCGCGGGGGAGATAGCAGGCTCTTCACTAATTTTAAATTCATGAAATATATTCATGCTTAGACCGCTCATTCTTTGTCATCCCCTACGTCGTTTGACTTGGACGGCGAGCAGTAGCCCGTATTCTGACAAAAAATGGTGTGTGCAGGTGCACCCTCTCCCCGGTGCACTTGTAATTTTTTGCCTGAATGCCAGAGTGAACTGTACATCGTGACCGATCTGTTCTGGACTGCTCGGGAATTTTTCTTGCACTTTCTTTTTATCAATGCCTTGCCTGATGACATCGAAAAACGAAAGTACAATTCCAGGTTGTCGCATTTCATTCATCATGATTTAAAAAGCTTAAGATTTTTTGTTTGTCGATAGTAACCCGGGACTCCGTAGAAGCATGGACTTGCCGGTGTGTACGCGGGACTCGGGGGATGCAAACTTATCCCCTACGAAGTATGGCACACCCCGTCATCAGTCAAACACTAATGATGTGGTTTTAGTTGGGTTTTCCACGACACAAATTGTCCTCAAACACGAAACATTATTCATGGGATGACTAATTTCAAACAATTTAAAATGACCAAGTCACGTATTGTGACAGTGCTTTCCAATATTCAACTTAAGCTGTGATATATCTTTAACGTAGTGTCCTTTTGACTAAATAATTCTTTTAGATTATGCATATGTGCCTTAGTTTTGTTATATTTCTGTTCATTTTGACAGTAAATGGCTCAAATATTGTATTATACGTTTACTCATTGATGTATCTGCACAAAATCCCTTGTTTCGAAAAAATCATGTTTTTTCAAGGAGGCTTCGCTAACTTGTTTTCCTGTAACTGTACAAATTATTCAGCCAGAACTTGGCGGTGACAAATAAATAAATAAATATTCTGCCAGCACTATTCGAGCACTTACTCTGTGGGTAGTTTTATTAGAAAAAACGGGTACCGCCAGTACACAAAATGCGAAAAAAACGATTTTTTCAATTTTGAACGAATACCGCTATTCGTAGGACCAACACCATTCGGCAGCAATATTCGAGAACTTTTATTATGACAATATTCCGAGCTAGCACTATTCCAGGGCTGTGCTGAAGGAATGCACCTTATTTTTCTTTGTATTTAACAAAGAAAAACTGTTAGGGGTAATTTTACACACAAAATTGGCAAGTCAATCGAAGGAAATTGTCTCTTTTCAGAATATCGAAAATAACACTGTTCGAAAAATTTCAACTTTTTGTGTGACCCCGAAAAACGACATATGGTGTCTTAGTACTTAGCGCCCTGAGTCATAACCCCAAAAGATTAAGTATCTCCAAAACTACGTATCACATCATGTTCAATGAATAAACGTCGGAAAGGTATTTGAATTCTTATCAATTTTGGTGCATAATAAGTGAAAATTGAACGAATACTCGACAAGTCGAACCGACCCGGACAAATCCTTTGGAGTTTTGACTCTGGCCACTAAGTACTAAAAAACCATATATGTAGTTGCTCTACGTCAGAAACCTTGTCGACCAGTGTAATAGAGGGTGATTTAAAAACTTCTGTGGCCTTATTCAGGGGTGTGTGAGGGATGGAGTATTCGGGTTTTAACTCTGAAACAAAAATGGCCGTTTTTGTCCGGTTTCTACCCCGGTCTGGAAATTTCCTTCAGCCTGGGAAATCTGACCCCGCTGACCCCCCCCTGATCATTTTCGAACGAAAAATTTTCTGATTTCACTCCTCCCAAACTAATATCATCTTGATACTTTGATTACATAACTTTTTTGAATGAATAAATTCGCCTAATTCGCGAGCACTGGAAGTAATTTTTTACTAAAAATGACACTAGTGTACCTTTTACGGAATAAGCCATTTTTATATATGAATTTTTATCCGCAAATATGCGAACCAAAGTCCGTCACTGTAGTTCGGTTTGCATTGGGTTATCAAAAAATGTATTTCTTTGAATATTTCGTATAATTATCCAATAATTATAAGAAAAGATATATTTTACGGTATTTTCACATACTTTATTTAGATTTTCACAAAAAATATGGAGAAAAATAGCGATCAAAATTTGAATTTAACCAGATGATGCTAGACTGTCCAAACATATTGAGTCTGAGAACGATTGCTTGAAATTACAAAATGACTTAGAAAACATTTCTGTCTTTTTCAGTCGTAATGATCTTAGATTGAATGTTAAGAAGATCAAATTAATGAGGTTTCACCGAATGGGTACAATCATTGATCATAACTATATCGAGAGACGAAGTCATCCAGAGAGTCAATGAAATAAAAGACTTGGGAATTATTCTTGATAGTCAACTCAATTTCAAATCACACATCGAATACATCATAGCAAAAGCCAAATCAAGACTAGCTTGGATCAAAAGATTTGGTCGTGATTTCAAGGATCCGTGGACCAAAAGATTCCCAATTGTGATATATATCTAGTTGATTTCAATGTGAGCACAGATAATATAAAAAGAGATTAATTGAATATTTTAAAACTTCAAGAAAATATATGTGATAATCAATTTTGCAATCAGTTAATCGCAGCGTTTTGCTCCGTAACCGTTAGGGTTGGCAAATAACCTTAATTTTAACTTTATTTTCACTCAAATTACACCGAAATGTAGAGATTTTCTATACACCTGAACACACAAAATTTCAATCTTAATAAAAATCGCAAACGAACTGATCTTGAGAAACGGGAGGTGATGTTGAGCTCCGTTTGGCCTCTGATTTAACGCCCAATTCGAATTCTTCATGGGTGCATAATTGAGTCGCAGTGTGTTATTTGAGGACTGTGGAACGAAAATATATATTTCGCTAGCGCCACGTAAAATTTGATATCCGTCATTTTATGGAAAGGATCTTCCAGTGTGCCACTCTATTTATACCTCGTTCAGAGGTTTTTCATCTTATATCAGTTGTTTTGTAAGGTCAATTTGTAAAAAAACCCCTTAAAATAACAACTTTTTGAAGATGATCAAATTCTGTTCAACTCCGTCCTCATCTTCGAAAAATAAAACTTCGAAAATTCCGTTTTTGAAAATTGCCATCTACCACGGTCACCAAAACATTACTGGCATGATTTGACAGTGTCAAACTGTCACACATATAGCCAAAACTAAATTTTTGGGGAAAATGATGATTGAAATTCCAACTCCCATAACTTAGGAACGGTTGATCCGATTTTGATGTTTGAACCCTCGTTGGATAGGTGTGCTACGAAAGTATAGTTTTTCGGAATTTACGGTAATGGGGTACGGGGGTCAAAATGACGAGAAACCGATTTCTGATTTTCCGGTTTTTTCGATGTGGTGACCAAACCCCATTATAGATTTCTTTCATACTCAGGACATATTTAAAGCCTAGCTCAATACCTTTCATTTGCGGTATCTACGGATTTTCCTAGTGTATTAGCGGAGCTATGGAATTGAAAAGAATCGACACCCCGACACTCTCCCCCTGCTTATATTCTTATATGTAAAGAAATTCGGCCGTTCTCGACGGTTTTGAACTGCCCCTCACACTCCCCAAAAGTAATGTTATACATCACAGAGATCGAAAGAAGGTATATATATACAAAGTCACACACAAACTTACAAACACACAAACACACATACCAAACCAAATTTTCAGGGAAAACTCGCCTTTCCGGGAAAACGTACACAACTTTTGAACAGGTCAACCGATTTCGATGATTGAGCACTCGTTGGAAGGGCATTGAAGAGTACTATCGATTGATCACTCTAAGACAGTGGTCAAGATTACCAACCAGGAGATATGCTATATAATCTGAAAAAACACCCATATACGTGTCCCAAGCGACATTTTTTTTGGTTCCACAAAAGTTCATTTTGACGACGGCTTTCGTCTAGTTTGGTCCTAAGCTACACGCCAATGCCTATTCCACGAATGACTTCGGTCGGCAACACAGAATCCGAAAACTCGCGAATATATTAGGGTGAATCGAAAATGTGAAAAATTCCATGAATCATGTTCTACATGGGTATAACCTCGGACACGGGTTCACAGAAAGTCATTTCAGTGCGAAAACCAGCTTAAAAATCAAATTTGCCTTCGCGCACGGCCAAAATGTGACATTTGAGCTATTTCCAAGAAATGTTCATATATTCGCCTATTTTCATTCATATTACTTACCTTTTAACGCTTCATATTGGACAAATTCATGGGCATAGCCAGGGGGGGCAGGTAGCGGCGAATGCAGCTACCTAAATACATTGTCCTCGATTTTTGCCAATTGTTCTCGATGTATTCAATCGGTCGGCAACACATAATCCGAAAATTCACGTATTCATAGTGTTGCGATCAAAAAGTGTATTAAAATTCATGCAAAAATCGAGGACAATAAGAAATGAGAAGTTTCTAAAATCGAATATAATTTTACATTACTCATTCTCCTCGATTTTGAATTAGAGATTTTTGAAAATCTATCGATGACGGATCACAAATCCAATAAAAATCGAGGACAATCAAGGATTACTATGGGCTCGGTTTTTGTGTAAAATGTACTGAAGACCCAACTCATGTGCACTTGAATGCACGCCGTTCTGGAACGGCCATACCAATATGGCTCAAATAAAATAGGGAAAATTCGGTAATAATACTGCGCAAATTTGCTTTTGTCACTTTGGGATTTGAGGCTCCGTTCGAGAGTAATAACGCTGACATACAGACTACGAAGACGACGACGACGACGCCATTTTGCACCGGCGGTACAAAAACCGAGTATCCAAATCAAAAAAGTGCTAAGACAGATTTGTTCTCATGGTGAACAGAGACTCTAGTCAAAATTTGAGCCTGATCGGAGGTCATTTACTCAAGCGCGGTCGAGTTGAGTTTTCAAGGCAAAACCAATACTTTTCCTGAGCACGTTTCAAGTGCGGAAAAGTAATATAAAAAGTATGTCCTCGATTCATAACAGGAATGTCCTCGATTTTTAGCAGAAATGTCCTCGATTTTGAACAGAAATTTGGTTTTGCCGCTACCTAAAATAAAGCTGGCTACGCCCATGGACAAATTATATTTTATGTTACCTTTTATAACGAAAATGAATCATTTTCTAGGAGTATATTTAGTCATTCCCACAAAATAATCAGATTTTTTGCGATTTTCAGTCATTTTTGTGTGATTTTTCACCAACTTTATATGAAAGGAAGAAAGAATCTTAAAGAATCAAAGAGAATCATCTTTTGTTTAAATTAATATTATGATTTGCTGCTGCAGTGCAGAGACGAAATATCACACACTCAGTTCTATGGCCATCTCACTTGAATGCGAGATAAAACGTTTTCAAAACATCGAAAATCGGATCAATATTTTGACTACGAAGTTACATTGAAATGTTTGGCAAAAAACCGTCAACTCACTTGTATAAATACAGAACGACTGCATTGGCCCTCTTCAAGAAACCGTTTGGGTATCAAAGATATTCCCACCCGTTCGAGCTGTATGAGCATCTGAATATGTGATTTTTTTGCATAAAAATGCCAATATATCGAGAACGGCTGTATAGATTGGGTTCAAATTTGGCATCGGGGGTTAATTTTCGTCCCTCTCCAAGTTTGTTCTCACAACCCCATAGATGCGACACTTCCTTCGGGTACCTCCCATACAAAATGACACTTTTTGCACGGTGGGCCAAAAGTACCATTCACAAGGTCGCTAGGGTATCAAGCGATATATTTTTGGATCAGGCTAAACAAATGCTACATTCCTGTGGAGTTTAATCAAAATCATAGAACTGTGGAAGGTTCAAATACACATGAGTCACATAATTTTTTTTGTGACCCGATATAACTCTCTTGATCTCATGATTAAATCTCGAGAACGACGAAGTCGATTCCGTTCAAATTCTCACAGGTGACGTACTTTGAGGCCCCCTTTAAGAAACCGTTTGGGTATCAAAGATATTCCCACCCGTTCGAGCTGAATGAGGTTCTGAAAATGTGATTTTTTTTGCATAAAAATGCCAATATATCGAGAACAGCTATTTAGATTGGGTCCAAATTTAGCATCGGGGGTTGATTTTCACTCCTCTCCAAGTTTGTTCTCACAACCCCATTGATGCGACACTTCCTTCGGGTACCTCCCATACAAAATGACACTTTTTGCACGGTGGGCCAAAAGTACCATTCACAAGGTCGCTAGGGTATCAAGCGATATATTTTTGGATCAGGCTAAACAAATGCTACATTCCTGTGGAGTTTAATCAAAATCATAGGACTGTGAGCCAAACGGTGAAGGTTCAAATACCAGGGCATACGCTCCAACGAACCCATTAACCCGAACGGAGATCCCCCATACAAATGTGCATCCCTATTTGGACCTTGATTTGAATGAAAAAGTCTCGAGAACGATGAACTCGATCCTGTTTAAATTATTACAGGTGACGTAACTTGAGGTCCCCTCTCAATAAATAGTTTAGGTCGAAGACCTGATGTCCACACCCGTTTGAGCTGTATGAGGCTCTGAAAATGTGATTTATTTTGGGGGGAAGAATGAAGCACGCCGGTACATACCGAGCAAACGATTGATCAGATGTCAGATGTTGATTACAGCCTATGCTTGTATGACAATATTCCGTGAACTACTAAGTCCATTTCTTTCAACTGTTCGTGGATAGAGTTCGTTCATATTTATTATACCCCTCGCGAGATTTATGCCCAAATGGCAGTGTATTTTTAATTGTTTTTTACAAATAAACCTTACAAAACTAATGATATAAGATGAAAAACCTCTGAACGAGGTATAAACAGAGTGGCACACCCAAATGTTTTGCCCACAAAATGACTGATATACAATTTTACGTGGAGCTGGTGAATTATATATATTTGGTTCAACGCTTTTCAAATAATTCAACAACATTTCCATGATGGCATCAATTGAAATTTGAACTAGAGTGCGATGGGAGGTTGTTGAATTATTTGAGAAGCGTTGAACCAAAAATATATAATTCACCAGCGCCACGTAAAATTGTATATCAGTCATTTTGTGGGCAGTATCTATTAGTGCGCCACTCTGTTTATACCTCGTTCAGAGGTTTTTCATCTTATACACCATACCTGTGTTTTAGTACTTACTTTGTTAGTAGCCTGAGTCAAAACCCCAAAGGATTTGGCCGGCCGGGATTGGTTTTGTCACAAATTTTCGACTTTGAGACTTCATTTCACCCAGAAATCGTTTTCAAAGTCCATATTTCTATTTTTTAGGATCCGACCCCTATCTATTACAAACATTTTGAGCATTTAAAAAAACTAACATGGATTCAAAACAAAAACAATAGCAGCAAAAAGTCCAACCGCAACAACAACAACAGCAAAAATTTTCATCACAAAATGACAAATTTTATAAAAATAAGCCGAATCAAAATAATGGTACTCGATTTGACCATCGAAATGTTGATAATTACCGAAACTATAACCGTTTTCACCATAATAATAATTTTCACGGGCAGAATGAATATCGAAATATAAACGGTTTCAATCGATCAAATCATTTTATACCGTATACGCCGATATTTAGACACAATTATCAAGACCATCAAAATTTTCCCTATCATTATATGAACACCGACCAGTTTATTCGACCGCAATTCCAGCCACAATACCAGCAACAATTTCAACAGCATTTTCAATTACCACTTCAACCACCAATCCAGAACCAGTGGCAACCACAATATCATCCAACATATCAAAGACAACCATTTCACCACCAGTTTATTCAATAAACAACAAAACGGATGCAATTGAAGTTTTAGAATATATGATGCTACTAGAAATGCAAAATTTAGATAAGGTGCCGATCAATGATTCAACAATTGACATATTTATAGATAAAATAAATTCACTTCAGATGCAAGTGAATAAAATCCAGAAAGATACCGCAAAACCAACAACAAAATTAACAGCTAAGAGTTCATATTGCAGAAGCAACAGCCTAGACAGTTTCAATAAGATTTACTGCCACAATGTTAATGGGCTTCGTACCAAATTACCAGAATTTTTTGCTAATATATTAATTTCTCCTTTTAAGGTTTACATGTTATGTGAAACTAACCTTGATGACACAATTCCATCATCAAATGTATTCCCGAATGATTTTAATGTATACAGATGTGATAGGTCGACCCTTACTGAGAGTAATCAATCAAAAAAGAAGAAAAGTGGCGGTGGAGTTTTGATTGCAATTCATGAATCATTAAATTCTAACCTAATAGGAAATGGTGAAGCATTTGGTACAGAATTAATTTGCGTTCAGGTGAACCTTGGCGATTTTAATTTATTATTATCAGAATCATACATCAGACCAGACTCACCATTGGCAGTCTACCAAGCAAATATGAATGCAATGAAATCATTTACATCTACAGCTAAAGCAAATGATACAATTATACATTCTGGTGACTTTAACTTGAGAGATTTATCATGGCTGACTGATGACGTAGACAATCCACAAATTGCTTTCCCTCTAAATGCAACCAGCAAAGAGCAAACCACAATTATTGATTCGTGTCATGAACTTGGACTACATCAAATCAATAAATATTACAATACAAACAACCGACTATTGGATTTGGTTTGGACAAACGACACCGACTTGATAAAATGTGATGTATGTATTGATCAATTATTGAAAATTGAGTGTCACCACCCAGCCACTCAGCTGACAATTCTAAAATACATCAAGACCAATGATAGAATTGAAGATGCCAATACATTCCTTGATTTTCAATCAGCCAACTATGCAAACATCAATGAATCACTTGCATGCATAGAGTGGAATGCTTTACTTCAACTTTCAAAGATACCATTTAATGATAAAGTAGATAAGTTTTATGAAGAAATTGATTCAGTTATCAAGAAACATGTTCAGACAATAGCGCATAAATCATCATCACACCCCAAATGGTTTAACCCACAACTTATTAATTTGAAAAATAGACTGAATAAATTACGGTCTAAGAGAAAATGGTCAACAGAGGCAAACAAAAAAGTGTCAGAAAAGCCAATAACGATTATACAATTGAGATGGAAGAAATAATAACCGATGATCCATTAAACTTTTACAAACATGTAAAATATTTGAACAAATGCAACGACAAATTACCGAATGTCATGGAGTTTAATGACCAGAAATCCAACAACGAATCAGAAACCGCGAATTTATTTGCTCAATTCTTCTCTACTGCTTACTCTAGATATAATCCAGAAGCAGTTCATAAGTTTGAATCCAACAACAAACATAGAAATGAATTGATTAATCTATGCAGTAACATTCCAAAAGTGGATATAACTGAAGAAACAGTGACGCAAGCAATCAACAACCTACCAAATAACTTGGTTTCAGGCCCGGATGGAATTCCGAACTTATTCATAAAAAATTGTCTAGAAACATTAGTGAAACCAATTACGCTAATCCTCAGTGAATCCATGAAAACGGCGCAAGTACCTCAATGTTGGAAAACATCGTTTGTGAGACCGATATTCAAAAGTGGATCAAGAAATGACATTAGTAATTACAGAGGTGTGGCTCTCCAATGCGTAATAGCAAAGTTACTAGATTCAATATTAACATGCCATTTGAATTTTTACATTAAAAACATCATTAATGAAAGCCAGCACGGATTCATAAAGGGAAGATCAACAATCACGAATCTCGTCGAATTTGCTTCATCCACATTGAACAACTTATCGATGAACACTCAAACGGATGCAATCTACATTGATCTAGCAAAGGCATTTGATTCGGTAAATATTGATCTACTGATCCACAAACTCAACGTTATGGGTTTGATGCATGAGATTCTAAGATGGATTGAATCATATCTTAATGGTAGGAAACAAATAGTCAAAATCGGTAATACGAAATCAATCCCGATTGACGTTACTTCTGGTACAGGTCAAGGCTACCCAATTGGTGCAACATTGTTTTTATTATTTATCATAGAATTACCATATTATGTTGAAAATTCTACATTACTTTCATTTGCAGATGATGTTAGACTATCCAAACATATTGAATCTGAAAACGATTGCTTGATATTACAAAACGACTTGGAAAACATTTCTGGCTTTTTCAGTAGTAACGATCTTAGATTGAATGTTGAAAAGACCAAAATCATGAGGTTTCACCGAATGGGTACAACAATTAATCATAACTATATCATTTGAAATGAAGTCATCCAGAGAGTCAATGAAATCAAAGACTTGGGAGTCATTCTTGATAATCAACTCAATTTCAAATCACACATTGAATACATCATAGCAAAAGCCAAATCAAGACTAGCTTGGATTAAAAGATTTGGTCGTGATTTCAAGGATCCGTGGACCATCCGATTGCTCTTTTATACCTTTGTATTACCAATAATTGAATACGGATCGCAAGTTTGGAACCCATACATGAAAGGACAGACCAAAAGAATAGAATCAATCCAGAAACAATTCTTACTTTATGCTCTACGGAAATTAAAATGGCCGGATAGATTCCACCTACCAAAGTATGAAAATAGGCTAATGTTACTACATCTGATCACCTTGAAAGAGCGGAGAACAGTTGCTCAAGTAGTTTTTATTCACAAATTGATCATTGGTGAAATATCATCTAGTCATTTATTAGAAAATATCAATTTCCGTTTACCACATTACCAAACACGCAGTAGTAATCTATTAATAATACCATTTGAAAAATGTAATTACAAGAAACACCAACCAATGAATTTTATGCTTGATACATTCAATGAATTTTCTGATAAAAAGATCCTCAATTATGATCAATATCTGGTTGATTTCAACGTGAGCACAGATACCATAAAAAAGCGTTTGATTGAATATTTTAAAACTTTAAGAAGAGAAATGTGATAATAATCAATTTTGCAATCAGTTAATCGCAGCATTTTACTCCGTAACCGTTAGGGTTGGTAAATGGATTTACTGATCGGTGCTAGCAGACATTGATTATAAAAGAGTTTGTACATTATGTATATATAATTTTTTTTTCTTTTTTTATATAAATTTATTAATAAACCACCTCTGGCGAAGAAACGCTGTACGGTGCAGACCATTAACATTAACATTTTAAAACGAAGATTAAGGTAAATATGATAGTTTTATGAACATATTTGTAAAATCATCAAAAGTCAAGTGCGAAGTGGAAATTGTCATGGGCGTAGGGATATGTCCCAAAGAGAGCATATTAGAAAATTGTTATGGTCATTTTCGGATTCCTCAGGTTCGAATTAGTTAAGTTTGATATAAATATGGAATCTGTAGGGTTAGTAGTTTGGACTACATTGAAAATGCAGTCATCCAAAGAGTCAATGAAATCAAAGACTTGGGAGTTGTTCTTCTTATATTATGCATATTCCTTATATTTCAAAAACGAATTTAAACTGGTTTTAAGAACTTATAATTGTGATTTAATAAGTTAAGCATTGTCTGAGGCGTATTAATACAAAATTATGATTATCTTCACAGAGAAGATTGTCCAATTACATGCATACATATAACATACATACAGCATAAATAATGCATAAAAAAAGGTAAAAAAGGGTAAAGTGTGTGAAATTTATGCATAATTAATGCATTAGTGCTATGCATAAATTAACCACTCATTTGGTTCACTGGGCACTCACACTCCAGTTTATCGATCCATGGATAACACTGATAGTGTAGTGAAAATCATTCAAATAAACTTGCACCACTGCAAAAACGCCGTCTTAGTAGACAGCGCCATTGAGTAATAGACAGCGCTCTGCAAAGGGCGAACGAAAAAGACAAAAACTTGTACCTCAAAGGGTTAAGAAAACAATAACATGCATTATTTCAACCGTAGACGCTCCAATCTTTTTATTTCCCCAGCTGAGAGATGGGGACACTACAACTGTACTTCACACGCGTACGAGAGGGCATGATGATGATTTCATATTAAGTTTGGCATACATGCCAAGTGACCGAGTTTTTCGGGTTCATGCCAAGTGGTATTCTACGCGAGTTTTTGGGGTTCGTAAGTAATATACGTCGAAAACTGTAACGTTTTCTACCGTCGAAAACCTCTAGCATGTCGAAAGCTCCCAAACACTCAATAATTCATAGTATGAGTCATTAACCTTAGACCTGTCCTCTGAGATCTCATCATATTTCTGTCCTCTCGGGCACTCAGTGCCCGTGGTATATTTTGTATGATAAATTGACATTTTTTGAAAAAAAAAATCGAATTTCTGCAATATTTCAAAAATCACTCTACCGATTTTGAAAGCAATGATATGTATGTGTGCGTCAGACTCGCAGCTATATTCCACATCCTGTGCTGACAAAATTAAAGACTTTCTTCTTAACAAATCATTTCGAAATATGGATGCCCACAGAGGGTTTTGCATGAAAATTGACATGGATCCCAATTGGGATTAAAATTGTCTGTCAAATTTATGTTCGATCCAAATAAGCTTCCCAAAAATTTTCCATACAAAATATATGGAATTTTTTTGGGGGCACTGAGTGCCCGAGAGGACGTACAGAGTATATGCATGATTCACCGATCTCATTCGGAAATGCGACACACAAACTCAATGAAACTCACACTGTAGGTAGAGATTGAAGTGTTCTTTATGAAAAATATCACCATATGATGTTTGGTTACATATTTACATTTTTATTTCAAATTACATATCGGCTCGGGCACTGAGTGCCCAGAGGACAGGTTTAAGGTTAAATCACATTTTCTGCGCTCATTAAGCGTTTTCGTTTATGCATACACTCAGAATGTGGGAGGGCAAAAGTAATAAAAGAAACACACATATCTGTTGTGTCAACTGAAATTCTCTGGTTGTTCGATTTTCACAAATTGTTTTCCTGTCGGCATTTCACATTTCATCATTCAGATTTTTATTTCAAATTTTGTCAAAATGTCGAATGCATTTGAAAGATTAATGTCACCAAGTTATAAAGATAAATCAACACCATTGGCATCGAAAGGTGGACGGCCAATGCTACATTGATATGGTTTTAAATTCGAAATCGACGATTTCATGTAGAATACTTGTTTTTGATGAGGTATTTTACCACAGGTATTCGACGTCGACAACATGTCGAATATTACACGACGTTTTCGAAATGACATCCCTACAAGTGACACAAGGAAACGCAGACCAGGAAAAATGGTCTTGGAGATAGTGAACTACTGTTCACTATTCAAAAAGCAACTAGTACTAGGTTGCGGCACCAACTCTTACTATACGCTTTGGGGAAGTAGCGATAATAACAACTATGGTGGGGAGCCGGTAGAATTCCTCGTCAACACAGACCTAGATGTCCTGAAAAAAGGCTCAACATCAACTTTTGTGACGAAAACACGATTGGAGGTGTTTGACGTGTCTCTTGCGTCTCGACATTTTATGGAGAGAATCACAAATCTCTCTGCAGAAGAGACACTCTCGGACCATAAGGAATTGAATTTCGATATACTTGTGGCAAAAGAGGGAGCAAACGTTGGTGAAACAAGAAACTAATCTCTCTTAAAGAGGTCGTAGATACAGCAGGGGTTTTGAGGATGATAAATCATCCAATTGGAACCGTTACAGGGTGAAGAGGAATGAGTACAACTCTGAGATCGCTAGATCAAATCAATGGCTTGGAGGACGTTCTGTAGCGAAGTTGAGTGGTTTTTGCTATGGCTAGAGTCCACAGGCTAATGGCGAAGGACCCACTCAACTCGCCGGGAATACTTCGTCACCGGTGATTACATGAAATCACACACTGAGGAAGCAAAGCTACTACTTGACACCCATTTCCCAGGAAATGTGACGTCAACAGACGGCGGCAGCTCATCATAAATTGGGATACCACACTCACATGTGGATAGTCTGGCAGATGTGATTGTCCAATACGATAGAACATTGGGCCATATTCTCGTTCAAACCGGTTAAATCTTCTGGATACGATAATATCTACCCAGAGTTTATGCAAAAAGCATGGCCTTTGATACATAAGGCGTCAATTAAACTGGGGTATGTACCAAAGGCATGGCAATCGGTCAAGGAGGTTTTTATCCCGAAACCGGGTAAGGAGGACTACACTTCACCTAAATCCTTCAGGCCCATCAGTCTCACTTTCTTCATGCTGAAAGGCCTTGAATCTTTATGTGACAGATACCTGAAGGAGTACTTTAATGCGTTTCAGGAGGGTAAATCGACTGAAACAGCAACAAATGCCCTGACGTCTCAAATCGAAGTCACTGAAGCAAAAGTAGTTTGACGTCTGCACCTTTCTGGACATATAGGGGGCTTTCGAAAACAAAGAAAAGAATCAATACAGAAACAATTCTTACTTTATGCTTTTAGAAGATTAAAATAGCCAAATAGATTCAAAGTCCGAAAATAGGCTAATGTTGCTACAGCTGATCACTTTGAAGGAACGAAGAATGGTGGCTCAAGTGGGTTTTATTCACAAATTGATCATTGGTGATTTATCATCTGGTCATTTATTTGAAAATATTAACTTTCGTTTACAAACCACGCATTAGTAATCTATTAATATTACCATTTGAAAAATGTAACTACAAAAAATACCAACCAATGAATTTTATGCTTGATACATTCAACGAATTTTCCGAAAAAAAAATCCTAAAATCGGTTGGCAAATAGGTTAGGAACAAATACCTAAATAAAATCTGGATTAGAGGCGAACCAGAGTGTGGTTACTGCGCCAACGATCAAGTGAAATCTCCGGACAACAAACTGACGAAGCTCTGGCTTGCAATGCGAGCAAAATCTTCACCTTCGTCCAAAGGTCGGTCCAAGTTCTTCTTTTGCGAATTCAACGTTATGAATTCCGAAGCAGTCTTGTAAAAGGTTCAATGAACCTACACAACGATGACTTCCAATGGGCTATACCGCCGGAAATCACCCCCACCCCAAATCCATCCATACACCATACAACATACAACGCAGACGTGCTTTTTTTTTATTCAACGCTGATATTGCTTTTCCGAAACCATCCATATATGAGCTTATATGAGAATTGACATAACAGAAAAATTTAATTGGTCTAATATACATACCAAACTATTACCAAAAATGGAGACAACACGAATAAATTAATTTTTGAAAACCTTTTCAATTGTTCAAGTCTCAAATCACTAGGAATCATTAATAAAAAGTTCTAAATCAGCTGTATATATCGAATATATTTTGATGTATGTAGACTTTTCGCACTCAGGGTACTTTCGTCACTCGTGTGAACTATCGTCCACTGTGTTTAATTTCTCAGACAAATTTGAATTAACATAACCCAGTGAACCAAATGAGTGGTTATAAGTTATAACCAATTTAAATTCTTTTATTACATATATATTTGAGTATTTTCAATTGAATTGCAATTTCGTCAGCTATTTTATGTGTTGAAGATATTTTTTATTAAATCCATAAGTTTTCTGTTTCACTTTTGATATTTTTTCATTTTAATTTACCAGAATGTTAACATTCTTCACGAGTTTGAATTCACAAATGAGTGAATTTTGAGCAATCGACAGCTTTTTGTTTTTCTTACAAATTCACATTTTGAAAAGTGAAATAACAGCATTTCATATTAGAATTGAAACAAATAAATTGTTTTCAGAAACTTTCTTCGAATTTCAGAAAAAAAATTACTGAAAATATTACATCAAGTTTGAACTTACCTTCGATACTATATTTTTTGCTAGTGATAATACTCTGCTTATTGACTTCAGTATACTGATTAATCAAAGTTGATTATTGTTTGGTCCTTAATTTTACTTAACGATGAGAAATAATTCGTTCATGTCAAAATCCCACGCAATACCTAATTATAATTTAATACTGCACCTGCACATATCGATACCTCACCAAATAAGCTTCATTTATTAATATTATCAATGTGTACGCACAATTAATGTCTCGCATACACCAATTAACTAGTTACCCAGTGGACCATAAGTAAACGCCTTTCGTATAATTTATGCATATAAAGCCCTAAATGTAATGGTAGTGAAATATACCTTTTTTATGGACGGTAGAAAAATCAACATATTATGCATATTTTTCATGTTTTAAAAACTATAATTCAAAGTCATTGGAGACGTATCTCTTGTTTGATAGTTTTGGGCATAGCTGTGGACGAACATTAAAAAATACGAACGTTCGTTTGTTCGTTCGTAGATTTCTGAAATTTTTGTTCGTTTTTTCGATATAACATTTTTGTATATAAATCTGAGAACGAACGAACCAACCAACGAACTGTCCGCTTGTTTCGTTGTTCGTGGAAATAAAAATGCAAATTATCCAATAGTTTGTTCTATAAACAGATCATAAGGCTTCGTTTTATTAAAAAAAATTGTATTCATATATTTCCTTGCGGAAATCATTTTAACATGTGTTCGGAAAATCTTTGCACTGACTTCAAGCGTTTATTTGAGTGCATATATATAAACAAACACAAAAAAGTCAACTATTGTGCTGAGCACACTCAAATGTCAAACTCAAATTGCGCAGTTGTTTCTATTGAGAATGTCGTACAAGTTGGATTTGGGCAAGTCTGTTGCTGACCTGTTTGGCGGACTAAGTACAAAACGAATTCTCGAAGTGTTCAAAGACAAGCCAATCTCACGGAGAACCATTTTTACCGTTTAGAAGGATTGCCTGTTGAAAAGACGAAAAATAAAAAGAAAACTGGTCCACCAGAATTAAGCATCAGAATAACCAAAAGTTGGCTGTCAAGTGCCCAAAACAAGGTTGGTCAATCAACATGTCTCGAACGCAGCAGATCGATATGCAAGCATATTATGCAGAGTATACGATATGATTGCTGCTAAGCTATACTTTTGCGAACGCTTGCTTCCAACCTCAATATCTCGAAAAAACGAATTTTCCAAGATATAACTCATATGCAGCATTTTTCACCCTAGAATCGTGGAAAATATGAAAAAAAAAGTTTGGTGGAAATTTTGTGATAGAGGACGTTCAATGTCAGACCGATAAGCAACTTTCAGTTTTTGGCAACAAAATTCCCAACAAAGAATTATTTTTCAAATTGATGACATGGAGCTGACCTTTCAAATGATACCCATACCGTTTCTGTATGTGTTGTGGTTGAGGCACAGTGACCGCTGGGGGGGGGCAGTTTTTTACGTTTAAGAACCCCTCTGGTCAGAAAGGTCCCCAACTTCTGTGAGTCTCATCAAAATCGAAAGTACCGCAAGAAGTACAAAAAATTATCATCTAGTCATTTACTGAAATATATCGTATTTCGTCTACCTCATTACCAAACTCGCAGTAGTAATCTATTAATAGTGCCTTTGGAAAAGTGTAATTATAGAAAATATCAGCCAATGAATGTTCTGATAAAAAGATTCCTAATTGTGATATATATTTAGTTGATTTCAATGTGAGCACAGATACTATAAAAAAGAGAATAATTGAATATTTTAAAACTTCAAGAAAATGAATGTAATAACCAATTTTGAAATCAGTTAATCGCAGCGTTTTGCTCCGTAACCGTTAGGGTTGGCAAATAGGTTAACTGATCGGTGCTATCAAACATTGGTTATAAATGGATTTGTACACATTTTATACACATTTTTCTAAATTCATAGTAAACCACCTCTGGCAAAGAAACGCTGTATGGTGCAGACCATTAACACTAACAAGACACATCTGGCGCACACAAGTTCACATTCATTGTAATATGGCATGGACAAATTGTTGAATGATTTGAGGACTGTGGAACGACAATATATATTTCACAAACGCCACGTAAAATATGATATCAGTCATTTTATGGGCAGGATATCATTAGTTTTGTAAGGTAAATTTGTAGAAGAACACATAAAAAAAACAACTTTTTGAGATAAATCATCAAATTCTGCTCACCTGTTTTGAAGTAAATACTGCGAAACTATGACGAAATGAGCCAAAAATCCGATTTTGAAGTTGTTGGTTTTTTTGACTTGTGACCCAAATTTTGAAACTCTGACACACTAATAGCCAAACTGAATTTTTGGGGAAAATGATGATTGAAATTCCAACTCCCACAATTTAGGAACGGTTGATCCGATTTTGATGGTTGAACACTTGTTGGATAGGTATTAAATAGCCTGGCCGCGCTTTGCATAGGTCTTGTAAAAGTGATCGATATCAATGAGTGCCGGGCGGGAAAAGTTTCGTTTTTATTTAAATTAAAAGAAAAATACAACTTGAGACAGTTTTGAGTATATTTGATGGACCCACAAATCGTGTGTAGCTCATAGAGTCAATTTTTCTGAATTTTATCGAATTTTTTCATATTTTTCCTTTTTTAAATGTGTACTGAGACTCAAATAGATGTTTTGTTGTATTTTTATTCTCTAGTTTTAAATGCTTCAACAATTAGAAAAGCATTTTCTTTGAAAACATTTTTTTTTTTTCGATTTATGAAGCCAAAAAGGCAATTTTTCTTCAATTTTTGCGAATTTTGACTTAATTTTTCTATTTATGAGGATTAAAATAAATTTGTATTTGAAACTTTACTCTATTACTTTGAATGAGGAACAAACAAAGAGTCTCAAGGAATTCATTATCCAGTCAAAATGAATGCGTTCATCATGTGACAAATACTCTGACAGTTACAATGTATTTGTATAAGTGGTTGTCAACTTAAGAGTTTGACATTTCATGTTGAATAAACTAACACATGCAAACTTATCATGCGCAATGCGGTAAAAAAATTTATGGTAAAAAAATTTAGTGTCAATTGAAAGAAAAATATATTTTTGCTCAGTATACAAAGTATTTTACACCGAAAATGGCATCAAATGTGAAAACACGTAAAGCCGATGAAAAATTGAGAAATATAGCGCTGATTGGACATGTTTCACATCAAATTGTCGGAGCCAAATTGCCGAATTTCAAATAGGCAAATTTTGGAAGTATTTTTCTATAACATGCGTTATGTTAAATTGGACGCGAAAGAAAGTGCGAAGTTAACAATCGATGCCGCTTCGATTTTCTGGCAACAGGCCCGTATACCAACTCGCAAGCTACACAAATGTGTCACCAAATTACTAAAAATGTACGATGACTGGAAAAATCTCCAAAAACGTAAAGTCGAAGAGATGTCCGCTGTGAAGAAGCAAAATTATGATGAGTTCATTAGCAATTTGGACAACCTTTTTGATATTGCACATACCATGACAATGATGCGAATCGAAGAAGACAAAGAATTTTTAAAACAACAACGAATGGACGGACGGCCAGGATCGATCAAAAAGTAGCGTCCAAAGAACAAAGATCAAAATCAAATCAATTCCAGTTTCAATGATGCCATTGTTCAATCAAAAATATCCCAAGTGGAATGTGAGCAAATCAAGGAATTTTGTCGCAAGCAACTTCAGCAAAAGCAAATTCGCGGAGACTACAAAGAACTCTTGGAGCACACAGTCATATTTCTTGGTGGTGATGGTGGCGATTTCCGCACATGCGGTGCAATTTCTCATGCAAGATTCATGTCAAAATGTATCAATTGCCTCAAAATTTTCTTATTTCGTGGTCATTTCAAACTGATGCCGAGAGAACTCAATTGTGTACGCGATATTTCAATTTTCGTCGTTAAGCTCTATATCAAGGCCTGGTACGAATGTCCAGATGCTATTAAATCACCAAATCAAGACTTAAATTTCCTGCGTGAAGCATTCGAATATGAAAAATGGATACAATGTTTCAGGCGCGGTAGTTGAAAAGCTTAATAGTCATTTGTGGTATTTGACACCAGAAACAGTTGGCCTTGCTTCTTTTGATTCGAACGTTTCACTCGAAGTGAAGAGAAAAATGGTAAATCGTTTGAATGCAATGGACCCGGCTGTGACATTTTTCGATTACCGCAAGCATTCGAATCCAAAACATTTGTTTGAATGTGATTTGGCTGACTTTGTTTCATATAAAACGATATCGATCACTTTTACAAAAATGGTCAGGCTAGTATTAAAGTGTACTACCAAATAAGGCTGCTCACGAACACGAACTGTTCGTGTTCGTTCGCGTTCGTTCGCGAAGACACGAACGCGAACAAAACACGAACACCATATTTGCAAACACGAACAAACACGAACGAACAAGGTGAACATACGAACAAACAAATATGTTCGTGAATGTTCGTGATATTTTTTTCAATTTTCTCGGTGTATTTATATAAAAATAAGAAAATTCACTGTTTTTGCGCCGCGTGGTGTAGTTTTTGGGAAGAACTACAAATTTGGACTAATTCCAATACATGCAATGGTATAGGGCATATTATCATATTGTTGAAAATGAACATTATGAGGTATGTCATTGATTCGAAGCAGTTTATGTTATGCTGCTCTATCATATGACGGGCCTGGCGAAATAATGTAACACAGAAAAAGTCCGCGGAAAAATGTTAATATTCAATGTATTTGTTGTTGTTTTTTGTATTCCGCCAAGCCCGTCATATGATAGAGCATATAATCTTATACTTATAATCAAAATAAGTTCACTCAATGCAAAATGAATTATTGATAAAAGAGACAAAATATAGCTTCAATACATCTCAAAATAAATATACATATTAAATTGTAAATTATTTAGAAAAAAAATCTTATTGAACGAACATGTTCGTGTTCGTTCGTGTTCGGTACGTGTTCGTACGAACAGTCACTTGACGAACACGAACCGAACGCGTACTCGAATTTCATAAATTTTTCTGTTCGCGAACGTTCGTGAACAGTACGTGAGCAGCCTTGCTACCAAAGTGTATATTTTTAGAATTTACGGTAATGGGGTACGGGAGTCAACATGATGAAAAACTAAAAAAATCGATTTTCGATTTTTCAGTTTTTTCGATGTGGTGACCAAACCCGATTACAGATTTTCTTTCGTTTCAAAGAAAAATTTCAAGCCTAGCTCAATGCCACATTTGTGATTTTCTATGTTGTGTTTTGGCGGAGCTATGGAATTTTGAAGACAAAAAAAATTGACACTGTTTTGACGTGTCATTTGACTAAGCAACAATTTATTATTTTTGGTTATTAAATTAATTTATTTTTATTAAAAATGGGTCGTACATGGAAAAATAAACCACCCGATTCCAAAAATTCTGGGAAACCATCGAAAATATTTATATTAGATGATAACGTCGACTCCAATGAGAGTGAAAGTGAATCGGAGCCGAATACCAGTTAGGCAATGTACAATCAATGTGTAGAGGAATGATTTCAAGCCCATTTCATTGCTCATTCGAAATCTGGAATATGTCGATGATTTGAATGAAGATTCAATCAAATCGGAATATAACAAATTCGGTTTTGAAGTTTTGAAGGCAGCAAATTGGAGCACCAAAACAATGGCTGATAATAATAGATTCTTCTGGATGGTACAATTCCATCCGAAAACCGACATGGCGTAAATGGGCAATACACGCTTAATTTTCAATGTTACTGTGCGGTACGAAAAACCATCGTCCAAATTACTAATCATGCAATGCTGTAAGTGTAAACGTTATGAACATGCATAGTCCTCATGTTTCAACGAATTTCGATGAATCAAATGCCCTGAAAAGCATGAGCCTGGCAAGTGTCAACTTCCCGATTGTACAAAACCATACTGCTGTAACTGTAACAGGGTAGATCATCCTGCCAACTCACCAAGCTGTCTTGTCTATCAACAGTTATTGAAAAGACGAAAAGGATTGAGCATTAAACAATCAACAACTGTACATCAGGATCAGAATGGTTTTGTTACAATCGGTAGAAACGGTAAGCCAAATCGATCGGCTATCTCAACACAACAAACGCAACCATATCGTATCGCAGCATCGAATCGCATTGCATCTCGAGCCCCTTCACAGCCCAGCATATCACTCATGGCTAGAGCTAATCAACCGATTAGTAGAGCAACTGGACAAAGACAAGCATCAAGTAAACATGAAAAATTAGTTCCTCAAAATTTGTATGGGGGATCTCCGTTCGGGTCAAGGGGTTCGTTGGAGCGTATGCCCTGGTATTTGAACCTTCACCGTTTGGCTCACAGTCCTACGATTTTGATTAAACTCCACGGGAATGTAGCATTTGTTTAGACTGATCCAAAAATATGTCGCTTGATACCCTTGAGAACAAACTTGGAGAGGGGCGAAAATTAACTCCCCATGCCAAATTTGGGCCCAATCTATATAGCCGTTCTCGATATATTGGCATTTTTATGCAAAAAAAATCACATTTTCAGAGCCTCATACAGCTCAAACGGGTGTGGACATCTCTTCGACCTAAACTATTTATTGAGAGGGGACCTCAAGTTACGTCACCTGTGAGAATTTGAACGGAATCGACTTCGCCGTTCTCGAAATATTGTCATTCAAAACAAGGTCCAAAGAGGGATGAACATTTGTATGGAGGATCTCCGTTTGGGTCAATGGGTTCGTTGGACCGTATGCCCTGGTATTTGAACCTTCACCGTTCAGCTCACAGTCCTATGATTTTGATTAAACTCCACTGGAATGTAGCATTTGTTTAGCCTGATCCAAAAATATATCGCTTGATACCCTAGCGACCTCAAGTTACGTCACCTGTGAGAATTTGAACGGAATCGACTTCGCCGTTCTCGAGATTTAGTCATTCAAAACAAGGTCCAAAAAGGGGGGAAAATTTGTATGGGAGGTACCCGAAGGGGGGCTCAGACCGTCCCCAAAATTCACGTGGTGCGTCGCAGGGCGATTTTATGGATCCTCCGAAATTTTGAACGAAATCGGTCTACCCGTTCTTGAGTTACAGGGTGGTCAAACAAACACACAAAAAAAAAATACTCTGCCATTTGGGCATAAATGTCACGAGGGCTTAACATGAACGATCTCTATTCACGAATATTTGAACGAAGTGGACTTAGTAGTTCACGGAATATTGTCATACAAGCATAGGCTGTAATTAGCATCTGACATCTGATCAATCGTTTGCTCGGTAGGTAGCCGACCTCCGTTTCGCTTCGGCCGGCGTGCTTCATTCTTGCCCTGTAATGCAGCTCGAACGGGTGGGAATATCTCTGATACCCAAACGGTTTCTTGAAGGGGGCCTCAAGTTCTGTTACCTGTGAGAATTTAAACAGAATGGATTTCGTCGTTCTCGAGCTTTAATCATGAGATCAAGAGAGTAATTTCGAGTCACGAAAAGAAAAAGTAATTTCGGGTATTTGAATCTCCACCGTTCAGCTCACAGTCCTATGATTTTGATTAAACTCCACAGGAATGTAGCATTTGTTTGGCCTGATCCAAAAATATATCGCTTGATACCCTAGCGACTTTGTGAACGGTACTTTTGGTCCACCGTGCAAAAAGTGTCATTTTGTATGGGAGGTGTCGCATCTATGGAAGTTGTGAGAACAAACTTGGAGAGGAGCAAAAAATACCTCCCCATGCCAAATTTGGGCCCAATCTATACAGCCTCTCTCATACAGCTCAAACGGGTGTGGACATCTCTTCGACCTAAACTATTAATTGAGAGGGGACCTCAAGTTACGTCACCTGTGAGAATTTGAACGGAATCGACTTCGCCGTTCTCGAAATATTGTCATTCAAAACAAGGTCCAAAGAGGGATGAACATTTGTATGGAGGATCTCCGTTTGGGTCAATGGGTTCGTTGGACCGTATGCCCTGGTATTTGAACCTTCACCGTTTGGCTCACAGTCCTATGATTTTGATTAAACTCCACAGGAATGTAGCATTTTTTTGGCATGATCCAAAAATATATCGCTTGATACCCTAGCGACCTTGTGAATGGTACTTTCGGCCCACCGTGCAAAAAGTGTCATTTTGTATGGGAGGTACCCGAAGGAAGTGTCGCATCTATGGGGTTGTGAGAACTAACTTGGAGAGGGGCGAAAATTAACCCCCGATGCCAAATTTGGACCCAATCTATATAGCCGTTCTCGATATATTGGCATTTTTATGCAAAAAAAATCACATTTTCAGAGCCTCATACAGCTCAAACGGGTGTGGACATCTCTTTGACCTAAACTATTTATTGAGAGAGGACCTCAAGTTCTGTTACCTGTGAGAATTTGAACGGAATCGACTTAACTGCTCTCGAGCTTTAATCATGAGATCAAGAGTGTAATTTCGGGTCACGAAAAAATTTATGTGACTCATGTGCATTTGAACCTTCACCGTTTGGCTCACAGTCCTATGATTTTGATTAAACTCCACAGGAATGTAGCATTTGATTAGACTGATCCAAAAACGTATCGCTTGATACCCTAGCGACCTTGTGAATGGCACTTTTGGTCCACCGTACAAAAAGTGTCATTTTGTATGGGAGGTACCCGAAGGAAGTGTGGCATCTATGGGGTTGTGAGAACAAATTTGGAGAGGAGCGAAAATTAACCCCCGATGCCAAATTTGGGCCCAATATATACAGTCGTTCTCGATATATTGGCATTTTTATGCAAAAAAAATCACATTATCAGAGCCTCATACAGCTCAAACGGATGGGGATATCTCTACGACCTAAACTATTTATTGAGAGGGGACCTCAAGTTACGTCACCTGTGAGAATTTGAATAGAATGGATTTCGTCGTTCTCGAGCTTTAATCATGAGATCAAGAGAGTAATTTCGGGTCACAAAAAAATTTATGTGACTCATGTGTATTTGAACCTTCACCGTTCGGCTCACAGTCCTATGATTTTGATTAAACTCCACAGGAATGTAGCATTTGCTTAGACTGATCCAAAAGTATATCGCTTGATACCCTAGCGACCTTGTGAATGGTACTTTTGGCCCACCGTGCAAAAAGTGTCATTTTGTATAGGAAGTACCCGAAGGAAGTGTGGCATCTATGGGGTTGTGAGAACAAACTTGGAGAGGAGCAAAATATAACTCCTCATGCCAAATTTGGGCCCAATATATACAGCCGTTCTCGATATATTGGCATTTTTATGCAAAAAAAATCACATTATCAGAGCCTCATACAGCTCAAACGGGTGTGGACATCTCTTCGACCTAAACTATTTATTGAGAGGGGACCTCAAGTTCTGTTCATAGATGCGCAGACTTCGATGTTGCAGAGGGGGGTAAATGGTATATGTCCGGGGGGGTATGTGTAGAAAAATTCCGGGCCCGGAATTGGAATATTTCGGGGAGGGGGGTATGCGTAGGAAAAGGAGAACAACCAAAAAAAAAATTCTAGCCAGGAATTGGTATGTGAAATGGGAAATCCCGGATTCCATAGGTGTCCGGCCCGAAGTAGACCGTTGTAGACCGGGGTGGACCGGGGCAGAACCCGGATTTCATTGGTTTCTGGACCGGGGTAGATCCAGATTTCATGAATTTCCAGACCCGGGGAAATCGGGGAGACTTGCTCTCCAGAGGGGGGGAAAACCCGGAATACCCCCCTCTGCGCACCTATGAGTTCTGTTACCTGTGAGAATTTGAACGGAATCGGTTTCGCCGTTCTCGAGATATTGTCATTCAAAACAAGGTCCAAAAAGGGGGGAAAATTTATATGGCAGGTACCCGAAGGGGGGCTCAGACCGTCCCCAAAATTCACGTGGTACGTCGCAGGCCGATTTTATGGATCCTCCGAAATTTTGAACGAAATCGGTCTACCCGTTCTTGAGTTACAGGGTAGTCAAACACAAAAAAAAAAAAAACACTGCCATTTGGGCATAAATGTCACGAGGGCTTAACATGAACGATCTCTATTCACGAATATTTGAACGAAGTGGACTTAGTAGTTCACGGAATATTGTCATATCAGCATAGGCTGTAATTAGCATCTGACATCTGATAAATCGTTTGCTCGGTATGTAGCCGGCGTGCTTCATTCTTTCCCCCAAGATAAATCACATTTTCGGAGCCTCAAACAGCTCTAACGGGTGAGGATATCTTGGACCTCAAAACGTTTTCTTGAAGGGGGCCTCAAACGGGTGTGGACAACTCTTCGACCTAAACTATTTATTGAGAGGGGACCTCAAGTTACGTCACCTGTGAGAATTTGAATAGAATGGATTTCGTCGTTCTCGAGCTTTAATCATGAGATCAAGAGAGTAATTTCGGGTCACAAAAAAATTTATGTGACTCATGTGTATTTGAACCTTCACCGTTTGGCTCACAGTCCTATGATTTTGATTAAACTCCACAGGAATGTAGCATTTGTTTGGCCTGATCCAAAAATATATCGCTTGATACCCTAGCGACCTTGTGAATGGTACTTTTGGCCCACCGTGCAAAAAGTGTCATTTTGTATGGGAGATACCCGAAGGAAGTGTGGCATCTATGGGGTTGTGAGAACAAACTTGGACAGGAGCGAAAATCAACTCCCGATGCCAAATTTGGGCCCAATCTATACAGCCGTTCTCGATATATTGGCATTTTTATGTAACAAATATCACATTTTCGGAGCCTCGTACAGCTCAAACGGGTGTGGATATCTCTTCGACCTTAACTATTTATTGAGAGGGGACCTCAAGTTCTGTTACCTGTGAGAATTTGAACGGAATCGGCTTCGCCGTTTTCGAGACTTGGTCATTCAAAACAAGGTCCAAAAAGGGGGGAAAATTTGTATGGGCTCGAACGGGTGGGGATATCCCAAAAAGGGGCCTTAAGTTACGTCACCTGTGAGAATTTGAACAGGATCGACTTCACCGTTCTCGAGCTTTAATCATGAGATCAAGAGAGTAATTTCGGGTCACGAAAAAATGTATGTGACTCATGTGTATTTGAACATTCACCGTTCGGCTCACAGTCCTATGATTTTGATTAAACTCCACAGGAATGTAGCATTTGTTTAGCCTGATCCAAAAATATATCGCTTGATACCCTAGCGACCTTGTGAATGGTACTTTTGGCCCACCGTGCATAAAGTGTCATTTTGTATGGGAGGTACCCGAAAGGAAGTCTCGTATCTATGGGTCACGATACGTATGCTTATATATTCACTTTGTTCGTATTAAGCAAAACACGATACATATGCTTATATATTCACGTTGTTCATATCAATCAAAACACGATACATATGCTTATATATTCACGTTGTTCATATTAAGCAAAACACGATACATATGCTTATATATTCACGTTGTTCATATTAAGCAAAAAAAAAATAAAAACACGATACATATGCTTATATATTCATGTTGTTTATATTAAGCAAAAAAATACACGATACATGAGAATAGAAATGAGAATACAGATCGTACACACAAGAGTGTATCTAAAAAATTGTGTTCGGAAAATTGCAACTGTTTTTGCTAGTTTTTTTTTATGTTGCGTTTAAGACATGCTGTCTCTATGTTTCGCTTTTTCCAAGCTATTACTGATGTTACGTTATTACTTACCCAATTGCTTTCTTGCGATTTTTGTATTTTCATTCTGAGCTGCGTTTTTTTCATGACTTTAAATCTTCAAGCTATTTCATTGTTCATGCAGTTTAATTATGATTTTACCAAAATACTCAGTGCTTATTATCATGGGCGCATCGACAAAAGGTTCACCAACCTTCAAATGCATCAAACAAAAATAAACAAACTCATGCCAATCTTCTTAACGGTCCTTTATTTTTCAAATTCAAATATCAAGCATAAAAAAAGAACGACAAAACAATATCCATTAGGGTTAATGTTAATGTTCCTCGTTGATCTCTTCAATTGGGTAGTTTTTTGTTTACTCGTTTTGGTTTAGGTTCTTCATCTTCACACGTCAAAGACGTAAAAAACCATTGAAATTGGCTTCGCACATATTCTAGAAGTTTTTGTGAATCATCATATTTTTTGCGGTTTATCGGCCGACGTTCTGTGTACAATGGTTTGAAAAATGCATTTGCAAACATGATTGATTCAAATTGTTTTCCTCTTTTTTTCAGTGAGACTTGAACGGGTTGAACAGAACAGTTACTATATCTTTCGATTATCAAATCAAATAGACTCGATCGGTTGTTAACTATTTTATGAATTTTCATCCAATCAACTTTGTCTTTGTCAAGAGACATTTTTCTATTGGTGATTATGCCTTCAATTTGTGTACAACACAGAAAGTCTTCTCTTTTCATTTCGACAACCGTGAATTTTGGGTCACTTTTCTTGGCTTGGGAAATTATATTTACCCAATGCTGTGGAACGTATATCAAATCAGTTTGCTTTTTTTGCAAAGCGGTGAAGCGACATACAAATGCGCTAGGGCACGAAGTAAGCTACGCCATATGATTTGCATAGCGTAGTTGGGGCACAGAGTCTCATCGTTGCACCGCTTTGTTTTTTTGCCTCTCGATTAAACCAAAACAACGGTCGCAACTGTTGTAGCTATGGCCGCTCACAAAAAATCGTTGTTCAATGGATACTAATTCGTCGTGTGACCATGATTCAAGAATTCTTTTTATCATTTATGTTGTTTTAATGTTTCTATTTTGACCCGGACAAGCGTTACTATACATAATTATTTTTTCCGTATCCTTTGGAATAAATTCAGCGAGGTGCTTGTTAAGACACGATGAAATTTCTTGGGATCCGCGAGATGCAATTGACTCATTCCAAAAATACATATACCCTTTTTCTCGCTTTTAATCGTAAATGCAAAGGTTGTAGCACCAAAGCTGGCGTCGATAAAATGCTTCACTCGTCGATATGGATGGCAGCTCTAGAGCTCTTTGGAGGTCAAATGTGAGCACTTCCTTTCTATTCGAATCGTCTTGAGCGATTTTAATGGTTTCAATAAATGTTTCCTTTGTCGATTTGACCAGCCGCAAGTGATATTCTTTTTGCTTCATCAAATGATCTTTTCTCTTTGTGTTTGTTGCTTCAGATTGTATCAGAGCCTCGTACGACATGTGTCAACTTTTTTAGGATGAAATCCCAAATTGAACTCTGTATTGAAAATATGACGAAATTTCCATTCTGATAGTGTTTTTCTTTTTTTGAATTCACAAATAATAGAATATTCTCTGTACAGGCGTTTTATATTTAAATTGGGGTGCAAAAATTTCTTTTCCGATTTTGATGGTCCGTAATGAGAATAATAAGACGGAAACTTTTTTATGAAATTTTTAAGAAATCGTATGTCACGTTGACGTGTTTTTCTAGTTGAATATCGCCCACATAAATCACTCACTGATTCGTTTGAAATCACAGTTCTGATTACTCTGTATAAACTGTCCTTTGATACTTGAATGCACTTAGAAAAAAAACAAAAACAAACTTCCTCTTGATTTCCCGAACTGTTCGTGAGAAAATAACTATATGAGGTTCTGCTTTTGGTCGTAACTGGATTTAAATTTTCCTTCATCGGACGATTGTCGCTAATAATTGACCAATACATACATCACATTTTATTAAATTGGTCCAACAGTCGGTTGTTTATATTGAAATTTTTATTGATTTGATGTAAGCCAAGCTCATGGCACGAATCAATAATTGTGATTTGCTTTTTGTTGGTAGCATTTAATGGGATTGCAATCTGTGGATTATCTAAATCATCAGTTAGCCACAATAGATCGCTTAAGTTAAAGTCACCAGAATTTGTGATTATATCATTTGCTCTGGCTGTAGATGTGAATGATTTCATTGCATCCATATTTGCTTGATATACTGCCAATGGTGAGTCTGGTCTGATGTATGATTCTATTAAGAATAAATTAAAATCGCCAAGGTTCCTGTACACAAATTAATTCTTTACCAAATTAATTCTGTACCAAATGCTTCACCATTCCCTATTAGGTGAGAATTTAATGATTCATGAACCGCAATCAAAACTCAAACGCCTGTTTTCATCTTTTTGGATTGATTACTCTCAGTAAGGCTCGACCTATCTCATCATACATTAAAACTGTCAAACTGTCAAACGTACTACATCGAAAATACTGTGCTCTACAAAATAATTATATAAAATAGTTTTTTTTTATCAAAATAAAATAATAAAATTGTTTGAAAACAAAGATTTATTACTCTTCTATTGGAAAATATAGAAGTTCGTATAATTTTGCTTAAAAAAAAAAACTAATTCAAAATCAAACTATTTACATTTCACTGTTGTTGCATTACATAATACATAATGTCAAACTTGCATTGTTGTGCTGTAAAAAAATGTGAAGGCAAAATATACAACGGATTAAATATTAATTGTATGTTTTGTTTTAAACCAATCTACATCGAATGCATGTCACATAGAACACTAATAAATCCTGTGAAAGAAATTCTACAACGATTTGGCCTACTTCTCCAAGACAGAGGAAAATCGAATTTTATTGAGGATAAAACCAAAATTGCCAATTTCAAAACTTCATTCGATGTCGATTCACCGTTTTCGGTAGTTTGTGAACTATGTAAAGACGAATTCAAACAAATAAAACAATACGAAAACGAAAATGATAACTCTAAACGTGATCCTTTAAACTTGGGAATGGTGATGAATAATACAATGAATTTGAGTGCATTAAATAAACCATCCAGTGAAAATGACATTTTTTCAATTCATGTTTCAAAATTCGATGAAAAAACAACAACTGAAGACATTGTAAAACGCATAAAAAGTGGTACACAGCTCGATTCAGATCTATTCCATGTCAGCAAACTATCAAGTCGAAAAAATAAAATAAAAAAGTACACAAGTTTCAAGATTTTAACATTCAGCAAATCTGTATATGACCAAATCATGGATAAACAATTATGGGAGAATGATTTTACAGCTAGAGAGTTTGTGACACAACAAAATAAACCAAAAAATCAAAACTCACAAAAGAAAAAAGTAAATCAAAACAATAAAAGAGCTCAGAATACGAATAAACAGTTTACAAATGTAAAGCTGAATCAAAATAATGGTACTCGATTTGACCATCGAAATTTCAATAACTACCGAAACTATAACCGTTTTCACCATAATAATAATTTTCCCAGACAGAATTATTATCGAAATATAAACCGTTTCAATCGTTCAAATCATTATGTACCATATACGCCGATATTTAGACACAATTATCAAGATCATCAAAATTTTCCCTATCATTATATGAACACCGACCAGTTCATTCGGCCGCAATTCCAGCCACAATACCAGCAACAATTTCAACAGCATTTTCAATTACCACTTCAACCACCAATCCAGAACCAGTGGCAACCACAATATGTCAAAACATTCCTTGATTTTCAATCAGCAAACTATGCAGATATCAATGAATCGCTTACATGCATAGATTGGAATGCCACACTTCAAATCTCAAAAATAGCCTTTAATGATAAAATAAACAAGTTTTATGAACAGATTAATGCAGTTATCAAGAAACATGTTCAGGTTAAGAAGCTCAAATCTTCAACACACCCTAAATGGTTCACTCCACAACTTATTAATTTGAAAAATAGGCTGAATAAATTGCGATCCAGGAGAAAATGGTCAACGGAGGCAAACATGGAATTTTCGATGAAGCGAACTGAATATAATCGAAGTGTCAGAAAGTCATATAACGATTATACCATCGAAATGGAACAAATGATAACTGATGAGCCATTAAACTTTTACAAACACGTAAAATACTTGAACAAATCAAATGATAAATAACCAAATACCATGGAATATAATGGACAGAAATCTAACAACGAATCAGAAATCGCTAATTTATTTGCTCAATTCTTCTCTACTGCTTACTCTAGATATAATCCAGATGCAGTGCGTACGTTTGAATCCAATAACAAACACAGAAACGAATTGATTAATCTATGCAGTAACATTCCAAAAATTGATATAACTGAAGAAAAAGTGACGCAAGCAATCAACAACCTACCAAATAACTCGGTTTCAGGCCCGGATGGAATTCCGAACTTATTCATAAAAAATTGTGTAGAATCATGAGTGAAACCTATCACACTAATTCTCAGTGAATCCATGAAAACGGCGCAAGTACCACAATGTTGGAAAACATCGTTTGTAAGGCCAATATTCAAAAGTGGATCAAGAAATGATATCACGGAGAACGGTAGTTCTCCCAGTGGCGCACCAAAAAATACACTTTTGAGTGCAACACTATATATACGCGAGTTTTCGGATTCTGTGTTGCCGACCGATGTCATTCGTGGAATAGGCATTGACGTGTAGCTTAGGACCAAACTAAACGAAAGCCGTCGTCAAAATGAATTTTTGTGGAACCAAAAAAATTTTCGCTTGGAGGTCGTATGGGGGTGTTTTTTTCAGATTATATAGCATATCTCCCGAAGGGTACTCTTGACCACTGTCGTTGAAAGACCAATCGATAGTACTCTTCAATACCTTTCCAACGAGTGCTCAACCATCGAAATCGGTTAACCCGTTCATAAGTTGTGTACGTTTTCCCGGAAAGGGGGGTTTTCCCTGAAAATTGGGTTTGGTATGTTTGTGTGTGTGTGTGTGTGTGTGTGTGTGTGTGTGTGTGTGTGTGTGTGTGTGTGTGTGTGTGTGTGTGTGTGTGTGTGTGTGTGTGTGTGTGTGTGTGTGTGTGTGTGTGTGTGTGTGTGTGTGTGTGTGTGTGTGTGTGTGTCTTTGTAGTTTGTCTCGATTTCTGTGATGTATGACATTAATTTTTGGGGGTCTGGGGGGCAGTTCCAAACCGTCGAGAACGGCCGAATTTCTTTACATATAAGAAATTAAGCAGGGGGAGAGTGTCGGGGTGTCGATTTTTTTCAAAATTCCATAGCTCCGCTAATACACAACATAGAAAATCCGCAGATACCGCAAATGAAAGGTACGCTTTAAATATGTCCTCAGTATGAAAGAAATCTATAATCGGGTTTGGTCACCACATTGAAAAAACCGAAAAATCGGAAATCGATTTTTTTGGTTTTTCATCATTTTGACCCCCGTAGTCATTGTCGTAAATTCTGAAAAACTACACTTTGGTAGTACACCTCAATACCTATCCAACGAGGGTTCAACCATTAAAATAGGATCAACCGTTCCTAAGTTATGGAAGTTGGAATTTCACTCATCATTTTTCGCAGAAATTGGGTTTTGCCCATATGTACTTCAGAGTTAACACTATCAAATCAAGTTGTGATATAATACTAAATATGATGACATAACATGCTCGCAACTCATATATCACAATCGATATACATTAGAATTGGCTTTCAATCGGGGCCTATTGACTCGATTTGGAGGACAATTTGGATTACAAGTAAAAAAAAACCAAAAACTTCAAAATCGAAATTTTGGCTCATTTTGATATATCTTCGCCGTATTTACTTCAAAGGTACTCTAGTTCAAATTTCAATTGATGACATCATGGAAAGATTGTTGAATTATTTGAAAAGCGTTAAACCAAAAATATATAATTCAACAGCGCCACGTAAAATATGATATCAGTCATTTTAAGGGCAGGATATTTGAGTGCGCCACTCTGTTTATACCTCGTTCAGAAATTTTTCGTCTTATTAGTAATTACAGAGGAGTGGCACTCCAATGCGTAACAGCAAAAATATTAGATTCAATATTAACAGGTCATTTGAATTTTCACATTAAGAACATCATTAATGATAGTCAGCACGGTTTCATAAAAGGAAGATCAACAATTTCGAATCTAGTTGAATTTGCGTCGTCCACATTGAACAACTTGTCGACAAATACACAAACTGATGCAATCTATATTGATCTAGCAAAGGCTTTTGATTCCGTAAATACTGATCTACTGATCCACAAACTCAATGTCATGGGTCTGAACCACGAGATTCTAAGATGGATTAAATCCTATCTAAATGGCAGAAAGCAAATAGTAAAAATCGATAATTCGAAGTCAATCCCAATTGACGTTACCTCTGGTACAGGTCAGGGCTATCCAATTGGAGCCACACTATTTTTATTATTTATCATAGAATTACCATATTATGTTGAAAATTCTACATTACTTTCATTTACAGATGATGCTAGACTGTCCAAACATATTGAGTCTGAGAACGATTGCTTGAAATTGCAAAATGACTTAGAAAATATTTCTATCTTTTTCAGTCGTAATGATCTTAGATTGAATGTTAAGAAGACCAAATTGATGAGGTTTCACCGAATGGGTACAATGATTGATCATAACTATATCATTGGAGACGAAATCATCCAGAGAGTCAACGAAATCAAAGACTTAGGAGTTATTCTTGATAGTCAACTCAATTTCAAATCACACATTGAATACATCATAGCAAAAGCCAAATCAAGACTAGCTTGGATCAAAAGATTTGGTCGTGATTTCAAGGATCCGTGGACCATTCGATTACTCTTTTACACATATGTATTACCAATACTTGAATATGGTTCACAAGTTTGGAACCCCTACATGAAGGGTCAGACCAGAAGAATCGAATCAATCCAGAAACAATTTTTACATTATGCTCTTCGAAAATTAAAATGGCCATATAGGTTTCACCTACCAAAGTATGAAGATAGGCTGATGCTCCTGCAGTTGATAACTTTGGAAGAACGTAGAATGGTGGCCCAAGTGATTTTTATTCACAAATTGATCATTGGTGAAATATCATCTAGGCATTTACTGGAATATATCGTATTTCGTTTACCTCATTACCAAACTCGCAGTAATAATCTATTAATAGTACCATTGGAAAAGTGTAATTATAGAAAATATCAGCCAATAAATTTTATGCTTGATACATTTAATGAATTTTCTGATAAAAAGATTCCCACTTGTGATATATATTTAGTTGATTTTAATGTGAGCACAGATACCATAAAAAAGAGATTAATTGAATATTTTAAAACTTCAAGAAAATAAATGTAATAATCAATTTTGAAATCAGTTAATCGCAGCGTTTTGCTCCGTAACCGTTAGGGTTGGCAAATAGGTTAACTGATCGGTGCTATCAAACATTGGTTATAAATAAATTTGTACAAATTTTATACACATTTTTGTAAATTTATAATAAACCACCTCTGGCGAAGAACCGCTGTATGGTGCGGACCATTAACATTAGAAAACGTGACACCGGACGACGGACAACGTGCCACAGCCCCACATCAACATGAGCTAAAACCGGTTCCACCGCATTCCTATGGGTTCCAAACTTATAGAAAACTCATTTTTGGGGTTTCCAAAATTTGGGCCAATCGCAATACTTTTACGCATCACGTGGTGTGAGAAAAAGTAAAAACCATCCATTGAAAGTGACACTTTTTCGATTCATGTATTAAAGTTTGAAGAAAACACAACAACTGAAGACATCTTGAAACGCATATTAAGTGGAACGCAACTTGATTCCGAACAATTTCGTGTTAGCAAACTTACAAGTCGAAAAAATAAAATAAAAAGTACACAAGTTCTAAGATTATAACATTCAGCAAATCTGTATATGACCAAATCATGGATAAACATCTATGGGAGAGTGATTTCACAGCTAGAGAGTTTGTAGCTTACCAGCGCAGTAAACAAAAAAATCAAAACTCTCAAAAGAAAAATATGAAAATAAACCCAAAAAATAAAAGAGCTCAAAATCAAAATAAACAGTCAACTAAGAACAAACCAAATCAAAATATTGGTGCCCGATTTGACCATCGAAATGCTAAAATTTATCACAACAATAATCATAACAATAATAATAATTATCATTGGCAGAATAAATATCGAAATATAAACCGTTTCAATCGTTCAAATCATTATGTACCGTATGCGCCGACATTCAGACACAATTATCAAGACCATCAAAATTTTTCCTATCATTATATGAACACCGACCAGTTCATTCGGCCGCAATTCCAGCCACAATACCAGCAACAATTCTAACCACACTTTCAACTACCATTTCAACCGTCAATCCAGAACCTGTGGCAACCACAATATCATCATCCAACATATCAAAGACAACCATTTCACCACCAGTTTACTCAATAAACAACAAAACAGATGCAATAGAGGTTTTGGAATATATGATGCTACTAGAAATGAAAAATTTAGATGAGGTGCCGATCAATGATTCAACAATTGACATATTCATAGATAAAATAAGCTCACTTCAGATGCAGGTGAATGAAATCCGGAAAGATACCCCAAAACCAACAACAAAATTAACAGCTAAGAGTTCATATTGCAGAGGCAACAACCTAGACAGTTTTAATAAGATTTACGGCCACAATGTTAATGGGCTTCGTACCAACCCAGTGAACCAATTGAGTGGTTAATTCATGCATATCACTAATGCATAAATTATGCATGAATTTAACTCATTTTACCCTTTTTTTACCTTTTTTTATGCATTATTTATGCATTATTAATGCATTATTTATGCTATATATAGGGTATATGTATGCATGCAATTGGACAATTTTCTCTGTGAAGAAAATCATAATCATGATTATGTATTAATACGCCTCAGAGTATGCATAACTTATGAATTAAATCACAATTACAAGTTCTTAAAACCAGTTTAAAATCGTTTTTGAAATATAAGGAATATGCATATAATATGCATTTTTCTACCTTCCAGATAAAGGTAAAATATGGGTAAAATATGGGTAAAATATGGGTAAAATATGCATAAATTATGCATACAGCCATTACTTTTTGCAGCTTTATATATGCATAAATTATGCGAAAAGCCATTACTATTGCCAGAATTTTTTGCTTATATATTAATTTCTCCTTTTAAGGTTTACATGTTATGTGAAACTAACCTTGATGACACAATTTCATCATCAAATTTATTCCCGAATGATTTTAATGTTAATGTTAATGGTCTGCACCATACAGCGTTTCTTCGCCAGAGGTGGTTTATTATAAATTTACAAAAATGTGTATAAAATTTGTACAAATTTATTTATAACCAATGTTTGATAGCACCGATCAGTTAACCTATTTGCCAACCCTAACGGTTACGGAGCAAAACGCTGCGATTAACTGATTTCAAAATTGATTATTACATTCATTTTCTTGAAGTTTTAAAATATTCAATTAATTTCTTTTTTATGGTATCTGTGCTGAAATGATAATTTTTCATATCTATGAAAATATTATATCAACTGAAAAACCTCTTGGCGCGGTAAAAACTCGTGTCGCAAGCGAAAGCGGTGCACAAAATTACTGATATCAATTTTGTGACGCAGCTAGCGGATTATATTTATTTTTAGCCAAATATTTCAACAGCGGAATTTAAATATTAACAACTTTTAAATCGATTAAAATTGAAATAACCCGCTAGCCGCGTCACAAAATTGATATCAGTAATTTTGTGCACCGCTTTCGCTTGCGACACGAGTTTTTACCGCGCCAAGAGGTTTTTCAGTTGATATCAATACTTTTGTATTGGAACAATCGTAAAAACCCTGAAAATGAGAATTATAGAAGATTTTTTTTGTATCAGTTAACACATTTTCATGAAATATCCAATTTTAGGGCTTCATATTCGATTTTATTGTGGAACATGTTTTTGAAGCATATTGCAATATGAAAGACAATTGTCCATTTCAAATTGGATGGCTGTAAAATTGCAATTTAAATTCATTTTTGCTGATTGTTTGAGCATATTTTCAGGAAAAATAGCATTTTTGGCCATTTTTAGGGTGTTTTTTTCACTTTTTTTACTTTTTTACTTATTTTCTTGTTCCTAACGGCATGCTCGGCTACCATATGATTTTATATACGTTTTTAAAATTAGAAAACATATTTTAATTAATATTTTTTTAATTTAATATAGTGTATGAAAACAAATGGTAGCTACCCTCCCGCTGATAGCCCATCTCCGCGCGATGGGAGGGGGGATAACATCGATATTTTAATCTTACATTGGCAATGTTTGGTTTATTTTATCGATTTTATGCTATGAGACTATCGCCCGTGTATTCTAGAATATTTTTTAGTATTAGTTCTCACATTTTGATGAAATATCACGTTTTTGCGCCTCAAATTCGGTTTAATTGCATAGATCACATTGCAATATGAAAGAGAATCGTGAATTTCAAATCAGAAAGCTTTGAAACTACAATTTAAATACATTTTTGCTTATTGTTTGAGCATAATTTCAGGAAAAATAGCATTTTTTGCCATTTTCAGGGTGTTTTTTCACTTCCGACCTCAATATCTCGAAAAAACGAATTTTCCCAGATATAACGAGTATGCAGCATTTTTCACCTATTATTACCATAGAATCGTGGAAATTATGAAAAAAAAGTTCGGCGGAAATTTTGAGATAGAGGGCGTTATGTGTCAGACCGATTAGCAACTTTTCAGTTTTTGGCAAAAAAATTCCCAATAACGAATTATTTTTCAAATTGCTGACATGCAGTTTGAAAGCTGACCTCAATACCTTTCAAATGATACCCATAACGTTTCTGTATGTGTTGTGGTTGAGGAACAGTGGCCGCTGGGAGGGGGGGCAGTTTTTCAAGTTCGAGGACCCCCCCTGGTCAGAGGGGTCCCCAGATCGAAAAAGTGTAGAACAAAAAATTCTTAGTTCATTAGGCTATCAACTTCTGTGAGTCTCGTTGAAATCGATTGAAAGTACAGACAGACAAACATAGCCCCTTTTCATCATTTTGGGGTGGGGGTAAATTTTTGATAATGTCATAACTTTTGAACGAATCAACCGATTTTGATGATATAGATATCGTTGGATTTGTATTCAAAATTAGAATCGAACTGAAACATATTACAAGGGAAATTTTTGTCACTTTTTCAAACCTCCATATCAGGGGTCATCGGAGCTTTTTTCGCCTCTACTTTCCAAAACCTTTCCAATGATACTCAGCTCATTTTGATCGGTAATATGGTTTAAAAGTTCGATTGTGGCATTACACTAATATGCATGCATAGTAGTTGCTTGCGTCACTCGCGTGGACTACCGTCCACAGTGATTTCGTATTGAAATAACCGCCTGTCTATAGGCAATCCACCAAAAGTCATGAGCTTTCACAGAAGCTACTCGTATGTACATTTGTAGCGAATACCGTTTATCCAAACATATAGATAAAGCGAGAATAAATTACACTTGAAATTGAGGAATGGAAAAGTAACTGTTTTTGAAGCCAACAAATCAATAAAAGTCTGTAAATAATTCATGGAATTATGCATAACAACGCTATCAACTAGACTAATCTATTACAACAATGTCATAGGGTAAGCACGATAAGCGTGAATTACGTACGGTCACGGTTTTTCTGAGAATTGATGCGCGATTTCGCCACCAGGCGTTGTTGTTGTAAATCTATGTGATGCCACGTAGCATTAAGAGCGTCCTCTTTCTCATATCGACCATACAAGTGATCGGACGCATTTCAAGCCGTTATATACAGAGATTCCCACTTATGAGAGGTAGAGTATTTGCTAAATCATTAGACAAATTATTGTAAGTATCCGTCGTTTGCTAAAATATCAGTGAATTATCTGATAAAGTGACTCGTGACTAAATAAGTGGTATATTTTCCAATAGAAATACAAGCCGATTCATAGAGATCGTCGAATAACGGCATTAGGCTACTATTACTACATATATATATATAAATATCCAGATATATATATGGGAGATATATATCGAAATTTGAGCTCCGATGACCCCTGATATGGAGGTTTGAAAAAGTGACAAAAATTCCAGTTTTTCACCAATAACAGATCGAAGACTCATCAAAACCCCTTGTAATATGTTTCAGTTCGATTCTAATTTTGAATACAAATCCAACGATATCTATATCATCAAAATCGGTTGATTCGTTCAAAAGTTATGACATTATCAAAAATTTACCCCCACCCCAAAATGATGAAAAGGGGCTATGTTTGTCTGTCTGTACTTTCAATCGATTTCAACGAGACTCACAGAAGTTGATAGCCTAATGAACTAAGAATTTTTTGTTCTACACTTTTTCGATCTGGGGACCCCTCTGACCAGGGGGGGTCCTCGAACTTGAAAAACTGCCCCCCCTCCCAGCGGCCACTGTTCCTCAACCACAACACATACAGAAACGTTATGGGTATCATTTGAAAGGTATTGAGGTCAGCTTTCAAACTGCATGTCAGCAATTTGAAAAATAATTCGTTATTGGGAATTTTTTTGCCAAAAACTGAAAAGTTGCTAATCGGTCTGACACATAACGCCCTCTATCTCAAAATTTCCGCCGAACTTTTTTTTCATAATTTCCACGATTCTATGGTAATAATAGGTGAAAAATGCTGCATACTCGTTATATCTGGGAAAATTCGTTTTTTCGAGATATTGAGGTCGGAAGTGAAAAAACACCCTGAAAATGGCAAAAAATGCTATTTTTCCTGAAATTATGCTCAAACAATAAGCAAAAATGTATTTAAATTGTAGTTTCAAAGCTTTCTGATTTGAAATTCACGATTCTCTTTCATATTGCAATGTGATCTATGCAATTAAACCGAATTTGAGGCGCAAAAACGTGATATTTCATCAAAATGTGAGAACTAATACTAAAATAAATTGAATTACATTCGTAATCCCGACTTTTCCGCATTGATTTTTCTCTTGAACAATTTCATTCATCGAACAGTCAGGAGAGAAAGTATTGGTTCTGCCATGAATATGGGCAAAATGTTCAAAACACAAAACATTCTTTGACACAATAAAACAAATTGGCCATCTTCACTTTGCGATTTGAGACTCCTTTCTTGAGATTTCATATCAAACTTTCAAACTTCCATTTTCTAAGAATTTCGTTCATTTTCACACGTATTCATATTCCATGATTTTTCGGCATGAAGATACATTTTGTGCATTGTATGAATATCTAAAACTTCAAGCGGACTTGAATACCTTTCAAATGATGCAAACTGCATGAATTTTCATTGGAAAATACGGTCAGGAGAGTCAAAAACGTGAAAATCAGTTTTTGTGTGAAAATGTACTGAAAACCCGACTCACGTGCACTTGAATGCACATATCTCTGGAACGGCTATACCAATATGGCTCAAATTAAATAGGAAACCTCCGGTGACAATACTGTGCAATTTAAGAATCCATTTGTGAGTCATTTTCATTTTTTACAGTTCAATTTTCTGAGAATTTTCTAAAAATTTCGTATATTTTCAAACATGTTCACATTTCATAATTTTTCAGCATGAAGAAACATTTTATGCACTTTTTGAATACGTAAAACGTCAAGCGCGCTTGAGTACCATTCAAATGACGCAAGCAACATGAATTTTCATTGAAAAATACGGTCAGGAGAGTCAAAAATGTGAAAATCAGTTTTTGTGTAAAAATGTACTGAAAACCCGACTCACGTTCACTTGAATGCACATATCTCTGGAACGGCTCCACCGATTGGGCTCAAATTCAATAGGAAACATCCGGTAATAATTCTGAACAAATTTGCTTTTGACACTTTGGGATTTGAGACTCCGTTCGAGAGTTATCGTGCTAACGTACAGACTACGACGACGACGACGACGACGACGACGACGACGACGACGACGACGACGCCATTTTGCACCGGAGCTACCAGAACCGAGTATCCAAATAAAAAAAGTGAAAATCAAGTTTTGTTCCCATGGTGAACTGAGACTCTGGTCAAAATTTGAGCCCGATCGGAGTTCATTTACTCAAGTAATGTTTAGTTGAATTTTTGAGGCAAAACCAATACTTTTCCTAAGCACATTTCATGTGCGGAAAAGTAAAATATTCTAGAATACACGGGCGATAGTCTCATAGCATAAAATCGATAAAATAAACCAAACATTGCCAATGTAAGATTAAAATATCGATGTTATCCCCCCTCCCATCGCGCGGAGATGGGCTATCAGCGGGAGGGTAGCTACCATTTGTTTTCATACACTATATTAAATTAAAAAAATATTAATTAAAATATGTTTTCTAATTTTAAAAACGTATATAAAATCATATGGTAGCCGAGCATGCCGTTAGGAACAAGAAAAAAAGTAAAAAAGTAAAAAAAGTGAAAAAAACACCCTAAAAATGGCCAAAAATGCTATTTTTCCTGAAAATATGCTCAAACAATCAGCAAAAATGAATTTAAATTGCAATTTTACAGCCATCCAATTTGAAATGGACAATTGTCTTTCATATTGCAATATGCTTCAAAAACATGTTCCACAATAAAATCGAATATGAAGCCCTAAAATTGGATATTTCATGAAAATGTGTTAACTGATACAAAAAAAATCTTCTATAATTCTCATTTTCAGGGTTTTTACGATTGTTCCAATACAAAAGTATTGATATCAACTGAAAAACCTCTTGGCGCGGTAAAAACTCGTGTCGCAAGCGAAAGCGGTGCACAAAATTACTGATATCAATTTTGTGACGCGGCTAGCGGGTTATTTCAATTTTAATCGATTTAAAAGTTGTTAATATTTAAATTCCGCTGTTGAAATATTTGGCTAAAAATAAATATAATCCGCTAGCTGCGTCACAAAATTGATATCAGTAATTTTGTGCACCGCTTTCGCTTGCGACACGAGTTTTTACCGCGCCAAGAGGTTTTTCAGTTGATATAATATTTTCATAGATATGAAAAATTATCATTTCAGCACAGATACCATAAAAAAGAGATTAATTGAATATTTTAAAACTTCAAGAAAATGAATGTAATAATCAATTTTGAAATCAGTTAATCGCAGCGTTTTGCTCCGTAACCGTTAGGGTTGGCAAATAGGTTAACTGATCGGTGCTATCAAACATTGGTTATAAATAAATTTGTACAAATTTTATACACATTTTTGTAAATTTATAATAAACCACCTCTGGCGAAGAAACGCTGTATGGTGCAGACCATTAACATTAACATTAAAATCATTCGGGAATAAATTTGATGATGAAATTGTGTCATCAAGGTTAGTTTCACATAACATGTAAACCTTAAAAGGAGAAATTAATATATAAGCAAAAAATTCTGGCAATAGTAATGGCTTTTCGCATAATTTATGCATATATAAAGCTGCAAAAAGTAATGGCTGTATGCATAATTTATGCATATTTTACCCATATTTTACCCATATTTTACCTTTATCTGGAAGGTAGAAAAATGCATATTATATGCATATTCCTTATATTTCAAAAACGATTTTAAACTGGTTTTAAGAACTTGTAATTGTGATTTAATTCATAAGTTATGCATACTCTGAGGCGTATTAATACATAATCATGATTATGATTTTCTTCACAGAGAAAATTGTCCAATTGCATGCATACATATACCCTATATATAGCATAAATAATGCATTAATAATGCATAAATAATGCATAAAAAAAGGTAAAAAAAGGGTAAAATGAGTTAAATTCATGCATAATTTATGCATTAGTGATAAGCATGAATTAACCACTCAATTGGTTCACTGGGTTGGTACGAAGCCCATTAACATTGTGGCAGTAAATCTTATTAAAACTGTCTAGGTTGTTGCCTCTGCAATATGAACTCTTAGCTGTTAATTTTGTTGTTGGTTTTGGGGTATCTTTCCGGATTTCATTCACCTGCATCTGAAGTGAGCTTATTTTATCTATGAATATGTCAATTGTTGAATCATTTATCGGCACCTTATCTAAATTTTGCATTTCTAGTAGCATCATATATTCCAAAACCTCAATTGCATCTGTTTTGTTGTTTATTGAATAAACTGGTGGTGAAATGGTTGTCTTTGATATGTTGGATGATGATATTGTGGTTGCCACAGGTTCTGGATTGACGGTTGAAATGGTAGTTGAAAGTGTGGTTAGAATTGTTGCTGGTATTGTGGCTGGAATTGCGGCCGAATGAACTGGTCGGTGTTCATATAATGATAGGAAAAATTTTGATGGTCTTGATAATTGTGTCTGAATGTCGGCGCATACGGTACATAATGATTTGAACGATTGAAACGGTTTATATTTCGATATTTATTCTGCCAATGATAATTATTATTATTGTTATGATTATTGTTGTGATAAATTTTAGCATTTCGATGGTCAAATCGGGCACCAATATTTTGATTTGGTTTGTTCTTAGTTGACTGTTTATTTTGATTTTGAGCTCTTTTATTTTTTGGGTTTATTTTCATATTTTTCTTTTGAGAGTTTTGATTTTTTTGTTTACTGCGCTGGTAAGCTACAAACTCTCTAGCTGTGAAATCACTCTCCCATAGATGTTTATCCATGATTTGGTCATATACAGATTTGCTGAATGTTATAATCTTAGAACTTATGTACTTTTTATTTTATTTTTTCAACTTGTAAGTTTGCTAACACGAAATTGTTCGGAATCAAGTTGCGTTCCACTTAATATGCGTTTCAAGATGTCTTCAGTTGTTGTGTTTTCTTCAAACTTTAATACATGAATCGAAAAAGTGTCACTTTCAATGGATGGTTTTTACTTTTTCTCACACCACGTGATGCGTAAAAGTATTGCGATTGGCCCAAATTTTGGAAACCCCAAAAATGAGTTTTCTATCGCAAGTTTGGAACCCATAAACATAGCTGTTAGCTAGGTCACAGAGATCTCAGATTAACCCCCCCCCCTTTTGTGCAATTACCCCCTAAATGTTTGCAATGAGGCCACAAAAGTTTTAAAATCACCCTCTATTACACTGGTCGACAAGGTTTCTATTACACTGGTCGACAAGGGCAACGACATATATGGTGTTTTAGTACTTTGTGGCCTGAGTCGAAAACCCAAAGGATTTGGCCGGGTTGGTTCGATTTGTCGAGAAATCGACTTAAATCGATTTTCATCGTTTTTGGCTCGAAAAGTCGAACATTTTCGCAAAGTGGTGCAACGATGAGATTCTGTGCCCCAACTACATTTGTATGTCGCTTCACCGCTTTGCATTTTCGTAAGTATCTCCAGAACTACGTATCACATCATGTTCAAACTTCAATTTTTGGTAGACACCCATCCATTCTATCGTCAATAACTTTGGAACGGATCGTCCAATTTGCACGTATTATGCACCAAATTTGTTAAGAATTCATGTACCTTTCCAACGCGTATTCATTGAACCTCTTGTCACCTCTTCTCCATGTGATTAAAAAACACTACAGTAAGATACTTAAGTGTGGACCATCGATTGAGTGGTGCACACTAAAAACAGTTCGCCTGGATTTGAGAATTTTTGAAATTTGCCGAAATTACCGCCTTCCTAAATCGTTGATGCCAACAGCTATGCCCATAAATGAAGTCCAAAAGAATAGAATCGATACAGAAGCAATTCTTACTCTATCCTCTACAGAGATCAAAATGGTCAAATATATTCCACCTACGAAATGAAATAGTCTTATGTAACTACAGCTGATCACTTTGAAAGAATGAAGAATGGTGGCTCAAGTAGTTTTTATTTACAAATTGATCATTGGTCAATCAAGTCGTTTATTAGGAAATATCAACTTTGACGAAAGTTTATAAAAAAAGTTTAATAAAGTTTGGTAATCCACACGCAGTAGTAATCTATAATTTGAAAAATATAACTAAAAAATACCAACCAATGAATTTTATACTTGATACATTCAACGAATTTTCTGATAAAATCGTGATACATATCTAGTTGATTTCAATGTGAGATACCATAAAAAGGCAATTAATTTTAATCGTAGCGTTTTGCTCCGTTACTGTTAGGGTTGGTAAATAGGTTAACTGATCGGTGCTAGCAAATATTGATTATAAATGAATTTGTATATTTTTTTATATGAATTTATTATAAACCACATTTGGCGAAGAAAAGGTATATGGTGCAGATCATAAGCAGAATTTTAAATAAAGTTTGAAATAAAATGAAATTACAAGGGGTCGATAAAGTTCACAGTACACCACACACATTTATTATTTTTACGAAATCGTTAGATGAAAGTCTTACATATTTTTTTCAACTGTATATAAAAATATATTTCATTGTAAGGTAAATACAATCGCAATTAAAGCGCATTTCGTGGCTGACCAATGTGAGACTCACTCCTATCATACAGATTGTAGTGAGGTGTTTCAGAATGATATAGGCCGTAATGAATTCCACTGCTGGCAACCTAAATTAAAATAAATACAACAATCAAAAATAAGTAAAATAATTCAATTCTTCTTTTTCTCAAGGCAAAAAAAATTTAATCGGTAGTTTTCAGAATCATCGAAAAATTTGAAAAAAATGTCCAAAAATGTTTTAGCTTAACAAAGTGAATATATAAGCAAATGATTTTCTTTTTCTTTTTTTTTGTGTGTTTTAACTCGAAACCGGATTTCATTCAAATTTTTGGAGGATCCCCAAAATTGGTCTCCGACGCACCACGTGAAATTTAGGGACGGTCTGTGCCCCACTGTACAAATTTCCCCCCTTTTTTGAACCTTGTTTTGAATGACAATATATCGAGAACGGCGAAGTCGATTCTGCTCAAATTCGCACAGAAGACGTAACTTGAGGCCCCCTTCAATAAACCGTTTTGGGTAATCGTAAATGATTGAAAATTAAACTTATAGATAATTTGAACAGTTTTCGCATAGAGTAAATAATAGTTAAAGCATAGTTCGAAGAGAGTAAATATATATTCAGTATTAGTCATATATATATATGACTGCTCTTCTTTGTAACTGGTAATATATATGACTGCTCGTATTCTACACCTTCCCCCTATTTGAGCAATTGTTGAATTATTGAATTGTTGCATTATGCTCCTATCGTCCTTTTTTACCTTGAATTTTTGTGATATTGTAAATGTTGAGTAAATAAATATTGACCTAATTCCCATATGTCTTCTTGTTTCATAGGTTGGGGTGAGAGTAATTTTCTGGATAACGTCCAAATTCAAATGGATAGTTTCGGTTTTGTAGCCACATTTGAGCTGCGAAGTTCCTCTTTTTTATTGTCTTCCTAGATTTATGTTTTTGTTGATTCATTTTCTTTGAGATAAGAAATAGTCTTGCCTATAGTTATTTGAAGCTCTTGTGATGACTTGATTTGAATTGAAATGATTTGTTTTTGATCCATAATCACTTACTCATTCTTGAAGACAATCAAAGCACAATCTCAAAGGAGGATTGACAGGTGTCAAAGTGATAACATCAAATATGGCGCAGCTCAGTGAAATTATTTATTTTAAAATAGTTAATTTATGTTGATAAATCCAATTTGTCGTTATTTGGATTTTTTAATAATGTTTGGACACCAATAATCTGAAATTCAATTGTTTGCACTATCGTTGTTATTATTGTTGATGCAAAATGTCAGAACCACATAGTTGTGTGAAAAATAATCGCAAGGGTGAAACATATGCAGAACTTAATTGGAGAAATAATGAAAAGATAGTGAAAAATTTATTGACAATTTTTAGTCTGGCAACATCAGCAACATCATGATGGAACATTTATTGTAAACACAAGTGACAATGAAATGTTAACAAAATTCAATGACACATTCATAGTGGATTCACCGTTTGCCATTACTTGTGAAGTGTGTTCAGACAATTTCAAGAAGGTTTTTAGAAATCCACAACCTCAACTAATTTGAAACTTCAAAAGATGATGCAATTGATATGAAAATTTATCATGTAGTAAATGTGAAAATTGATGCAATCAAAGTTGATTTGCTGAAAGAATTAATATCATTAGCCGATATTCCGACAAATTTGTGAAGTCGACCGGTACCTATCATCACTGTGGACGGTAGTCCACGCGAGTGACGCAAGCAACTACTATGCATGCATATTAGTGCAAATGTCACAAGCCTATATATACACGCAGTTTCGAACTTTTAAACCATATTACCGATCAAAATGAGCTGAGTATCATTGGAAAGGTCTTGGGAAGTAGAGGCGAAAATTTGACCTCCGATGACCCCTGATATGGAGGTTTGAAAAAGTGAAAAAAAACTCCACCATATCGAATCGAAAACTCATCAAAATTCCTTGTAATATGCTACAGTTTGATTCTAATTTTGAATACGAATCCCACGATACTCATGGAAAGTAGAAGCGAAAAAAGTATAAAAATCGAAATTTGATCTTCTGATATGGAGGTTTGAAAAAGTAGGAAAAATCCCTTTTTTCTCCCAAAACGAATCGAAAACTCATCAAAATTCCTTGTAATCACGAATCCAACGAAAAATCGGTTGATTCGTTCAAAAGTTATGACATTATCCAACTTTTACCTCGATAATGATGAAAAAGGGCTATGTTTGTTTGTCTGTACTTTCAATCGATTTCGACGAGACTCACAGAAGTTGATAGGCTAGTAAAACTAAGAATTTTTTGTTCTACATTTTTTCGATCTGGGGACCCCTCTGACCAGGGGGGGTCCTCGAACTTGAAAAACTGCCCCCTCTCCTAGCGGTCACTGTGCCTCAACCACAACACATACAGAAACGGTATGAGTATCATTTGAAGGGTATTGAGGTCAGCTTTCAAACTGAATGTCAGCAATTTGTAAAATAATTCGTTATTGGGATTTTTTCTGCCAAAAACTGAAAAGTTACTAATCGGCCTGACACATAACGCCCTCTATCTCAAAATTTCCGCCGAACTTTTTTTTCATAATTTTCATGATTCTAAGGCAATAATAGGTGAAAAATGCTGCATACTCGTTATATCTGGGAAAATTCGTTTTTTCGAGATATTGAGGTCGGAAGCGGAAAAACACCCTAAAAATGGCCAAAAATACTATTTTTCCTGAATTTATGCTCAAAAAATTGGCAAAAATGTATTTAAATTGCAGTTTCAAAGCTATATAATCTGAAATGGACAATTGTCTTTCATATTGCAATTAGAGCTGTCAACGGACAAGACATTTTGCGAACATTCGTTCGTTCGTTCGTAAAAATTAATTAATTTTGTTCGTTCGTTCGTTCGTAGCATTTTTTTTGTTATTCCACATAATTTGATATATCAAGAATACATGATTTTGCATAAACACAATATTGGTTTTAATGGTTAAGTTCCTAAGAAGAAGGAGCAAATACTTTCCAAATTCCCTTCAGAAAACTCATTTTGACCCAGAAAAACCGTCTGGAGACACAAAAATGTGACAAATTTCCCAACATTTAGAAAAATCGGTTTAGAGCCCCAGCTGTTTACGAACAGAAAAAATACGAATGTTCGTTCGTTCGTTCGTAGGAAATTCCCTACGAACGAACGAACGAACAAATATGATAGTTTTCTATGAACGAACGAACAAACAAAAATTATAATATTCTACGAACGAACGAACGAACGAGCGAACAGTTCGCTTGTTTGTTCGTTCGTTCGTTCAATTGTTTGCTCGCTGTTCGTAGACAAATTTTTCGCATTTTTTAATATTTAGAGCTGTTTTGAGCGAGAATATGAAAATAAATGTATTTGAAATCGTAAACATCAAGATCTAAAATCGTTTTTTGTATGTTTGTATAACTAGTCTCGAATAAAATGATCTTTTTGATATGTTTAAAATCGGTGAATATGAACGTGGCCTAATTGAAAATAACTTGGTGTTTTCATGTATTTGTGTACGCATACAACGAAGTTTCTCCACATCAATACTGTCGTCCAGTAGTGACAACAATGTTTTACGGCGTGTTGAATGTTGTCGTCGATGAGCGACAATCGTGCAATTCATTAACAAGACTAAATTTGTGCGTGTTGCTTAACGACAATCGCTGATTTTGTACCACTTTTCGAACAACAATGTTCCATTTTCAGCACAATGTGAGAATGTATACGTTGGTTGCCCAGCTGTCATTATCTTCATGCTATGGTGAACACATGCAACCAAAACTACTCTTTCATATTACTATATTCATTTTTTTCACTGAATGATGATATTGCTGTCGTTCCCGCGTGACAATGTTGTAACCCAGAAACAAAATCAATATCATCATTAGGGAGTCGGAATTTGTGTTCACTAATTCCTGAAAATAGCAACTACAAACAATCTCTGTTCATATTCAAGACAACGCTGAATGTTTTTGTGAACGCATACAACAAAATATCCTGGATTTGGCATATTATTTTATTCATTTTTGTCATTGCGTATGTAACGACAATATTGCTTTCATCCGTAAGCAACGCGCAAAAATTCAGTCTCGTTTATAAATTGCACGATTGTCGCTCATCGACGACAACATTCAACACGTCGTAAAACATTGCTGGAGAAACTTCGTTGTATGCGTACACAAAAAAATGAAAACAACAAGTTATTTTCAATTAAGCCATGTTCATATTCACCGATTATAAACATATCAAACAGATCATTTTATTCGAGACTTATTATACCATTGATAGCTCAAAAACCGTTGTAGTTAATGTCTTGAAATTTTGGGAGTATATTCTAGACTGGAATATCTGAAATATATATTTTTATTTTCTAAAAATTCGATCATTTTGAGGTACCCCACATTACAAGGGTAAAAAACAATCGCTACAATTTTGATCAAATTCACCCAGTTTGTGTATTTTTTAGGATTTTCAACTTTTGACGTTTTTCATAAAATTTCGCACATTTCAAACCATAAGTCCGAAACCAACTCTACGATTTTTTTTGAATTAACATGGATTGCATCAAATCCCAAAATCTTAATTTTAACATTTTTAACAATACAGAAAATCAATGAAATCATAAGTTCCAAGTAGAAAGTTGGCAGTGTATTTTATAATTAAATACACTGTACACTACGCAGCGCTCAGATACAGCAGTGTTGAACGTTAGAATGTGTTACGAACATGCCTGCAACTCAACAACCACTCAAGATAGAATCATAAAATTTGCAGCAAATGACAGCCTCAACATTTCCGAATGTTTTTTATGTCACGAAGTTTGCGGCATTATGGCTTATTTACACTTTAGACATTAAATGTGCACTATGGTTATGCACTAGAGGGTTAATGTTGTATATGAACTTGGCGTCAGTTTTCGTTCGACAAATATGGCATTTTCGGTGAAATTTTAAAAATTTGCATGAAACGAGAGCTGTTGACATTGTGACGGTCTGCGCTACCCCTAAATTTTTTTTTTTGCGTCCAAACTTTGCCAATCGTTTTTTTTTAATGAAAAGGAAAAAAATGAGGGGTTGTAGTGTTTGATTCAATGACTTCGGTGCAATTTTGGCCAGTCTATTGTCATACGTTGTGTTTTGGAAGTTGAAATAAATAGAACAATGGCAAAGTCTACTATTTTTGGCACTTGAAATATACAACACGGTATTTTTTTTATTTCGAGTTTTTTTTTAATTTTTGATTACTGTTAAAGTTGTTCAATACTTTTGGAAGTGACAACAAAAGTGACTTGTGTCCCGGCTTGAATTTAACCTGCAAATTGTTTTTAACATGTTTTCATCGCAAGAATTGAAAAAAAATGTTTTTTAAGTTTATGTGAATTTCAATTGACTTATTGGTTTAATTGTTCTGTTTCACTGTTATATCTGTTTCAATAATTCTGTTTTTTAATTTATCTGGCAAATCTTCACCAAGGCACTATTCAATTTAGTGAACACGTTTTCTGTCATATTGAAGTAACATGACTGTGTGAAGATCGACGTCACTGTACGTTGGCTGTGAATGCCTACGAATGTGTCCGTTTATTTTACACAGCAAGCGCATGAATTCGCACGAATTCGTATATAAAATTTGGACTTGTACGAGTTCACATGAATTTTTACGTACATAAATGCTCCTAGGTCATAGCTTCTGAAATTTTCCAATTAATCACTTCCTCAAACCACTTTCATAGCTCATGAGATATGGACTGATGAACCGTAAAAAATCATTACGACCATTCCATGCCAAATCGACCAAAATCTGGATTGACTAGTTTGAGTCCAACTAAGAAAAATCCGGCCTCGGTTTGTCAAAATTCTTAGGGGTTTTCGATATAGCGACTCATCTTTTGATGACCAACATGATGTTGGCAACATCTCTTTCAATTTGAAAGGTATGAAAATAGCATTAATCTCGTTTGAAACGTAAAAAAAAAAATAAGAATTCTTACAATTTGACATTCTTAAACAATGGATTTCATTGTTTTTTTTTCGATGTCAAATGCATTGAAACGCACGCTCGCTTGCAGCGAGAAACACTGGACACCGTGCGTTTGTGTGGTGACCGAAAATGAATAAACAATCAAATGATATATCCCTTTCAATGTATTAATGAGACATTTCTCTTACTCTTTGAACTGTGTTTGGTGCGTTTTTCTCAATTTACAACGTATAAGCGAGACAGAAATATATAATTTAATGCAAATTAGAGTGAAATAAAGACAGAAAGAAATTTTTCACAGGGATAATATATTCAGTGACAATGAGTATTTTGGTTATACGGACTTTCAACAAGAATTCTGGGTGAATGAAGTCCCAAAGTCGAAAATTTGTGACAAAACTTCAATTTTTGGATAGTCACGTATCCACTCTTTCGTCAATAACTTGAAACGGATCGTCGAGAGGACAAATTCATACAAAAATGACTTTTAAATTGAACTTCATGGACTGTCAGCGCCCCATATGGTTTTTTTTGTAACTCACTATTGTTTCTTATTGATATTTTTCAATATGGCGGCGACATGCTGTACAAAATGTATGGAGCAGTTTCGAATAAGAAGAAGCAGTATAGTGCACACTTGTGTCCTACCGACGAAACGGATCGATCAATTCGCACATATTATGCACCAAAATTGATTAGAATCAAAAGACCTTTCCAAAGCTTATTATTCGATTCATTGAACAATATACGATGCGTGGTTTTGAAGATACATGCGAAAATGTGCGACTATTCGGGCCAAAAAATGATGAAAATCGATTTTGGTCGATTTTTCGACAACCCGAACCAACCTGGGCAAACCCTTTGGGTTTTGAGTAAGGCCATCAAGTACTAAAACTACATATATGTCGTTGCTCTGGATCAGACAAAAAGTTGAAATTTGTCGACCAGTGTTAAATGTGATCATGGACGATTTTTTGATAAATATTCAATCGTTTACGATCCAATTGTGGCCTGGGAAATAGCACCTTTAAGGATTTTCACTATTTTAAGTAGTTTGAGACCAAAACCAACCTAATTAGATACCTCAACCCGCTGAGAAATATTCATGCATTAGAGGGTTAACTCAAGGGTTCGCAAGAGTTATGATCTGGCATTGACAAAAAGATGGACAAATTAACACACAGTCCTCTGTATTTAGAAATCTACTAAGGTGTGGGGTTTTATGCGTTTTTCACTTATTTGACCACCGATAAGCCTCATAACTAATTCGATTAGATAGTGCTCATCAATTATCGATATCTTTCCAACGGTATATAATTTGTGATATTTTTGAGCATAACCAAGCCATAATTTCATCACATTATCATCAGGTGTCAAAATTGGCCAATTCGTTCCTCTTGAATGTCACTGAATTAACATACAATACAACAACAATAAATATCCGTCACGCTACCCATCGGCGGTTTGAACAGAAAAATTAAAAATATGAAATTGGTACCGTTACAATAACTTTCATACATGAAAGTTATAATGATACTGTTGCGCCCCCTGCCGCAATGTAATATTTGAAACAATGGAATGTGAACCTTTTTATTGATTTTTTGATTCGCAATTTATTAGAAAAATTGTGTTTTACAATAAATATTTTCAGTATTTTCATCACAACATTCAGTATGAATGCATTGAATTAACCAAGTGATTTGTGAAATCACAACATAGCGTCATCCAATCGGCCTCAAATTCTGCATAGACCATTTTTTCTACGAAATAAGTAGTTTATATGGGTTCGGAGCAGCGCGTCAAAAATCAATGGTTTCACCTATTTTTTGAATTCCATCTATTGTATGACCACAAATATGGAATGATTGTATTTATGAATCTCAGAACCAGTATAGTTTGACCCAGGAAAGTCATATGGGCCCGCGGAAGACATTAGTAGGCTTATTTGCGTTACTTTCCATATAAAAATTGAATGTTCAAGCAAAAATCCATGTTCATTTGAGATGAACGTACGTTGCAACAACTATTGGCTGGAATCTTAGTGTTATGAATTCTAAACCATATGTAATGGTGGTCCATGAGTCAAACATCAGATTCGAGCGTCAATCGGTTAGCAATTTTGAGTAAATCTGGCAAATCTGGCAAATCTGGCAAACATTGTGTGAATCTCGCAAATAAAATCACATATTTGCATCTCAAACCATTGCAAATCTCACGAATAATTGGCAAATATTGCAAATATGTTATATTTAAAAATTTGATAAATTCCCATAGCTTATTTATGCTTAAAAATATCACAAATTACACAACGCTACAGCATTTTTACGCAAATCTTCTACCAATTATTTTCTGTTAGTGTGATGCCTCCTGGTTCCAAAAATGCAAACTTTTGAATTTCTTAAGCGTTGGGGCCTAGCTACAGTCCAAAATGTGCAAAAAGTCATTTTTTGGGTATGACGCCGACGTTATGGATCATAAGTCGAGTACCGTTTGAGATATTTTAAAAAGTAGACCCGCGTTTGAGAGGTATAGACGACCCAAATTATTTTTGTTCACTTTTTGAAATCGATGGATAGACGAGGGAGCTACGGACTCACTCTACCCATGATTTTTTTTCCGATGTGACTCACCTTTATCAAGCTATATCTCAAGAACCACTACAGATTTGTTCAATTTTATACACTCGATTTTTTGGTACTAACTATACGAAGATTTTGAGCTATCAACCATTTCAATCAAATAATAAATAAAGAAGATATTCGAAAAAAACTGAAATTTTCAAAAATTCAGTACAGATGAGCACTATCCCATTTAAATGACCATAAATCGGAAACTAGCAAAGATATTTCAAAAAGCAGAGACGCGTTTGAAAGGTATAGACCGCCCGCAAATTTTTCGCCTTCACGTTTCGAAATCGGTAAACAAGTGGAGGATATATAGGCTCGCAAATCAGAAAAATAGTGTTTTTTCACAACTTTTCACAATTTTGTTCATTCAACTCCAAAAGTTCATCGAAAATGTCCCTTTTCTTTGTTCGTTTGTTCTTTTTTTGCCACAAAACAGTAGCCTATGGAAAGATACATCACCTATCCGAACATATCAAGGCCAAAAAACCGCTTTAGAGGGTTTTTCATAGCTCATAACCACATGTATGTTATCTATAGATGGCCTGAGAAATCACGTTTTTTTTACGAATCTAGGATTTTCAGTTGAAAAATCATGAATATTCGAGGATTTCTTATATCTGTTTCAACAAAAATGTAGAGTATGATATAACCAACCACTTTGATTAACATCTGAACGCAAAAAATATTTTCTAATCGGTTTTTGGGATCAAATCGTCATATTTGCAGTCCAAACTGGTCATTTGACGAGTATTTGGCCTATTAATGTTGATCGGGTTGAAGTTTATTATTATTTTTTTCGACAAATCAGTAGCCCATGACAAGTTGGAAAGGTATCGATAATTGATGAATACTATCTGATCGAATTAGTTATGAGACTTATCGGTGGTCAAATGAGTGAAAAACGCATAGAACCCGACAGCATAGTACATTTCTAAATACAGAGGACTGTATGTTATGTTTGTCCATCTTTTTGCCATAGCCCTTGAGTTAGGCTATCGGATGGCATCAGTGGTTTGAAATTGTTTTGTATATGTGCTTTCGAGATATTTGAGTTTGAGAATTGAAATGTCGATTTTAGTGTCAAAAATTTGTTTGTCTTTTAAATCTTCAAATGTAAAATGAAGTAGACTTCAATACCTATCAAACGAGATTAATGCTGTTTTCATACCTTTCAAATTGAAAGAGATGTTGGTCATCAAAAGATGGGTCCACAGCATGCTGATTTGTCTGCAAACGCGACGTTGGCGCCACCACTGGTCAGAAGCAGAACTGTTTTATAATGGAAATTTGTATCTACCAATATTCATTGTAAAGTTGTGTGCATCTGAACGTGTTTCTGACAGTACATATTAGCACGCTGTGGATGGGTCGCTATATCGAAAACCCCTTTTTGACAAACCGAGGCCAGATTTTTCTTAGTTGGACTTAAACTAGTCAATCCAGATTTTGGTCGACTTGGCATGGAATGGTCGTACACTCACAGAAAACTGTTTTAGATTTTTTAAACCAAAGTTTAAAAATATTAAATTTAAACGTTTTTTGCAAAAATGTTCAAAAAAGTTTGTTTCTTCCGAAAATCAATACTGTTTCCATTTTAATTAATTTCAATGTAGTTTTGTTGTGAAATCATTATAGGGACAACACTTTGAAAAACAGCAATAAGTCACACAAAAGCTGTGTATGATGAACGGCTATGTGCAGACCAAGCGAACTATAACGAGACGCTTACCCACTCTTTCTTCCCTCTGTTTCTTCTTTGATATAGACATCTTCTCTGCACACAGTTGTATACTCATATTTTCACACTGATTTGAACTGTCAAAGATTATAAGCGTGCTTAAATGGTATTGGCAACTCTTCAGGGACCTGTTTTTCAAAGCAATTGAGATGAACAGTTCACACAATGTATTTTAAATTGGAGTTCAATTCATTTTGAACATTTGCAACAACAAAAATATTGAAGAATGTTGAACTGTTCATGAACATTAGACGTCCATTTTGCTTACGTCAAATTCTTATGAAAAGTTCACTATTTTTGAATATTTTTGTTGTTGTAAAAGTTCAAAATGAATTGAACTCCCATTTGAATTGCATTGCGTGAACTGTTCATATCAAGGCTATTTCAAAAACAGGCTGCAGGTCACTTACTGTTTTGCTTCAAAGTGTCATTCGAATATTTTAATTTCACACCGAAACTATATTAAAATTAATACAAATAAGAACAATGTTGATTTTTGGAAAAAAAAACGTTTTCAGAAATAAGTGCAAAAATGGGTTAAATTCAGTGTTTTTAAACTTTGGTTTAAAATATCTTAAACATTTTTCTGTGAGTGTAATGTTTTTTTACGGTTTATCAGTCCATATCTCATGAGCTATGAAAGTGGTTTGAGGAAGTGATTAATTGAAAAATTTTAGAAGCTATGACTCAAAATATGCCTTCACCCCAGTGCAAATTCATGCGAGTTTAGTTCAAAAATTTCATAATTTCAGTTCTGAAATGGACCCTTGCGGTCACCCAATTGTACTGAAATTTTGGGCACTCTATCTCTTATCCCATCCAGATACTGAAACCATTCCAAACTTGAGGACATAAATGTAAAAAATTTTAAGTGCAAAAAAATAAGCTGTCTAGTGCTACATTTAGAGCTGTCAACGTCGTTCGTTCGTTCGTAGCATTTTTTTTAATGTGCGAGCGAACGAACGAACAAAAAATATTTTACGAACGAACGAACATTGTTCGCAAAAAAATTGATTTTCAATTTTGTTCGTTCGTTCGTTCGCATGTTCGTTCGTTTGTTCGCAAAATATATTTAAAAAATGAAAATATGTGTATAAGGTGGTTCTCGTCTATGTTTCCATACAAAATGTTGGAAGGATACCCTCACTTTTGTTTTTTGGGTCAAGACAAACATATTTACAAAATTTTAGATCGATACCAGGACTATAAACCGATTTTTCAGAATATTGCATAAATTTTCACAGTTTTGTGTCTCCAGTTCGCATTTTTCGGTCAAAATTAGTTATCTGAGAGGAATTTGAAAAGTATTCACTCCCTCCCATAGCCATTAATTATGAAATTACACATTTTCAATAAAATTCGAATTTCTTGATTTTGCACAAGTACAATATATTGTTTTTTGATTCTTTGGCTATGTTAATTCGAAGAGGGAGTGAATACTGAATACCTCCCAAATTCCTTTCAGGAAACTTAGTTTGGCCAAGAAATGCGGTCTGGAGACACAAAACTGTGAACATTTTCCCAACATTCTGAAAAATCAGTTTAGAGTCCTCGTACTGATCTGAAATTTTGAACACATGTTTCTTTTGACTCAAAAAACAAAACTGGGGGTAGTCCCCCAGAAAAATCGACGAGGACCACCTTATACATATATTTTCATTTTTTAACATACGAACGAACGAACATTGTTCCCCAAAAAAATGCTACGAATGAACGAACATTTGTTCGTAGAAAACATGCTACAAACGAACGAACGAACAAAATTAAAGAATTGTTACGAACGAACGAACGAACGAACGAACGTTCGTAAAGAATAGTGTTCAATTTTTAGCCGAAATTGGAATCATTCGACCGTTCATGTATAAACACTATGTAGAAACAGTGGCAACACTAATGTATTTCTCATATATTTGTAAAATGATTCCAAAGTGTTCATTATTCTTTCGTGTTCGTTGACAGCTCTAGCCACATTGTAGTGAAAATGTATGAAGTTGGGAACGGATATCTAAGAATACCAAAGTACACATTTTCTATTATTTATCCGCAGAATCGTTTGAAATTGGGAACATATGCCCAAAAGTACCCGTAAAAGTACTCAATCTGTCTAGTGCTTCACTATGACACTTTCTATTCCTTATCCGCAAATAGAATGAAATTGGGAACGGATGTCTAAATATACCCGTACAAAGTAATTTCATTCGCATTCACTCACGAATTGACTTGGACATCAGCACGGGTGACAAAATAATCTACCCGTTTGAATTCGTGAATGGTCACGGATCTATTGAAACTAAAATGTGTACGGGTATAACTTGATCCCGCATGCGTCTCCCCAATAATTTTCTAGGCGGGTACGGATACTGGCGAAAAGGTGGATGTGATTTCAGTGAGCCTGAATACACTAGAAATTTTAGAAATGTTAAATATTTCACCGGAGGGAGGCAGATTTTCAAGTTGGGGGTCCCCAGATCGAAAAAGTGTAGAACAAAAAATTCTTTGTTTTTCCAGTCCACAATGATTTTATCTTTTTTGGCCACGATGAATATAGGCCTTAATCAAGAAAATTTTGAGATGATCTCATACTCTTCATTATAGGTGAAAAAAAAAATACGGACGGAATCCGTGGGAATTATTCCCCGGGAATTGTTCATACCCTTCATTATTGGTGAAATAAAAATACAGACGGATTCCGTACGGATTCCGTACTGTCCGTATGATCGATTACGAAACGGATTGAAATCTGATCCGTGTCCGTACGTATTCTCAACGGAACGGAGGCGGACACGGAACGGAACGGAATGGTGGGACCTATGACAGTCACCCCGACGAAGATGGATGCATCTGAAGGGAATGCATCTGCAGTTTCTCCAATCGCTCCACATATGATGAGATGTGGAAGTCATTAGCTGGGGATGGATACTACTTCAGAGCAAACATAGTGAACTGCTTCAGCACCCTCTCTATCCATGCAATACTGCAATATTCAAGGAGAGACTGGACCAGCGCATAATAAAGCGCTTTCAAGGTTTGTGTATCAGGGTCATAACAAAACCTCTTAACAAACCCTAGAGCCGCAGTCGCTTTTGGGTGACTGTCATAGGTCCCATAATGAAACAAACCTTGAAAGCGCTTTATTATGCGCTGGTCCAGTCTCTCCTTGAATATTGCAGTATTGCATGGATAGAGAGGGTGCTGAAGCAGTTCACTATGTTTGCTCTGAAGTAGTATCCATCCCCAGCTAATGACTTCCACATCTCATCATATGTGGAGCGATTGGAGAAACTGCAGATGCATTCCCTTCAGATGCATCCATCTTCGTCGGACAGAGTACATACGAATTACTGACAAAAAGATGAGAGTAACTCCTGCAGCACCACTTACTCAAATGTGCAAATATGCGAACTCGGTGTCGGAGAATTTCAAAAATGCCGGCAGTCGCTCAAATTTCATCACATCTGTGCGTAAAATACCGAATGAAGTATTCGAGAGTCCGACTCTCTTTTTGGCGGACCTTTTATCGTCAACTTCCCAATATATGCTCTACATGAGCACCTCCCAGGTAACTCAATTTTGCACAGTATATGTTCTCGCGGGGGAGATAGCAGGCTCTTCACTAATTTTAAACACTTTCCTCACATGTGAACAAGTGACAAACACAACTGGAAGCGGAACAGACCAAAATAAGACTCACTCTTTGTCATCCCCTTACGTCGTTTGACTTGGACACTTGTAATTTTTTGCCAGAGTGAACTGTACATCGTGACCGATCTATTCTGGACTGCTCGGGAATTTTTCTTGTACTTCATTTTTATCAATGCCTTGCCTGATGACATCGAAAAACGAAAGTACAACTCCAGGTCGTTGCATTTCATTCATCATAATTTAAAAAGCTTAAGATTTTTTGTTTGTCGATAGTAACCCGGGACTTCGTAGAAGCATGGACTTGCCGGTGTGTACGCGGGACTCGGGGGATGCAAACTTGACCCCTACGAAGTATGGCACACCCCGTCAAACTCTAATGATGTGGTTTTAGTGGGGTTTTCCACGACACAAATTGTCCTCACACACGAAACATTAATCATGGGATGACTAATTTCAAACAATTCAAAATGACCAAGTCACGTATTGTGATAGTGTTTTCCAATATTTAACTTAAGCTGTGATATATCTTTAACGTAGTGTCCTTTTGACTAAATAATTCTTTTAGATTATGCATATGTGCCTTAGTTTTGTTATATTTCTGTTCATTTTGACAGTAAATGGCTCAAATATTGTATTATACGTTTACTCATTGATGTATCTGCACAAAATCCCTTGTTTCGAAAAAATCAGGTTTTTTCAAGGAGGCTTCGCTAACTTGTTTTCCTGTAACTGTACAAATTATTCAGCCAGAACTTGGAGGTGACAAATAAATAAACTTTTTATAAATAAATAAACCATATGGCTAAAATGTTATCCATACAAATAAATATAACCCACTGGCCGCGTCACAAAATTGATATCAGTAATTTTGTGCACCGCTTTCGCTTGCGACACGAGTTTTTACCACACCAAGAGGTTTTTCAGTTGATATCAAATTTGTTGTATTGGAACAATCGTAAAAACCCTGAAAATGTGAATTATAGAAAAAATATCCAGTTTTTTTCGTTCGTTCGTTTGTTCGCAAAAAAATAAAAAAATGAAATTATATGCATAAGGTGGCTCACGTCGCTTGTTCCATGCAAAATGTTTGGGAACACCCCCAGTTTTATTTTTTGGGCGAATTTCAAAATTTCAAATCAATACGAGGGAATGATATAAATAAGTAAACAAACTTCTTATTCTGGTGTAAAATTGTGTTTTATTCGCAAACGTTTTCGAAAGCCAGGCGAGCTGAAAAACTGAGTTCAAATAAAATTACATCAACAATGTCTACTGATTTCAATTTGAAAAAACAATAATGAGTTCAACAAAAATGACAAGTTGAATGACACAAAATGTAAACATTAAATTTGAAAGTACATAACGATTGACAAAAAATGCATGGATGTTAAATCAAGCAAATGAGTAAATGCAATCATATTTCCCATCAAAAATGTCTTTGGTGCTTAGCTGTTTTGAAAACTTACACAATGATGTTACTTGTGAACTTTGTATGTTCATATTGTGTCTCTTTGTTTTGTAAATATACAAGTTTTCATAAGCATCCAAATATTGTGGCCTATTTACCTCTTTCAAAAGCCTAAAACCAGCGAATTGGTGTCCATTTTCTAACGATGTGATCGGCTGGTGTTGATTTGCCGATTTGCCCCTCATGATATGGTTTATAATGTTCCGAAAAACGCTTTTCACATGCCCGACAACTCTGTCCGATATAAACTGAATGGCAATCAGTGCACAATGCTGCATAAATGCCCGACTTTTTGTGATCTTCCACCTTGTCCTTTGTGCCACCCAGATGCGTTTTCAGCTTATAACCAGTGCTATTTGGTGATAAAGTCACCGAATGCTTCTTGAGTATTCTTGCCAATGGTATTGTTAGACCATTAACAAAAATACCACCCGAATAGCAAACAGCATCCCCATCATCATGTTCGCTTAATGGAGTCAAAGATGTTAAGGTGCCCATTTCCTTATTTTGTTAGTGTTTTTTTAACAAAGAATCAACAATTTTTCGACTATAATCATTCGTTTCCGCAATTTGGTGGATTTTGTTTACCTCTGTTGTTGATCGCGCGATAACAATATGAATTGAACGCTGCCAATTTAGTTTGTTTTGAATGGTATGATGTGGATGGTATACATCTGTCAGTGGTCGTATCCTTACGATAAATATTGAAATCAATATTATCATTTATTCTTGTTAATTTCAAATCCAAAAATGGCAAAACTCCGTTACGTTCTCTCTCACATGTGAAATGAATTTTCGGTATGCGTACAGACGTGGAAATTGATAATTTGACTGCCTTAGACGACCTCGCTCACCATCCCTCAAGATGTTCACACACAAATTGACGGTGCTCCGCGCCCTTCTCATCCAAGCGTTCAGTTTGGCTTCCGGTTTTCGCACAGGAACAAACGTGTCGCTCTGCAACATTGACGTGACCTGTTGCATGTAGTCGTCTCGGTTTAAGATAACCGTTTTGTTGCCCTTGTCTGCCTTTGTGATAATGATGTTATTATCACGTTTTTTCTTCCGCAGCGATTTTAATACCAAATTGAATTTGTTGTTGTTATGATGCTTGTGCGATGAGACAAAGTCATATTTGGTGATAAGTGACTCGACCTCACCACGAATGGCACTTGATTCCTCATCATCAACAGTACACATTGAGATGGTAGTTTCAATGTCCGCAATGACTGAGTCAATTGGGAAATTACAAGGCGGCAATGCAAAATTCAGTCCCATTCAATACGAGGGCTCTAAACCGATTTTTCTGAATGTTGGGAAATTTGTCACATTTTTGTGTCTCCAGACGGTTTTCCTCGGTCAAAATGAGTTTTCTGAAGGGAATTTGGAAAGTATTTGCTCCTTCTTCGTGTTAACTTAACCATTAAAACCAATATTGTGTTTATGCAAAATCATGTATTCTTGATATATCAAATTATGTGGAATAACAAAAAAAATGCTACGAACGAACGAACGAACAAAATAATTAATTTTTACGAACGAACGAACGAATGTTCGCAAAATGTCTTGTCCGTTGACAGCTCTAATTGCAATATGAAAGACAATTGTCCATTTCAGATTATATAGCTTTGAAACTGCAATTTAAATACATTTTTGCCAATTTTTTGAGCATAAATTCAGGAAAAATAGTATTTTTGGCCATTTTTAGGGTGTTTTTCCGCTTCCGACCTCAATATCTCGAAAAAACGAATTTTCCCAGATATAACGAGTATGCAGCATTTTTCACCTATTATTGCCTTAGAATCATGAAAATTATGAAAAAAAAGTTCGGCGGAAATTTTGAGATAGAGGGCGTTATGTGTCAGGCCGATTAGTAACTTTTCAGTTTTTGGCAGAAAAAATCCCAATAACGAATTATTTTACAAATTGCTGACATTCAGTTTGAAAGCTGACCTCAATACCCTTCAAATGATACTCATACCGTTTCTGTATGTGTTATGGTTGAGGCACAGTGACCGCTAGGAGAGGGGGCAGTTTTTCAAGTTCGAGGACCCCCCCTGGTCAGAGGGGTCCCCAGATCGAAAAAATGTAGAACAAAAAATTCTTAGTTTTACTAGCCTATCAACTTCTGTGAGTCTCGTCGAAATCGATTGAAAGTACAGACAAACAAACATAGCCCTTTTTCATCATTATCGAGGTAAAAGTTGGATAATGTCATAACTTTTGAACGAATCAACCGATTTTTCGTTGGATTCGTGATTACAAGGAATTTTGATGAGTTTTCGATTCGTTTTGGGAGAAAAAAGGGATTTTTCCTACTTTTTCAAACCTCCATATCAGAAGATCAAATTTCGATTTTTATACTTTTTTCGCTTCTACTTTCCATGAGTATCGTGGGATTCGTATTCAAAATTAGAATCAAACTGTAGCATATTACAAGGAATTTTGATGAGTTTTCGATTCGATATGGTGGAGTTTTTTTTCACTTTTTCAAACCTCCATATCAGGGGTCATCGGAGGTCAAATTTTCGCCTCTACTTCCCAAGACCTTTCCAATGATACTCAGCTCATTTTGATCGGTAATATGGTTTAAAAGTTCGAAACTGCGTGTATATATAGGCTTGTGACATTTGCACTAATATGCATGCATAGTAGTTGCTTGCGTCACTCGCGTGGACTACCGTCCACAGTAGGGTGGCCCTCTTTGATTTTTCCACGTAAAGTGTTGGGGGACATCCCCCAGTTTTGTTTTTTGGGTCAAGACAAAGATATGTGCAAAATTTCAGATCGATACAAGGCCTCTAAACCGTGCCTGTAGACGAGTCTTGATACCAATATCCATTATTCCGAATTTCGAGTAAATTTTCACAATTTTGTGTCTGTAGACCTCATTTCTCGGTCAAAAATAGTTTTTCAAAAGGGGTTTGGAAGTTCTTTACTCCCTCTACAATTTACATAGCCAAATGATTGAAAAAATATATTGTGCTTGTGTAAAGTCAAGAAATTCAATTTTCATTGAAAATGTGAACTCATAAAAAATCATGTATTCTAGAGCATGGTTTTCTTATTTGGGGTCGTGACTCTCCTGCGAGACAAAGCGGGCAGATTGAGTTGAAACACTCGGAGGAATTGATGCAGTTTGGTGCATTTGTATCTCCAATTTGTTTGAGTTTTGGGGTTAGGGGTAGTAAATTCCATCTTACCAACCGCTGCAAATAATCACATTTCGTGAAGGCCAGAATTTGGTGCCCCCCAAAAATACCTCGATCATCATTTATGCTCTCGTGCTTCAGCCGCAAAAACGTTAGTTTTTTTCAAAACCAAATAACCCAAAAACACCGTAAACAGATGTTTCAAATAGTTGCTTTTCGATCATTATTCGAACTATTCTCACACTATTTCAATCCATTACCTTTATTTTTCCGAATTTGAAGGTAAAATGTTTTATAGAGTTAAATATGAGTTCACTTAGAATTGAGTTCACTTTTGCACGGGCTGATTCGGTTCACCTTCCTCTAACGTTTGGATTCGTTTTTCGTCGTACAAATGTCACTTTTATTGTTTCATTTCATAGAACTAATGTTTATTTTTCGTTTTCAGTGTAAAAAAACCAAATGATTCTTAAATAAAAGGCGAAATAGGAAAGAGTAGATTATTATTAGGAATTTTGCATGCTTTTCATGTAATTTTACTTGGAATGTCTTTTCGTGCGTCTGCGATCAAAATCACATTTAAAACATAAGTGATCATGTTTTGTCACTAATATTTGAGATGGTTGTCTTGAAACACAGTGAAAAGTGAGGGTAAACTGATTAACCTCAAAAAAATCATTCTCAAAAAATTGGCTCTAGCCCCTTGGAACAAACCAAAAAAAAACAGCAGAAATTGCGTATAATGCCCAGCTATCATGAGGTACCAGACTCAACACGAAATCGGTCTGGTTCGGAAAATATTTGGAAAAAAAGAGTGAACCATACTACACCGTCCTCTCCGAAATGGGCGCTAAATTTCAGCATAATTAATTTTCTTGGGGGTTATAAAAAATGTTTGGCTCAGGGTTGAGGGTAGAGTGGCCAATCAATCAAGTGGCAGTCAATAATTAAGCACTAAATCCTAGCCTTCACTAAATGTGATTTTCTGCGGCGGCTCGTAAGATGGAATTTACTACCCCTAACCCCAAAACTGAAAAAAAATCGGAGTGAAAATGAGCGGCACAAAATAGCACCAATTCCTCGATCAACACACTTTGTCCCGAAGGAGAGTCACGACCCCAAATAAGTATACCATTCTCCAGAATACATGATTTTTTATATGAGTTCACATTTTCAATGAAATTCGAATTTCTCGACTTTACACAAGCACAATACATTTTTTTCAATTATTTGGCTATGTAAATTGTAGAGGGAGTAAAGAACCTTCCAAACCCCGTTTAGAAAACTAATTTTGACCGAGAAATGAGGTCTACAGACACAAAATTGTGAAAATTTTCCCGAAATTCCGAATAATGGATATTGGTATCAAGACTCGTCTACAGGCACGGTTTAGAGGCCTTGTATCGATCTGAAATTTTGCACACATCTTTGTCTTGACCCAAAAAACAAAACTGGGGGGTGTCCCCCAACACTTAACGTGGAAAAATCAATGAGGGCCACCCTAGTCCACAGTGATGATAGGTACCGGTCGACTTCACAAATTTGTCGGAATATCGGCTAATGATATTAATTCTTTCAGCAAATCAACTTTGATTGCATCAATTTTCACATTTACTACATGATAAATTTTCATATCAATTGCATCATCTTTTGAAGTTTCAAATTAGTTGAGGTTGTGGATTTCTAAGAACCTTCTTGAAATTGTCTGAACACACTTCACAAGTAATGGCAAACGGTGAATCCACTATGAATGTGTCATTGAATTTTGTTAACATTTCATTGTCACTTGTGTTTACAATAAATGTTCCATCATGATGTTGCTGATGTTGCCAGACTAAAAATTTTCAATAAATTTTTCAATATCTTTTCATTATTTCTCCAATTAAGTTCTGCATATGTTTCACCCTTGCGATTATTTTTCACACAACTATGTGGTTCTGACATTTTGCATCAACAATAATAACAACGATAGTGCAAACAATTGAATTTCAGATTATTGGTGTCCAAACATTATTAAAAAATCCAAATAATGACAAATTGGATTTATCAACATAAATTAACTATTTTAAAATAAATAATTTCACTGAGCTGCGCCGTATTTGATGTTATCACTTTGACACCTGTCAATCCTCCTCTGAGATTGTGCTTTGATTGTCTTCAAGAATGAGTATGGATTGTGGTGTGAATTGTTCGATTCCAACAAAATGCTACGGATCCACATTGCTTCCTTTGCAGTTTCACAGAACGCAATAAACTAAGCTTCAGTTGATGACAGAGTAACCATTTTATGTTTGCTACACTTACTTATTATCCCTCCATATAGTTTGAAAAGGTATCCACTGTTTGACTTTCGGTCTTGTTTGTCTTCAGCGAAATTGGTATCATAGTATCCGTATAGTTCTTGATTGTCTTCATTTGATCTTACAAGGATCCCTCACTATAGGTTGCAGGCTTTGAGCCAGCGCATGCATACCAATAACTAGGGCTGGGCTAAAGTCACTCACTGACACATAAACTAAATCCTCATGGGGAACAAAAATTTTCACGGTAAGCATGTGCATATTTTGTTCAAAAACATGGTGAATTTCACTTCAAATGAATTTTTGAGCCCAAAAACGTTGCATTTTAGATTTGATGTCTGAGAATGAAATGTAGAAGACACCGCGGCAAACATTTTATCTCAAGTGACCTATCCTCTATCTCCCCCCTTCGCCCCCCTTTGGGCTCATTTCTCCAAAAAATCATTTTTTTCCACAAAGTAGCCCTTTTCAGTCACAGAGTGGAAATTCTGGTTTCATATCTTCGATAAAAATATTCCTTATTGAAAAATACTATGGGTCCCCAAACAACACAAAACCGAATAACTTACATTTAACGATTCATATTGATATTTTTTTTACATCGAAAACACTGTTGTAGTTTTTGAGACCAAAAAAAAAGTACAATGATATTCCTTCTTCCTTCCTAAATCCAACGGTAGCGTCAAAATCGCTCTATCACGTCTAGGTTTTAAGATAATCGATTTTTACAGATTATAATATTCGGGGATATTTTTGACCCCTTGGGGGTAATTTTTTGGGGTCAAACCCTCGGAGAAATTTTTTATCATGTCAAGATCTACAACTTTGCTCAGGACAGTAATGTTGCATTCCCAATCATTTCTCTGTATTGATCATTGTTTGGCCGCAGCGCCGACTCTTCTGTTTTTGCATAGCTCATCGATATCGGAATATTTGAGACTTAAGCATCAATCAAATTGAATTTGTTCAAAAGTTTATTGATATATTATTCCTGATTAATGTAATATATATCCCTTAACTTGGTTACTTGAATGCCAAGATAATATTTGTCCTCTCCCAAATCATGAATTTGAAATATTTTGGTTATCTGCGTCCTTGTGTACAATTCTTGAAATAGAATTAGAAACTACTAAAATATCATCCACATAAATAAGTTTATATACCTAATACATGGGTCCGACTTATTCCGTTTGAATTCAAGTTAAGTTAAGGATGCATTTATTTCATCATTCCAGCAGCGTAATGCCTGCTTCAGGTCATATAAGCTTCGATTCAACAGGCTTACTTAGTGTTCCTTCCCCTCAAGCTCAAAGCCAGGTGGATGTTCATGTAAATTTTTTCTTTAAGCTTGCCATATAAGAAAGCTGTTTTTATGTCAAGATATCTAGTGTGGTAATTTGGCTGTGATGCTATAATAAGGGGTAGTCTGAATTTTGATTGTTTAGCAACTGGAGCAAACACCTGATTGTAATCGACGCCAAACTTCTGTGAAAAACCTTGAGCTACAAGCCGAGCTTTGTAGCGATCTATTTGACCTGTTTCATTGTATTTGATCATAAATAGACATTTGCATACAACAGGTGTTCTCACTTGGTATATCAACCAACTGCCATACATCATTCTGAGAAATAGATGTGTACTTCCCTTGCATAGCTTTTAACCATAGTTTGTTGTCAGGATGACTGATTGCCTCAATATGAGTTGATGGTATTTCTAAAAGTGAATTAATTTTATCATATGCATCCGTTTTTGTTTGATTTGATGGTTGTGTGTCAGGGGTATACCAATCCATATACTTCGAACTCACACAGTCATAACCATATCCCTTTGGTAGTACTCCTTTGTTTGATCTGGTCGACCTCCTTACTGGTTCCTTAGCCAGTTCTTGTTCAACATTGGGGTCTTGTTCGTTAAGATTTTCAATTTGTGCTGGAATTTCAATAAAACTTTCTGGTGTTTTAAATACAACGTCCCTTGAGAATACTACTCGATTATTCTTGAAATCAAAAGTATATAAAATTCAAATCATATCCCAGGAGTATAATTAGCTCTGATGAATCGTCTAGTTTCTTTCGTTTTCGATTTGGTGTTTTCACAAAGCTAATTCCCAAAGGCATTCAAATGTTTTAAGTAAACTTCTTCGTTCCAAATCTCGAAGGGGATTGCTTTTATACTGCGTGTGTAAAGCCTAATTTGGAGGTAATTAGCTGTCTTAATTGTCTCTCCTCACAATTTCTCGGATAAACCGGCATCTTTAATTAGACATCTTGCCATCTTGACGCCCTATTCTTTCGCTCTGCTATACCATTCAGCTGATGTATAGCCAGGTGTAAATTGGAATTTTATTCCCTCTGCTTTAAGGTAATTTTTCAAATTTTGATTTAGGTATTCACCACTTCTATATGAATTGAATCTTTTGGGCTTCAACTCTTTTGATGTTTTCATAAGTTGTACATACTCTTTTAACTTGTCTTTGACTTCACTTTTTCTCTTAGTAAAGTAGAGAAGTCATCAATGAATGTTAGTACATACTTCTTTTCTTTAGGTGCAAGTGTCATTTCACAATCATCAGTGTGTGCAACGTCCAGGATTGCATTGGATTGAGATGTCTTGATTTTGAAAAACGTTTCCTTGCCATTTTGCCTTCTTGACAGACATCACATAGATCCTCACAACTACACACACTGTATTTGGGTACTTTGGGTTTTAGTCATATTCTTAAATATGACTAAATATATTTCCAGGTATCTATGTTCAAAGATACGATGCCATTGATGAACACAGAAAGAATCTCTGGATGCTTTCCTTCTTTGAGAATTTCACCCATTTCTCTATAAAAGTGTACTTGATAATCGTTCTTACACAATTTTTTAATAGAGATGAAAGTTCCATTCAACTTGGGTGAATATAAAACATCTTGTAGTTTTATAATGGTTTCCTCTTTTCTTTCATTCATAAGTTTCACTATGCAAGTCCCCTAGCCAAGAATTTTAACGCAAATTCCGTTAGCTACTTTGATTGAACTTTCAACTGAAGTGAACAAATGTTTTTGATTTGTTGCATGCGAAGTAGCCCCTGCTTCTTCATGTAATTTATTCACTTTTTGATTTCCCTGTTTTGGATAGGATTTCCTATTGTTGAGCTTGTAACAGTTCTTTCGGTAATGATTAGTACAATGAGTACAGAACCTGTTATTTTTCCTGTTTTGAAACCTCAAAAACAAATTTCTCATCTTCATTGAACGTTGAGTTGCGCAAAAATTCGTCAACACTTTTTGACTGAACCAAGGAAAATCTTGAATCCTTAGGATCTCTTGCTTCTAAGGCCGTGGCCAGTGTATGATAGTTGTCCGGCAGGCTACTGAGTAAAATCGCAGTTTTCCATTTCTCAGTAAGCTAGAGCTTTCTCATCCTTCTCTCTAGAGCTGCAGTCTCCGTTGCAGCAGGAGCAGGTCCAGATATAAGTTTCCAAATAGCTCCCTTTTTTAAAAGCATCGATATATTCGATATTTCTGGGTAAAATAGTTGTCATTGTTTAATTTTTCAAATAACAACAATGGATCCATTTTTACGAAAACTTATGCCGATTCCAAGTGCTCGGCAAATTGAAAATTAAAGTCGACTTTAACCTTAGACCTGTCCTCTGGGCACTCAGTGCCCGAGCCGATATGTAATTTGAAATAAAAATGTAAATATGTAACCAAACATCATATGGTGATATTTTTCATAAAGAACACTTCAATCTCTACCTACAGTGTGAGTTTCATTGAGTTTGTGTGTCGCATTTCCGAATGAGATCGGTGAATCATGTATATACTCTGTACGTCCTCTCGGGCACTCAGTGCCCCCAAAAAAATTCCATATATTTTGTATGGAAAATTTTTGGGAAGCTTATTTGGATCGAACATAAATTTGACAGACAATTTTAATCCCAATTGGGATCCATGTCAATTTTCATGCAAAACCCTCTGTGGGCATCCATATTTCGAAATGATTTGTTAAGAAGAAAGTCTTTAATTTTGTCAGCACAGGATGTGGAATATAGCTGCGAGTCTGACGCACACATACATATCATTGCTTTCAAAATCGGTAGAGTGATTTTTGAAATATTGCAGAAATTCGATTTTTTTTTTCAAAAAATGTCAATTTATCATACAAAATATACCACGGGCACTGAGTGCCCGAGAGGACAGAAATATGATGAGATCTCAGACGACAGGTCTAAGGTTAAAACTTTCTCAGAGTTACTTTTGTACTTTACTAATGGGTTATGCAGAGCTTGGGTAGACTTTGTAGCGTACTTATATTGCATCAAATCTCATAAATTGGCACTCTGAGGCGAAAACAAAGTATATTTTTCATCTTTCGATGATATTTCCAGTTAATTTAGGTCAACAATTACGAATCAAGTTGAATTTGCATCGCCCACATTGAACAACTTGTCAATGAATACTCAAACTGATGCAATTTATATTAATGTTAATTTATATTGATCTAGCAAAGGCGTTTGATTCCGTAAATACTGATCTACTGATCCACAAACTCAATGATATGGGCTTGAACCACGAGATTCTAAGATGGATTGAAGCCTATCTGAATGGCAGAAAACAAATAGTAAAAATCGGTTGCACGAAATCAATCCCAATTGACGTTACTTCTGGCACAGGCCAAGGCTACTCTATTGGGGCAACATTGTTTTAATTATTTATCATTGAATTACCATATTATGTTGAAGATTCTACATTACTTTCATTTTGAGATATATATATTGTGGGCCTCGACTTATTCTATCTAGAGGCTGGTCAAATGAATGAAAATTAATTTTTACAGGTTTAATGAATGTTAATCAGATGATAAGAATTTATTGTTAAAAGACTCGGTTTTAAATGAGGCGCAAAGCACTCTTTTACCGACGACCTACAAAACACAAATTAATGAATAAATAAAAACAGAAAAGAGAGAAAGATAATGAAGAAGAAGATGATGCTAGACTGTTGAGTCTGAAAACGATTGCTTGAAGTTGCAAAGTGACTTGGAAAACATATGTGGCTTTTTCAATCGTAATGACCTTAGATTGAATGTTAAGAAGACCAAAAAAAAGAAATTGATGGGGTTTCACAGAATGTGTACAATGATTGATCAAAACTATATCATTGGAGATGAAGTCATCCAGAGAGTCAATGTAATCAAGGGCTTGGGAGCTATTCTTGATGGTCAACTCAATTTCAAATCACACATTGAATACATCATAGCAAAAGCCAAATCAAGACTAGCTTGGATCAAAAGATTTGCCCTCTTGCACATATGTATTGCCAATCCCCATAATAATCCATTCAATATGGATCACAAGTTTGGAACCCCTACATGAAGGGTCAGACCAGAAGAATAGAATCAATCCAGAAATAATTTTTAAAATAGTCAAATCTTCGGAAAATAAAATGGCCAAATAGATTCCACCTACCAAAGTATGAAGATAGGCTGATGCTGCTTCAGTTGATAACTTTGGATGAACGAAGAATGATGGCTCAAGTAGTTTTTATTCACAAATTGATCATTGGTGAAATATTATCTAGTCATTTACTGGAAAATATCATATTTCGTTCAGTAGATTGGGAAATACCATAGATTTGGTCCAAATTTGGCATCGGGGGTTGATTTTTGCTCCACTCCAAGTTTGTTCTCACAACCCCATATATGCGACACTTCCTTTTAAAGACGTGAACCCATCACATTAGAGCATACCTAACTTTGTGACCACTCATTAAATTTGAATTGATAAATAATTTTTTATCATTTTTTCATACGAAAAGATTTGTCTTTTCATCCTGCGTCTAGTTAAAAATATAACTCACTCGGTCTCAGGTGTCCGTTTTTGGCTAGATCGCTGAAAACTCAAACTTCACCCATTTTTGAGGGTTCTCACCTGAATTTGCAATTTTTATGAAAACTATGCTCGCAAAAACTGCTAAGAATGTTTATAAATTTAATTTTCAATCATTTAATTTCAATCGATAAAATCAGGGCATGAAATAATTTATCATCAATAATGATTTATCGCATAAATTTATGTCATAAATCGGGGGAAACAGAATGGACCCCAGCTGAAGCGGGGTTGTTCACAGAAGCGGGGGATTTGAGCCGAATGTCACTTGAATTTGAATCCTACGCCTGGATACGGCCGTGCAAAAACATAGGACTGTGAGACCTAAATATTTTTTTGTTCACCGAAATTCTTCTCTTGATCTCATGACAAAATCTCGAGAACGGCGGAGTCGATTCCGTTCAGATTTCACTTTTTTCACGGTGGGTCAAAAGTATAATTTTTATTTTCATGCATATGGTGTGATTATGGACGAATTATTCGTACTCGTCTGAGGCCGTTGATTGATGCCAATAGCAAAGCCATTTTGGACAATAGTAAAGCTTTCCCTCCAAGCACTGCCAACAGTTGAAATCCGATTGGGATCATGATCATTCCTAGTGCCGTCATTCCAAACACCATTATTGGTAAGATTTGATTGCGTCTGTGTCGTGCACGGCCTGCAAAAAAGATTACAGAAAACCAAATTGAGATTACAAAAATGTCGGAATCTAAAATTTGGGGAAGCAATTTTAAATGCAATTCATGCATTTTTGCCATTTGGTGAAACAGCACTATTTTCTTCTTCAATTGAGGCCGTTTTTTTTCGATTGCTCCCTTCAAATGCACCACTAACGCCATATAATATTCACTGTTGATTGTTTTAAAATTAAGCATAAAATTCATTGGTTGGTATATTTTATAGTTACATTTTTCAAATGATAGTATCACTCCACGCGAGTGATGCAAGCAACTACTATGCATGCATTTTTTTAAATATTTCTTGAATAAAACAAGGATTTCTTGGCATTTAAGTCTTATTTTAATAATAAACTTATAATAGTAATATGACAAAAAGATTCATTCAAAATATTTTCAAATCTCAGAATTTGTTAAGTTTTTTTGATTTGTTGTGCGTTGAGGGTGGAAATAATTATTGGCGACCTCGTGGTTTTTCATGTAAATGTATGATTTTTCTGAAATGTTTTGTTCAGTATTTTGTGGGTTTGCCTTTTGCATCATGTAACGCAAAGATTTAACACATTTGGTGGACAAATTATGATTGAATCAGAGGCCTGGCCGGCCTATTACCAAACTATGCCATGGTTTTCTTTAAAACCTAAGTCAAATTGTAAACTTTTTTGAACAAAATCGGTCAAGTTTTTTTAATTACGTTCATATCTTCTGATGTCAATATCTAGAAATGTGTCTATTGAAAATTAATGCCGAAACTAGCAGACTAGCTGACACTCAACGATTTCGAAGAGGCTAACATGGCGTTTTTCTCGTAAATTTCAGCAATAAATATGATTCAATATGGCTACTTATAGCCTGAACACGTTACAACTTTCGGTGATCAACATATTGAATCATATTAAATCAATAAACAATTATTTCAAAATTCATCTAAACGTACGCTACCTGTAAATGAAAAACCTTGCTTCGGTGATGATCACTTTAAGGTGATTTTGAAATTGATGATTCAATGAAATTCAAGCGCGCGCGAGACTAAAAATGCCGTTTTTCATCCCAAAACATTGAAATAGATCCAAAAATGTCATTTAATTGTGCTTATGGCACTCTGATTCAAAGGAGACAATAGTTCTATAGATTTCAATGCTCTAAAATATCTGCTTCACGATTTTTTCTTTGTAAGTCAAAAAAACACACTCTAAAATCGATCAAAAATTCAGTTTTCTGTAGTGACACATTTCCCCTACTTTTTATTATTTGGTAATATCGCTTATACTTTTTATGCATTCCGCTCATTAGCGTCAGCGCATAATCGCGTCAGCGCATTGCACTTGCGCTAATTACATATATTGACATGTTTAACATAATAAAATTCAATTGTATTCGGATGGCCATTAAGACCATTTGGCTGTATTTAAGATCGACGAACAATTCAATAAAATGTAAAACAGATTAAAGCTAACTCTGGAATCCCAACAATGGGTTTCCAACAAATAAACACCAGTTTCTTTCAATAAACACCTGTGTCCCTTCAACTCTAACTAAAACCGCTGCTCCATTGAATAAATAATACACAAATATACTTTTCACACCACATTTCCATCCTATCACATGAGAACTTCCAACATCAAATTTTAATTAAAAAAAACTCTGATTCAGGAGAAACAATAGTTCTTCAATATCAAAACTCTGTAAAATCAGTTTTTGATGTAAAATTTGGTCTTCAAGAACATTAACTCTAATGTTAATGTTAATGTTAATGGTCTGCACCGTATAGCGTTTCTTCGCCAGAGGTGGTTTATTAATAAATTTATATAAAAAAAGAAAAAAAAATTATATATACATAATGTACAAACTCTTTTATAATCAATGTCTGCTAGCACCGATCAGTAAATCCATTTACCAACCCTAACGGTTACGGAGTAAAATGCTGCGATTAACTGATTGCAAAATTGATTATTATCACATTTCTCTTCTTAAAGTTTTAAAATATTCAATCAAACGCTTTTTTATGGTATCTGTGCTCACGTTGAAATCAACCAGATATTGATCATAATTGAGGATCTTTTTATCAGAAAATTCATTGAATGTATCAAGCATAAAATTCATTGGTTGGTGTTTCTTGTAATTACATTTTTCAAATGGTATTATTAATAGATTACTACTGCGTGTTTGGTAATGTGGTAAACGGAAATTGATATTTTCTAATAAATGACTAGATGATATTTCACCACAGATCAATTTGTGAATAAAAACTACTTGAGCAACTGTTCTCCGCTCTTTCAAGGTGATCAGATGTAGTAACATTAGCCTATTTTCATACTTTGGTAGGTGGAATCTATCCGGCCATTTTAATTTCCGTAGAGCATAAAGTAAGAATTGTTTCTGGATTGATTCTATTCTTTTGGTCTGTCCTTTCATGTATGGGTTCCAAACTTGCGATCCGTATTCAATTATTGGTAATACAAAGGTATAAAAGAGCAATCGGATAGTCCACGGATCCTTGAAATCACGACCAAATCTTTTAATCCAAGCTAGTCTTGATTTGGCTTTTGCTATGATGTATTCAATGTGTGATTTGAAATTGAGTTGATTATCAAGAATGACAACCAAGTCTTTGATTTCATTGACTCTCTGGATGACTTCATTTCCAATGATATAGTTATGATTAATTGTTGTACCCATTCGGTGAAACCTCATAATTTTGGTCTTTTTAACATTCAATCTAAGATCGTTACTACTGAAAAAGCCAGAAATGTTTTCCAAGTCGTTTTGTAATATCAAGCAATCGTTTTCAGATTCAATATGTTTGGATAGTCTAACATCATCTGCAAATGAAAGTAATGTAGAATTTTCAACATAATATGGTAATTCAATGATGAATAATAAAAACAATGTTGCACCAATTGGGTAGCCTTGACCTGTACCAGAAGTAACGTCAATCGGGATTGATTTCGTATTACCGATTTTGACTATTTGTTTCCTACCATTAAGATATGATTCAATCCATCTTAGAATCTCATGCATCAAACCCATAACGTTGAGTTTGTGGATCAGTAGATCAATATTTACCGAATCAAATGCCTTTGCTAGATCAATGTAGATTGCATCCGTTTGAGTGTTCATCGATAAGTTGTTCAATGTGGATGAAGCAAATTCGACTAGATTCGTGATTGTTGATCTTCCCTTTATGAATCCGTGCTGGCTTTCATTAATGATGTTTTTAATGTAAAAATTCAAATGGCATGTTAATATTGAATCTAGTAACTTTGCTATTACGCATTGGAGAGCCACACCTCTGTAATTACTAATGTCATTTCTTGATCCACTTTTGAATATCGGTCTCACAAACGATGTTTTCCAACATTGAGGTACTTGCGCCGTTTTCATGGATCCACTGAGGATTAGCGTAATTGGTTTCACTAATGTTTCTAGACAATTTTTTATGAATAGGTTTGGAATTCCATCCGGGCCTGAAACCAAGTTATTTGGTAGGTTGTTGATTGCTTGCGTCACTGTTTCTTCAGTTATATCCACTTTTGGAATGTTACTGCATATATTAATCAATTCATTTCTATGTTTGTTGTTGGATTCAAACTTATGAACTGCTTCTGGATTATATCTAGAGTAAGCAGTAGAGAAGAATTGAGCAAATAAATTCGCGGTTTCTGATTCGTTGTTGGATTTCTGGTCATTAAACTCCATGACATTCGGTAATTTGTCGTTGCATTTGTTCAAGTATTTTACATGTTTGTAAAAGTTTAATGGATCATCGGTTATCATTTGTTCCATCTCAATTGTATAATCGTTATAGGCCTTTCTGACACTTCGATTATATTCAGTTCGCTTCATCGAAAATTCCATGTTTGCCTCTGTTGACCATTTTCTCTTAGACCGTAATTTATTCAGTCTATTTTTCAAATTAATAAGTTGTGGGTTGAACCATTTGGGGTGTGATGATGATTTATGCGCTTTGGTCTGAACATGTTTCTTGATAACTGAATCAATTTCTTCATAAAACTTATCTACTTTATCATTAAATGGTATCTTTGAAAGTTGAAGTAAAGCATTCCACTCTATGCATGCAAGTGATTCATTGATGTTTGCATAGTTGGCTGATTGAAAATCAAGGAATGTATTGGCATCTTCAATTCTATCATTGGTCTTGATGTATTTTAGAATTGTCAGCTGAGTGGCTGGGTGGTGACACTCAATTTTCAATAATTGATCAATACATACATCACATTTTATCAAGTCGGTGTCGTTTGTCCAAACCAAATCCAATAGTCGGTTGTTTGTATTGTAATATTTATTGATTTGATGTAGTCCAAGTTCGTGACACGAATCAATAATTGTGGTTTGCTCTTTGCTGGTTGCATTTAGAGGGAAAGCAATTTGCGGATTGTCTACGTCATCAGTCAGCCATGATAAATCTCTCAAGTTAAAGTCACCAGAATGTATAATTGTATCATTTGCTTTAGCTGTAGATGTAAATGATTTCATTGCATTCATATTTGCTTGGTAGACTGCCAATGGTGAGCCTGGTCTGATGTATGATTCTAATAATAATAAATTGAAATCTCCAAGGTTCACCTGAACGCAAATTAATATCTAAGACTGAGAATTTCACAAACTACAAAAGTTGTTTATATAAAATGATTGATATCACATAACAAACCACTTGGCGCGGTAAATACTCGTGCCGCAAGCGGTAAATGGTACACAAAATAACTAATATCAATTATGTGTCGTGGTAAGCGGTTACCTGATCGAAAAGCCCCAAAAATGAGCTGGTAATGTTTAACCCATATGCAATTTGCCCATTCACATATGCAATTTTGAAGGATACAATGTCGGAGGGGAAAATTTGGAATATGCGCGTGAAATTTGACATTTTTATTATCCCTGCACACTCGGTTTGGCGAGGAGACCGGGGAAAAATGTTTATCCCAAAATTATATTTTTTTTCAAACTCTATAGGTGTGTGTTTTCTATATATCAAAGTTTTTACGTCAGGTACCTTACGAAATCTCCGCATCCGATCCCAAGAATGGTCTAGTGTGGAATCGGTAGCCTATGGCTCAAGTAAATGCTTTAAGTATTTTTGGAAAGTTACCTCTTTTGCATTTTTTTTGTAAGTAGGAAAAACGCCTTACTTTTAAAAAAAAATGTAAAATGGTGATGTTGTTTGAACAACAACCGTATCCAAGGAAGGGCACACAATAATTGGTTGATTTCGGTCACCAAAGATGGGCATTAAACAGTATTGACCATATGGTCGATCGTGGTGATCAAATATGGGGATTAACCAAATTTGGGTTCAGTTCGGCTTTGACAAAAGTAGCACTGAGACAATTGACCCAGTGAACCAAATGAATGGTTCACAAGGAATGTAACATTTACATTGAGGGATAATTGAATCAACAAGACGGAACTATCCAAATTCTGAATATTTACTTCCTTCCCAAAAATTGATGAACCAAATTTGGATGGTTGAATTCAGTTTCAAAAATGGAACGAATGGCTTCCAGCGGAACAGTATATAAAGAGCTTCTGCAGCCAAAGTGAATTCTGTCTTGACTTACACTCAATAAAAGGTAATCAGTTTGTAAAACTCACTGTATTAAAAGAGTTTCCTTTACGATTGGCAAAAGAGCTGGCAATGAAGATGCTCTTGCCAAGCTCATCAAGGGCATTCACCAAAGAACAAAAAAGAGACGTTTATTGATATTTTTTGACTTTTTAAGGTTTTTGATTTTCATAGGTTTACGAAAAACAGAAAAAATACGAAAAACAGAAAATGCCCTACGAACGAACGAACGAACAAATATGATAGTTTCCAATGAACGAACGAACGAACGAACGAGCGAACAGTTCACTTGTTTGTTCGTTCGCTCGTTTAATTGTTTGTTCGCTGTACGCAGACAAATTTTTCGCATTTTTTATTGTTTCGAGCGAGAATATGAAAATACATGTAGTTGAAATCGTGAACATCAAGCTCCAAAATCGTTTTTTGTATGTTTACCTCCATTGCAAAGGTCGAAAACAGTCGCTACGATTTTGATTAAATTCCCCCAGAATGTGTCTTTTTAAATTTTCATTTCGAATAAGACTAAAAAATAGCAATATAATTAACACAGTTGAATTTGTTGCAGAAAAACTAGAAAAATTCGAAAAAATGCATAAAATTTGTCTACGAACAGCGAACAAACAATTCAACGAACGAACGAACACACAAGCAAACTGTTTGCTTGGCTCAAATTTTGACCAGTCTCAGTTCAGCATAGGAACAAATCTGTCTTAGCACTTTTTTAATTTGGATACTCGGTTTGGTACCTCCGGTGCAAAATAGCGTCGTTGTCGTCGTCGTCGTTGAAGTCTGATGTTCACATTTTTGACTCTCCTGGATGCATTTTTCAATGATAATTCATGCAGTATGCGTCATTTGAAAGGTATTCAAGCTCGTTCGACGTTTTACATATTCAAAAAATGCATCAAATGTTTATTTATACTGGAAAACCATGTTATATGAACAATTGGACAAATGTACGAAATTCTTAAAAAATTGAATTTTGATATAAATATATATCAAGAAGGGAGCCCAAAATCGCAAAGTAAAGATAGCCAATTTGTTTTATTTTGTCACAGGAAAATCAGTCATATTGCAGTAGCAATTTCATAGTGACGTGCACTAAAGTGCACATACCGTGCCCAAATACAGTACATTGTATGACAAAATAATATTTTGCCCGTTTTCATGGCAGAACCAATTCTTTCTCTATTGACTGGTCCACATTTAACAAAAGTCAGGATTACGAATGTAATTCAATTTATTTGTTTTTATTTTTCATATTCTGAGAAAATCCGAACATATTCATGTTCGTTCGGTTTCGGTTGTGTTCGTTCGATTAAACCGAAAACGAACAACAAAAAATTAATCCGAACGAACACATCCGAAACCGAACATGTTCGTGAACAGTTGTATACGTATCATATATATTCACCTTCAATTTGTGAATTAAAATTAAAATGTAAAATATGAGTGGAAAAAGCTTCATATGACCGAGCTGTGATGTGGTTTATCCATTGATTTTCATCCTCTCCGTTCAAGTTGTGATTTCTGGTACAATTCGTAGATCTGGAAAATAGTCAAAATATTAAATTAAGGGCCTCACGCTTGCAAAATACATTGAATTGAAAAAGCATAATGAGAAATTAAAAAAAAAATAGTTTCATTAGATTTATTCAATAAGCTGGAGAGTTTGATTTTAGAGAGATCTTAATCGCGGAGAGCGGGAGTTCTCCCAGTGGCGCACCAAAAAATACACTTTTGAGTGCAACACTATATATACGCGAATTTTTGGACTATGTGTTGCCGACCGATGTAATTCGGAAAAAAGGCATTGGCGTGTAGCTTAGGACCAAACTAGACGAACGCCGTCGTCAAAATGAATTTTTGTGGAACCAAAAATTTTTTTGCTTAAGGGGGTGCTTTTTTCAGATTAAATAGCATATCTCCCGGAAGGTAATCTTGACCACTGTCTTTGAGTGACCAATCGATAGTACTCCTCAATACCTTTCCAACGAGTGCTCAATCATCAAAATCGGTTGACCCGTTCAAAAGTTGTGTAAATTTTCCTCGAGAGGGGGGTTCCCCCTGAAAATAGCGTTGGTATGTGTGTGTGTGTGTGTGTGACGTATCTTCTCTCGATCTCTGTGATATATGACATTATATTTAGGGGGTCTGGGGGGCAGTTCAAAACCGTCGAAAATGGCGAATTCCCTTTGTAGCGGCATGCGTCGCCGCTTAGCGAAATGCACCTATGCACTCTGTGCGTAGGCGAAGAGTAATTAATAAAACACTGTCGTGTAATCACTCAAGCAACACACTTGTCTTTTTAATCACCGTCTCCGTTAAGTGTCAAGGTAAGTTCTCTTATAATATGGCGAACTTGCCACTAACGGACTGGGCAAGAATATTAATAAAATAAACTTCGAATAAAATATAAACCAATATAAAAATGAACATTCCGTACAACTGAGAAAAATAAAAACAACACAAATTTCTAAATGTGAAAAAAACGGTCTAATTCACCAACCGCAACTTTGTGCTATACTGCGAAAAGTGAAAAAAAAAAATGAATGAGTGAACAAAAAAAAAAAAAACATCATGTTTAATTGTTACGATACTGGTGAGAAATAAAGTGAAGTCAAGTGAAAAAAAATAAAACACGTCGAAAAAAAAAGTGGCCAGTGTAACACAAAAAATCAAATAAATAATATATACATTTACTTCGACATATATAAAGCCTAAAAATGGGGTGGTTCGATTCTTCCGAGGAAAAAATAGAACAAAAGTCTGTGGACTCTAACGGACACGTAAATAACAATATAGTGATCCAGGAAGCTCGCGACATGTACACTCAAATGATAATAAGCGATAGATTGTTACTCGCAACATATTTGCTATGTACAATCGAAATTGTAAAACTAGGTGCGTATCTCTTCCTAAAGTACAAGAAAAACATTAAGAGAAAATATAGGGCACAAAGTGGAAGTGTATAAGAATAATTGAGACTAACGACGGAAGAATTTTAAAGAAAAAAAAAGTGAAATAAAGACATTTAATGAATTTAAACAAAAACAAAATCGTGAACGATGAAGACATTTAATGAATTTCAAAAATAAAAATCAAATTATGAACTATAAAGATATTTAATGAATTGCAAAAATAAAAATCAACGAAAAATTCAATAAACGTAATAAAAAGTCACCTCTATAGACTTTTGCGTGTGCGCGTATCATATTATTTTTATTTCGATGTGAACCGTAATTTGACGAACGTGAGACTAAAAGGCGTAATTTGACACACGCTGGTGAACATTCCTGAATAAATGCAGTGCAAGCGATCGCAATTAAGACAGAGATGCAACTCGACCCATGATGGTGAATATTTTTGAATAAGTGCAGTGCAAGCGATTACTTCAGTCTGGGAAGCGTAATGTGACACACTATAAGGAGGAATGGCGAGAATTTTCGATCAACTGTAATGTAAGCGATTCAATTTTTCGGACTTGCAGATTTTGAATATCACTAACATAAGCGATCCAATTTTCAACGCGAATATTTTTGAAACAACATATCGTAAACGATCAAATTTATTAACGAATATTTCCTAACGTAAGCGATCCAATTTTCAACGCGAATATTTTTGAAACAACATATCGTAAACGATCCAAAGTTAATAACAAATATATCATAGCGTAAGCGATCCAATTTTTAATATAAATATTTTTAAATCATCGTACAGTAAGCAATCCAAATCAACATTGAATATTTTTTTTACTATCGTAAGCGATCTAAATTAGAATTAAATTTTTAAATTTGCATTTTTTTTTAAGAAATCACCGCGTAGAGTGAATATAATCTAACATTTCGTTTCTTTTACTTTAAAATATTTTAGAATTACCATTTTTTCCCAATTTCAGTACAATTTTATATTTTTTTAATTCATTTTGCCTTCGTCATGGCAATTTAAACATTAATTTGAAATATTTTGATCATTTTTCAATGTTATGACATTATTTAGTTAATGAATAATTCAAATGAACGATATTGAATAAATTCCATCGAAACAATTTCATTTTTACTTTAGAAACTAATCTGAATTTCGACATTATTTGACAAAAAGTACATATGTCTCAGCTTGACGAACAAGAATTTACAAAGTGTAAAGAGGAATTCATAACACAGTGGAAAAGAGTGGAGCCATATAAGTCAAGAAGAAAACTAACAAAAGACAGGGACTTGATAAATGATTACAAAGCAAAATTAGTCGAAACATATAACAAATGCTCTTCTCTGACCATATCCGCCTCAAGGGGCGCTGATTCAATAACGAGAATTGGCCTTATTGACAAATTGTCACCACTGTTCCAAAAATTGAAAACGGGCTTCGAAAACATACAATTAGAATACCCGTGGCCAGATAATGCATTAAGTACAATTGACATAAGCAAAGTAAGCGTATCAGCCGAAACAGTCGGGGAAGAGTCTGACCCAGATAAATTTCTCAAAATCAGCATAAATCGAATGCACAAACAAACACTGCTCGAAATCAAATTGAAACTTCTTTTCTGAATAGACCACCACCCTGCTCAACGGAGACTGGTACTGAGGTTGGAACCTGATCCAGCAAGGGATCCTCCAAATCCTCAAAACATAAATACAGACGATACAAATATGGTGATGGAAAAGGGTCCTTTTATGACGCTTATGGCGTCAAATGTACGGCAAAATTATGCCGGTGATTAACCTTGACACCATTTTTAGCCTCAATCGACTTGTTGAAAGAAATGGCCGAAGAGAATGGCCCTTTACTCATATTATTGCGAAAATTTATTTTGACAAAACTGGAGGGCTATGCAGCAGAAATAATGCCACCAGAACCAGAATCAATTGACACCATTGTAAATGTGTTGAAAGAAAAGATAAAACCTGAAAACAGTAAGGTCGTCGAAGGCCGAATGATGGCACTTCGCGCAGACAGCGGTAATCTCCAAGATTATGCCAAGGGAGCTGAAGAGCTAGCCGATTCACTCAGGAGAGCCTTAGTAATGGACGGAATTCCATTAGCAAAGGCCGAAGAAATGACGATTGACAAGACGGTGGAGCTTTGTAGAACAAATGCTCGGAATCAAGTTGTCAAGTCGGTTCTAGCATCGACCAAATTTAGCAATCCGAAGGAAGTAATAGCTAAATATGTGGTCGAATCAAATACTACTAGACAAGAAGCACAGGTGTTGGCACTTCGAAGATTCGAGAGCCGCACTGAAAATGGATTCAATCGAAGAAATGGGTCCGACAATAAAAATGGCCGCAATTCCCATAACAATTCCAACCAGCAAAACGCCAATAATAGGGGCCAAAATAATGGCAACTGGCACAATAACAACGGTCGCAACAATAATTCCAACCGTGGAAATTTTCGCCGAAACAATAATGACCGATCGAACAACCGTAATAACAACGGCTATCGCGGTCGAAACAACAATCAACAAAATGTGCGTAGAGTGGAAAACGCAACGGCACCTCAGAGCACCCTGGGGGACGCCAGCGAATAGAAAAACGAATTTTCACTTTAAATCCAAACTATTCAGAATTTGTAATACTAGACTCAAGTGTGACCACTCAGCAATGTGTTTACCTCATTGATACACAAGCTGATATCTCGATCTTAAAACAAAAATGCATATCTGAACAAAACGAAATAAATGAGAACGAAATTCTTGATATCAAGGGTGTAACCGATGGTATTTTGGAGTCATTGGGCACAATTAATGCAGATTGTCAGACGGTGCAGACCATTAACATAACATAACATAATTGATTCCATTTTAATTCATGAAAGCCATGAAATGCCACAATTATTGCACATAGTACCAAATGATTTCAATATTGGCGCCGATGGCATAATTGGCATAGATTTTTTGAAAAATTACAAATGCAATATCAGCTACGAAGATATGTCTATCACATTCAGGCACGATGGAGAGTTGGTCGAAATTCCATTACATGATGGACCAGAGACGGACACCATCATTGTACCGCCGAGATGTGAAGTGGCACGCCAAATTACCCTTCACAAATGCGAGAAAGGCACACGACTAGTAGATGCTCAAGAAATTGCAGAGGGCGTGATGATTGCAAAGTCAATTGTTAGCACCAAAAAGCCAATAGTAAGAATTAGAAACACAACATCAAAGGTGCAAATTCTTAAACTTGATGCAGTCAAATCAGAAAGTTTTGAAGATTACAAAATTTACACAATCAACGAGATAACAAAAAAGAAAGAAAGAACTAAGAAACTTTTGAACGAAATAGCTAAAAATACGCCTAAGAATTACCAGAATAAGATTTTACCATTGTGTAGCGAATTCAATGACATATTCGCTCTCGAAGATGACAAAATGACTGTAAATAATTTTTACACACAAAGTTTCAGGGTGAAAGACGACTCACCTGTGTATGTCAAAAATTACCGATTGCCTTACAGTCTTCGTGAAGAAATTTCCACGCAAGTGAAAAGGTTGATAAAAAACAACTTAATTGAGCCGAGCTGTGGTGAATTTGATAGCCCAGTTTTACTAGTTCCGAAAAGGGGCACGGGCAAAGAGAAAAAATACCGACTCTGTATCGATTACCGACTGGTAAATCGCAAATTGGTAGCCGATAAATATCCGTTACCTCGAATAGAAGACATTCTAGACAGTTTGGGCAGAGCCAAACACTTTTCAATTGTTGATTTATTCAGTGGATTTTATCAAATTCCAATTTCTAAAGAATCAAGAGATATCACAAGTTTCTCAACAATTGAGGGTAGTTTCCGGTGGAAAGTCGTACCATTCGGCTTGAATGTTAATCCAAATTCGTTTGCGCGAATGATGGCAATAGCATTCAGCGGAATTCCAGCCGGAACGGCATTTCTGTATATAGATGACATAATCGTGATTGGTTGTTCTGAGGAACATCATTTGAAAAATCTTCGAACAGTTTTCGAAACATTAAGAAAATACAATTTAAAATTGAATCCATACAAATGTAGTTTTTTCCGAAGGGATGTTGTTTTTCTGGGACACAAGTGCACTGAAAATGGTATTATGCCAGACAGTGACAAATTAAGTGCTGTCCAAAATTATCCACAACCGAATGATAAAGAAGAGGTAAAACGCTTCGTGGCATTCGCCAATTATTACCGAAAATTCATTCGAAACTTTGCCATTTTGGCACAACCACTAAATAACCTCACCAAAAAGTCAACAATCTTTAGATGGGGAGAGGAAAGTCGAAAAGCCTTCACGACAATCAAAGAAGCACTTGCAATTCCAACGATTCTGGCTTATCCAGACGTTTATAAGGAATTTATTTTGACAGTAGATGCATGCAAATCTGGATGTGGCTTTGTACTGTCACAAATTCAACCAGACGGCAGTGAAAGACCAATAAGTTTTGCATCACGTTCCTTCAACAAATCGGAACGAAACAAACCAATCATTGAACTGGAGCTACTAGCTATCTACTATGGTATTATGCATTTCAAACCATACATCTATGGATCTCATTTTTTGGTCAGAACAGATCACAAATCTTTGGTATACCTATTCAGTTTGAAAAACCCATCTCAACGACTATTAAGAATCCGTCTAGAGTTGTAAGAATATCGCTTTGACATTGAACACATCAAAGGAAAGGATAATGTAGTAGCCGACGCATTGAGTAGAATGTCACTTGAAGAAATCAGGGAGTGTCATCAAAGTATGACGGATTCTACGCAAATATGTGTCACAACAAGATCTATGTCTAGAAAACAGAATGCACGATTGAATAAAACAAACACTGACAAAAATGAAGAGATTGATTTGAGCGTTTTTGAAGACAAAAACATAATGTTCTCCCGCAAAGTAGCAAAATTGATTATAAGAAATAATGCCCTTGAAGCGCGCCTAAACAAAAAAATACTGTTCGAAATAAAACTCAGAAACATGATTCGAGACGAGAAAATTTCACTAGAGAAATTCTTTTTGCAGTTGCAAGTGAAAGCAACCGAACATGGAGTAAAATTATTCCATTTGTCTATGGACAGTGTGATGTTTAATATGAGCACCATTGAACATTTTAAAATTTACGGACAAAAGCTACTCACAAAAACAAAAATTGCATTGTCAAATGCCATAAAGTACGTACAAACGGCGGATGAAAGAGAACGAATTTTGAAGAAATATCATAATGACAAAATTATGGGTGGCCACTGTGGAAGAAATAGACTCTATGCGAGACTCAGAACGAAATTTTATTGGAAGGGCATGTCCAAGGACATAGCCAAATTAACCAAAACGTGCCACAAATGTCAAATGAATAAAACTCAAAATCCTACAAAAGAAAGAATGCAAATAACTGCAACTCCACAAAAAGCATTTGATTGTGTCATAATTGACACCATTGGACCATTGAACAAATCGGTCCATGGAAATCAATATGCAGTCACACTAATATGTGACCTTACAAAGCATTTAACGATCATTCCAATACCAAACAAGGAAGCAAGCACAGTTGCAAGAGCAATCTGTGAAAATTTCATCCTTACATTCGGTGTTATGCGCAACATTTGAACAGACCTGGGAAGCGAATATAAGAATCAAATTTTTTCTGAACTATTATAAGTTCTTTACTAAGATACAAGCATGACTTTTCAACTCCGTATCATCATCAAACTGTGGGAACTGTCGAAAGGAACCGAAGGGTATTAAACGCGTATTTACGCTCATATCTCATAGACAACAACGATGATTGGGATGTTTACGCAAAATACTTTCAATTTTGTTACAATACGACTCCAAGTTCAACGAACAAACTAAAATAATCTCATTTTGAATTGGTCTTTGGACATGAAGCCAACTTACCGATGGAAGAATTTTCAGAAATAGAGCCAATCTATAACATCGAAAACTATGTAAAAGAATTGCAATTCAGACTGCAAATAACCAATCAAAAAACACGAGAAATTTTAGAAAAGTATAAACAAAAAATGAAATTGTTTTATGATGAGAAAATTAACGAAGTAAAAGTTAAAGTGGGCGATAGAATTAAGATAAAAGACGAAGCGAGCCATAAGCTCAAACCGGTCTATAAAGGACCGTATACAATTACCGAAATGGACTATCTCAACGTACTAGCAATAGACGATGGGAAAAAATCCATTAAGGTACATAAAAATAGGATTCTGCCATACGACGATTCCATGTGAAATCAAAAAAAATCTGCGGGCATGGTGACGGATTTCAAAATCATAAACTAATAGTTGTTGGGAATATAGAAAAACTCAAAAATCCAAATTTTTAGCTCAATCGGTATAGAGGCTTAAGATCCCTCAGACATCGAAATTTCGATTTTGGCCTGAACTCGAAATTTTTGAATGACCACCATTTCCAAACGCCATTACAGAACTTGCTCAAATTTTCGGAGCAGATAGGTTTTGAAGAGTACTGCATGAGACTTGTTTAGATAGGAGCCCCCTGGGTCACTCCCCATAGAACATTTTTCATTCAAAGTTGGGTACCTAAGTAAACCCCTTTAGACGTCCGAAATTTTAGACCTTTTTTTTCGTTAAATCGATAGCTCTTTAGGTCCGCTACACGCGTAATCTATCAAACGTTTGTATATCTGCCAAGTTTTTGTACTTTTGTTGGGCCAAATCCAGTTTTCTCACGTTTTTTTCGTGTTTTTTGACTAAAAACTCAATTCATACTACCAAAATCATCTTGAGAACCAGTGAAAAGTAAAAATAAATTATATTTCAGTCATTTACTTGCGTTTTACTGTCGTAAATATTCGATTCGGTCACCAATTACCTCGAAAAACCGCAAAATTATCATAAAATGTACGTTGGGGTGGACCAAATGGTAAAATCAACAGCGAAATCAACATGGCTATGATTTCCCACTTAGTACAAGCTTAGAGAAGAATTTTGATACCATCGGCTTTTATGTCCAATGCATTTTGGGCTCCCTCTGCAAACAGGCAACTGGCCCATTCCCTCATTCCATAGAAAAAATCGATGAATTTGACATTTTTATGAAATAATTGGTTCTTCTCGGCAGTTTTGATAGTCTTGAACGATTTTGATCGGTTCTATGTACGAATGTCTAGTGATCTAGAGTATTTTCAAAATGCATTTGGATATTCATGAGACATTTTTGTATTGATTATTGCTCGAAAATGTCAATATCTCCCAATTTTATGAAAAGCGCTCAAGTAAAACACATCCCAATATGTCAATAAATGTATTTCCACACCACAATATTCCACCAATTTGTTCTCAGAAATCGACTTGTACTTGAATCTGTTAAAAATGAGACAAAATTGCCACTTCTTGTGGTAGTTTACATTGGTCCCTGGATTTTTAGTACGTGATAAATTGCAATTTACAATTGAATGCATAATTGACGATTTCTGGAAAAAATATTTTTTTTGACACTTTGTCAATTTTGAGGTACAAAATGCAGTCTTTTTGGGTAAGTGTCTTCAGCGAAATTGTTGGCATTGAGTAGAGCTCCAACTTGGCTGAAGACATCAAAGCGATATTCTCAGTGTTTTTGAAGTTATGGCATTGAAAATGAAAATGACATTTTGAAAAAAATTCAGATTTCACTGACGAACCTTACAAAAATTTCCATAAAAAAAACATGAGTCAGGGTGCTCAAAAATGTGCATGTTGGTAATTTTTTTTTGAATTTTTTGATTTTGAAAAAAAAATTAGGGTTAATAACATGTTTTTTCGAGTAAAAATACAATTAATGTTTTTTTATAATTTCCAAATTTTCTTTATGAAAATAAAATTGTTTGCCTCATATGTTTCGCTAAAAGCCAATATCTTTCGAATGAATCCGGTTTCACGTTATTCTAAAAAACGATATGGCCAGGAGAGCCTTAAAAGTGAACACTTGTTTATCGAAAAAAAAATTAAAAAGCGAAAAAATTGGTTCATTTGCGCCCATGGGTTTTATGGGATATATTTCTCGGCTTGATGTCGAGAATCTGTGGAAAAAATATCTGTATTTAATTCTGAAACACCCTGTATATGTATGATATATGTATGATATATGTATTCATGCAATTAGACAATTTTCTCTGTGAATAAAATCATAATTATGTATTAATATGCCTCAGAGTATGCTTAACTTATCAATTAAATCACAACAAGTTCTTAAAACCAGTTTTAATTCGTTTTTGAAATATAAGGAATATGCATATAATATGCATTTTTCTACCTTCCAGATATGCATAAAAAAAGGTAAATATGGGTAAAACATGGATGAAATATTCATTTTTCTACCTTCAAAATATGCATTAAAAAAGGTAAAATATGGGTAAAATATGCATATAGCCATTACTTTTTGCAGCTTTATATATGCTTAAATTAAGTGACCACCTGTACCGAAATTTCCGCTACAGTACCGAAATTTCATTGAAAATTCCGTGTACCGAAGTGAACCTTCGGTACACGAAAATATACCGAAATTTGAACGATAAAATAGATGTACCGAAATGCGATACAATTCAAGAAAATTCATGCAATTTGACTGATAGTTCGTTAACGATCTCCATTTTTAAATGTTCCTATACGATTTTGATTTGTATTTATTAATTTGAGTACGTTCGTAATCACATATTAATAATGTGATATTAAGTATCATCTATTTCATACTTCATTATCCGCGCTAGAAAACAAGTCAAGTTGGCAACAGAAAAGCAAAGCAGAATCTGTGTATGTATTCATATACACACAGTTTGCCGCTGAGCGCTTAGTGTGTTACATCAAGAAACTCTCTTTATGTCAAAAGTAAACAGCCTTTCACGCTTGAATTCTAATTTTCATTCCTATTTGATTTTTGCTGCGCATTTTCATCATTATGAAACTGAAATAAAATGTCGAGAAAACGTGGAGTTAATATTAACGCGAGTTTACAAAAAAAATATACTTTCATGAAAAGAACAAAATAGTGATGTCTAATGCGATATTTGCAACGCCGAATTCAATATTTCTCATGGTGGTAAATCGAACATTGAATCGCATTTGAAGTCAACTCGTTACAACAAATCATTAAATGCAGCATATAGCAGTAAACCGGTTACGATCACAGTGAATTATTTGACCAATTTTCATACTTGAAAAAATATGTTACTGACAAGATTCAATAGTGGGAAGAAAATGATGTTGCCATTGATTGACGTTGGGTAGAATCAGAGCTTGAAATAACTTGGATTTATCATCAATAATGAATTTATGTGATGAATTTATGTCATAAATTTGGGTAAACGTAGGCACAAGCACGAGAAGCAACGAGAAAGAGGAGAATCGACTGTTGTGTTCACACACACGTTCGAAGACAGCACATTCGAAACAGGAACGATTCATGTACATTTACACACCACTGCTTTGCGCTGTGTTATAGCGATGTCAATTGTGTGTGTGAACACAACAGTCGATTCTCCTCTTTCTCGTTGCTTCTCCTGCTTGTGCTTACGTTTCCACAAAATTTATGACATAAATTCATCACATAAATTTGATGATAAATTCAAGTTCTTTTAAGCTCTAGGTAGAATGCTTCAAACACTTCGCTAAGCATGATATTCCATGTGATCACTTGTTAAAAATCATCGCATACATTCTCTCTCTAGTATTGCAATCGGTCAACCTTTTGAAATCGCTTAAAATCGATTTTCTATCCATTTTGGAACACCTTCTTTACTGAAATAGTTTTTATTAAAGTGTCTGATGTTGGGGGTTGTAGCTTATGGGGTGGGGGTCACATATACAGTCATGGAAAAAATTGTGAGTACGGCAATCGAAAAAAAAATCAACGAAGAAAAAAATTGTGTTTGTTAATGTTTTTCACTCCAGTATTAGCACTGTTTGTTAGAATGCACGAACAAAGTTGAATGTCAATTCGTGCTTCTACAAAAGAAAAATGCAATACTGACTGCTGACGATTCTTTTGAACATATTCGAGTGAAAAAAAGGCCAAAGATTCGAAAATGGCATCCATCGATAAAAAGAGAATCAAGAGCGAACTCTTGCGAAAAAAGAAGCCTCTTTATTGAAGAAGTCAAGCGTAACCACTGAAGCGTAGCAAAGAAAGCATCGGAGGGAACATGAGTGACAAAACGTATCAGCCAGTGACGCAAGACAATCGCCAGTTACGCTCCTGTTTCCTCATCTGACTCCGATCAAAATCTTTAAGCGTCTTTTATTATTTTCAAAATAAATCATATTTCAGACAATCGACTATCTATATATATAAAAATCTATATATATAAAAATCTATATATATAAAAATCTATATATATAAAAATCTATATATATAAAAATCTATATATATAAAAATCTAGCTGATCCGATCCAAACCAAATTTCCACCACACTTCGGGGAAAATCTTAAATCGGCCGAGTCGTTCCCGAGATATGCCACTTCAAAGATGACCCCTTCCAGTTCCATACAAATGCAAAAAAACAACAACAAATACACGAAACGCATGGCGTGGTGAGAAAATTCAAATGCTTCTGTTTACCGTATGTTATTTGTTGTGCTATTCATTCAACTACGTTGAGAAAGTAAGAAAAAAAAATCTGGAAGTGGGTTTTGGTGGACCCGAGGATTGACCACAACTGTTCTGCAAGTGGGTTTTGGTGGATTTTCAGGATTGGCCAGATCAAATGTCCTAAATATCTCGAATGTCCCAAATGTCCCAAATGTCCCAAATATCTCGGACGTCCCAAATGTTCCAAATATCCCAAATGTCCTAAATATCTCGAATGTCCCAAATATCCCAAATGTTTCAAAAGTACAAAAATTCGGATAAATTAGCGCAAAATGAAGTTTCAACATAGACAAAAATCGGGAATCTATGTAATTGAATGTGGTGTTTGCAGGAGACGATAAAAACGGTAAACATAGGCAATCTGCGTTTGCCGATCATGTGTTGGACGTAAATCATTGACCACAGTGTCAAATTGATAAGAAGTGTGAATCAATGTCACAGACCATACGCTTATGAGAGTTACTTTATTGAGAAAGAAAAAGAGGCATTGAATGCAGAGGATGTTGTTATAAAGTCTGTAGCATTTTCGGCCATTATCCCCCAACAAAGGCAGTGATTTGGCTGTATTTGGAGTAGCTGATGCCAACACAAACGATGACATTGCACAATACCAAATGGGTCGCTATATCGGCACAAACAGAATTTTTTCATTTCCAATTCATGAGCGATATCCAGCAGTTGTACATTTGGCAATTCATCTCAAAAATGGTTAACGTGTTTATTTCACGGATCGAAATTTACTGCAAAGAGCTGCACAACCATCAGAAACAACATTGACTGCATTCTTTAAATTGTGCGAAAGTGATGAATTTGCAAGAACATTGCTCTATTCAGATGTACCACATTACTTGCAGTAGTTTCTTAAAATTTCTTAACACCAATGCTAGGAGTTTTCATTATGTTTTCTTATGGGTGTAGCGAAGCGCACCGGGAATTAGCTAGTTTTACAATATTTTTCCTTATTTTTATACTTTCGTTGATTCCCAAATAAACATAAAAAGACTGTTGAAATATTAAAGATCATGTTTAATTAATAGTTTTCGTGTTAAATATGCTAAATACGCTGTAGCGATTCACCCCGCAATCGGCGATTCGCCCCGTGACCTAACACTTCCGAAAGATGTCCAAAACTCGGGCATACTTAAGACAGAAAAAAAAAATTATTCTACGAAAGTTACGGAATAAAATGACATTTAAAACTATACCATACATTAGCCAAAATTCGAGCCGGTATTCGAGATATCGGTTCTCTTGCCTGAGTGCGGCGATTCACCCCTTGCGCCCCTATGCATTCAATTTCAAAATCGATTACTTTCAGTTGCATATGTTTGCTTATTAGTTTTTCATGTACTACAATCCCTGGAAGTTTGAAAAAAATCGGACAAAACTACGGACATCACTGTGGAGTCCACGCGAGTGACGCAAGAAACTACTATGCATGCATATTTGTGCGAATGTCACAAGCCTATATATACACGCAGTTTCGAACTTTCAAACCATATTACCGATCAAAATGAGCTGAGTATCATTGGAAAGATCTTGGAAAATAGAGGCGAAAAGAGTATAAAACTTGAAATTTGACCTTTGAAAAAGTGACCAAAATTTCTGTTTTTACACAATAAAGGATCGAAAACTTATCTTAATCGTTTGTAATACGTTTTAGTTCGATTTAAATTTTGAATACAAATCCAACGATACCCATATCATCAAAATCGGTTGGCCTGGTCAAAAGTTATGACATTATCAAAAATATTACCCTCATCCCCTCTTAATGATGAACAGGGGCGTTTGTTTGACTGTTTGTACCTGTGAGCTATTTCAACGATATTCTCTGGAGATATTAGGATTGTAAAACTAAGAATTTTTTGTTTCACAACTTTTCGATCCGGTGGCCCCTATGACCAGGAGACCCCCATAAACTTGAAAAATTGCCCCTCTCTCCCAAATATCACTGTGCCCAAACCACTAAATATACAGAAACAGCATGTGTATCATTTGGAAGGTAAGGAGGGTTTGGCGCTTTCAAACTGCATTCAAACGATTCGAAAAAAATATCTTAATTGAGAAGTTTTCTGCCGAAAACTGAAAAGTTGGAAATCGTTCCGACACAAATTTGAAATTTTCTCGAAAAAACTCCCAACGATTTTTTTCATAATTTCCACGATTCTAGCGTAAATATGTGTGAAACATGGTGCTAAGCGGGGCTTAGCGGAACAGTCGGGTTTTTTTGAGAACGGCAACATCAATTGTCAAATGTCATTTATCAAAAGTTGCGCCTTTTTAGCCGCCATGTTTGGTGTTATGACATTTCAATTTTCAGTATCACACAAACGCTACACAGTGACTTATGTGTTTTCGAATTTTGAAATTTCAATTTTTGTGTTCACAGAATTTCAACTTTTTGCAATTTTATTTTATTTCTCTCAATTGTTGGTGAGTGTTTATTCTAGTTAAAGTTGAGTACTTTCAAGTGAAATAAAAAAAAATGATTTTATTTTGGGAATTTTTAAATATCGAATTTTTGCTGAAAAATGGACCTCAAATGTTCCACTTACATTTTTCTCGGGGCTAAGCGGAACACCTTTTTTTCTGCATTTCTATGGATTGCATCTTATAATTTCCATTTTTATTTATTTCTTTTGTTCTACTTCGTTTGTTTTTGTGTTAAGCTTTAAGTTTCTGGAAAAGTTGTTTCGAAAACACAAGCGTAAAAGTGAAAGAAGAGACGCTGATGTTCTATATCGTGCTCTTCAAGCCATTGATGTGGGAATGTCTGTACGTGCTGCTGCTCGGCAATTTTATTTGCCTGTAACGACATTGCATCGTTATCGAAAAAACAATATGATCACAGATGACAATGTAGCAGCACAAATTGATGAAACATCAATGGAAATCGAAAATGTTGAACTGACAGAAGCTGCAACAACATTAATTCCGATCAATGCAGCAGCACAAACGATTATCATGTATCGCATCGCAACTTGGTGTGCTCAAATTTTGTCGCTCAAATGGCATTCACGTCTTGTCTTTTCCACCGCTTCTCGTGCTTGTGCCTACGTTTCCCCAAATTTATGACATAAATTCATCACATAAATTCATTATTGATGATAAATCCAAGTTATTTCAAGCTCTGGTTTTTGGTCCTTTTAAAAAAGCGACAAATCATTTATGCAAAGACAGTGTGGAAAACCACACATTTTGACTGTGGACGAATCATTTCAAGGAGTGCAAGCCGAACATGAAGCACGCGATGCCAAAATAGCGGCCGTTGAAGCCAGAAAAGCAGCTGCTGCTGCAAAGAAGGAAGCTGCCGCCGCAAAGAAGCTGGCCGCTGCAGTCAAGAAAGCACAGAAACAAAAGAAATCAGCTACAGTTGTGCCAGAACAAATCGGCCAGCGTCGTCAAACAATTGCAACTGTCAGCTACATAGATCCGGAATCAGAGTCGGAATATGAATGAATTTTTTATTACTCTATTTTTTTCATTTTTTCGCCAATTTTCATCATTTCAAAATAAATTTTTCATCACAGTTTAAATAAAAAATACAATTAAAACAAAATAAAACATGTTTATGTACTTGAATGCGTAATAGTTTATATGAACTGCAGTGGAAATGGGGGTGTTCCGCTTAGCCCCGAGAAAGTTGTGCTCAGAAAATTGGCCATAATTTTTTGTGGGGTGGTCGCACATCATAAGTATGTTCTATCAAAAGTTGCGCATTATCAATACCTATCATATAATAACAGACTTGAATCAAAATTCGAACTGAGTCGGAAAATATTGAGAAATCAGAAAAGCGTTCCGCTTAGCCTCGTCCTCCCAGCCTAATCTGGGAAAATTTATTTTTTAAGACTTTTGGGTTTGAAGTGAAAAAAACCGTAAAATTGACCAAAAATGCTGTTTTTAATCCGAAAATATTGATAAATAACGCCAAAAATATCATTTAATTGTGATCATAGTACAATCTGACTCAAAGGAGACAATAGTTCTTCAGATGTCAATGCTCTAAAATGTCTACTTGTCACGATTTTGAGTTCAAAAGACCAATGTATAGAAAATGAGAAGTTCTCGTATATTTTTGAGATTGCTACATAGGTCCTGCAAGAATCGATGAGAACTTCTCACTTTTTATAGATTGGTCTCTTTCTTTTTATATACATCTGTCCCTTTCTTGCACATATTTTCTTATTGAAAAGATTTTTGAGAAGATCTCATATTCTTCACAAATTGTGAAATATGGCCCTGGCCCCTATTGTTCAAAAACTGTTCACTCTGAACAAATGTTCAAATTTTCCTAAATAAAACAAATGGGAATATGTTCAATTCAATATTGTATCTGTTCAAAGTGAATTTATATATGACAAAATATGAAAAGTTTTCAAAAAAAATGACGAAGCTATGTAGTTGAATCATTTTTTTGTGAACAGTTCACATAAAATTTGAATATATATTCACTTTGAACAGATACAATATTGAATTGAACATATTCCCATTTGTTTTATTTAGTAAAATTTGACTATTTGTTCAAAAAAATCTGTTCATCTTCAAAATGAACAGTTTTTGAACAATAGGGGCCTGGTGTCGTGAATCATTTGAACATTTGTACGAGAACGTCTCTGCCATAGGACCAGTCAAGAAAGAATTTAATGACTACTGCAATATGAATAATTTTCAACACAAAACATCGTGCGACATAATAAATTTTGCGATTTGAGACTACTTTCTTGAGATAATTCATATCAAACTTAAATTTTCTAAGAATTTCGTACATTTTCACAACTGTTCATATTTCATGAATTTTTAACATGAAGATATATTTTGTGCATTGTTCGCATATGTAAAACATCAAGAGGACTTCGATATCTTTCGAACGACGCAAACTGCATGCATTTTTATTAACAAATACGGCCAGGAGAGTCAAAAATTCGAAAATCAGTTTTTGTGTAAAAATGTATTGAAAACCCGACTCACGTGCACTTGAATGCACATATCTCTGGAACGGCTACACCGATATGGCTCAAATTCAATAGAAAACATCCAGTATACTGAACAAACCTGCTTTTGTCACTTTGGAATTTGAGACTATTATGTATTAGTGAAATACTTCTGTTCTGTAGAATGACTAGATCAAGACTAGTTATTTATCATAACTATGACACATAATACTTTACAATGGTTGCTATGATCTCTTTATAATAGAGACCCGTTCGAGAGTTATCGTGCTAACGTACAGACTACGACGACGATGACGACGACGACGCCATTTTGCACTGGAACCAAGTATCTAAATCAAAAAAGTGCAAATCGAGATTTGTTCCCATGGTGACATGAACAGAACCTCTGGTCAAAATTTGAAACCGATCGGAGTTTATTTACTCAAGCAATGTGGAGTTAAATCAAATGAAAAACCTCTGAACGAGGTCAAAATCGAGTGACAAAAGCAAAATGCAAAATACAAAATTTGTGATATGAAATTTGTGCCGAAAATAAAGGTTATTTGAATTTTTTATTCAGTGCATGAAATTGTGTTTTTTTGGCAATCGAAAACACACCGCAACGCATCGAACGCACTGAAAAATTGTTTACAACATTTTGCATTTTGCTTTTGTCACTCGATTTTTACTTCGTTCAGGAGTTTTTCATTTGATATCATAGATTTTGGCAATGCATGCAATTTCAATGTGTGCGCTCATTGAAATTATATTAAATGAAACCAGAAACTAAATATTGACAATGAATGTCTTGCATTTTCGAATTTTTGCTATTATTTTGCATTGTACGAGTGAAAATTTATCGATAATACTGATTAATTTGGATGAAAATTTAATGTGGTTCTCTTTAATTTGCTGCGAAAATTAAATATATTAACAAGTATTTGATCCCCGAAATTAGGGTGCATATGTACCAAAAACCAATTTTGTGGGATATCTCTCCTTGAATATTGCAGCATTGTATGGATGCCGCATACTGAAGTTCATATTAATAAAATCGAGAGAGTGCTGAGGCAGTTCACTATGTTTCCTCTGAAGGATTATCCAACCCCAGCTAATGTCTTCCACATCTCATCATATGTGGAGCGATTGGAGAAACTGCAGATGCATCCACTTCAGCGTAGAAGAATAAGCGTGGCAATTACGACTCTGTACGACATTCTGAACGGTCATTGGAATTGCCCATCGGTTCGAGCAGACATCGAAGTTTACCCCAATGAACGTAATCTTCGTCGGACAGAGTATATACGAATTACTGACAGAAAGATGAGAGTAACATCTGCAGCACCTGGGCAAGTGGTGCTAATGTGCAAATATGCGAACTCGGTGTCGGAGAGTTTCAAAAATGCCAGCGGTCGCTCAAATTTCATCACAACTGTACGCATAATACTGAACGAAGTATTCGAGACTACGACTCTCGTATAAGATTTTCGGCGGACCTTCAATCGCAACTTCTCAAACTTTTACGCTCTACTTGAGCACCTCCCAGTGACAAACACAACTTGGAAGCGGAACAGACCAAAATGGGGTGACTAATCAGACGATGCTGACGGGATACCAGTACCTATCTAAGATTTATGCTTAGACCGCTTACTCTTTGTCATCCCCTTACGTCGTTTGACTTGGACGGCGAACAATAGCCTATTCTGGCAAGAAATGGTGTGTGCAGGTGCAATCTCACCCCGGTGCACTTGTAATTTTTTGCCTGAATGCCAGAGTGAACTGTACGTCGTGACCGACCTGTTCTGGATCGTTCGGAAATTTTTCTTGTACTTTCTTTTTATCAATGCCTTGCCTGATGACATCGAAAAACGAAAGTACAACTCCAGGTTGTCGCATTTCATTCATGATAATTTAAAAAGCTTAAGATTTTTTGTTTGTCGGTAGTAACCGAAAAACAAACAAAAGTTTTTTTAGCGTATAATTGTGTTGCAAAATAGCTCATGCTTAATTGATGGAAAATCAATACAAATCGTTACTATTCGCCATGGCCGCGTCACAAAATTGATATCAGTAATTTTGTGCACCGCTTTCGCTTGCGACACGAGTTTTTACCGCGCCAAGAGGTTTTTCAGTTGATATCAATACTTTTGCATTGGAACAATCGTAAAAACCATGAAAATGTGGATTATGGAAGATTTTCTTTTGTATTAGTTACACATTTTCATGAAATATCCAGTTTTGGGGCTTCATATTCGATTTAATTGTAAAACATGTTTTTGAAGCATATTGCAATATGAAAGACCATTTTCTATTTCGAATCGTATAGCTGTAAAATTGCAAATTTAATCCTTTTTTGCTCATTGTTTGAGCATAAATTCAGGGAAAATAGCATTTTTGGCCATTTTTAAGGTGTTTTTTCACTTCCGACCTCAAAAACGAATTTTCCCAGATATAACGAGTATGCAGCATTTTTCACCTATTATTACCTTAGAATCGTGAAAATTATGAAAAAAAAGTTCGGCGGAAATTTTGAGATAGTGGGCGTTATGTGTCAGACCGATTAGCAACTTTTCAGTTTTTGGCAGAAAAAATCCCAATAATGAATTATTTTACAAATTGCTGACATGCAGTTTGAAAGTTGACCTCAATACCTTTCAAATGATACTCATACCGTTTCTGTATGTGTTCGCTTTTTACTTTTTTCGCTTCTACTTTCCAAGACCTTTTCAATGATACTCAGCTCATTTTGATCGGTAATATGGTTTAAAAGTTTGAAACTGCGTGTATATATAGGCTTGTGACATTTGCACTAATATGCATGCATAGTAGTTGCTTGCGTCACTCACGTGGACTACCGTCCACAGTGATAAATTGATAGATGGAGGCGCCACGAATAAATTTCAAATGGCCATAACTTTTCAACGTATTGTTAATGTTAATGGTCTGCACCATACAGCGTTTCTTCGCCAGAGGTGGTTTATTATAAATTACAAAAATGTGTATAAAATTTGTACAAATTTATTTATAACCAATGTTTGATAGCACCGATCAGTTAACCTATTTGCCAACCCTTACGGTTACGGAGCAAAACGCTGCGATTAACTGATTTCAAAATTGATTATTACATTTATTTTCTTGAAGTTTTAAAATATTCAATTAATCTCTTTTTTATGGTATCTGTGCTCACATTAAAATCAACTAAATATATATCACAATTGGGAATCTTTTTATCAGAAAATTCATTAAATGTATCAAGCATAAAATTCATTGGCTGATATTTTCTATAATTACACTTTTCCAATGGTACTATTAATAGATTATTATTGCGAGTTTGGTAATGAGGTAAACGAAATACGATATCTTCCAGTAAATGCCTAGATGATATTTCACCAATGATCAATTTGTGAATAAAAATCACTTGGGCCACCATTCAACGTTCTTCCAAAGTTATCAACTGAAGCAGCATCAGCCTATCTTCATACTTTGGTAGGTGAAACCTATATGGCCATTTTAATTATATTTTATTACATCATATCGTATGAACCGATTTTAATGGTTGGGGTGTTGTTGGATTCAAGTTCAGAAATATTTAACCTCTTTTTACCCGGGTTATGGCCGAAAAACTGAAAATTAGCCGAAATTTCCGCACCACTTTACATTTCTCCACTTGTGGTTGGTCAAATTTCGAGTGTGTATACTTCTTTGCGATAATTTTCAAAGACCTAAGCAAATATTTTCAAAATACATTTACGGTCAATGTATGTTTGTTTACAGAAGTGACATTTAAGCTGAATGTTTGGGTGCGGTTCAGAGGTGACGTGTGGTGAAAACAAATCAATTGCTGTCACTAGAATTGCGGCAACCACTCGGTACACTTTTATTACGCAATGGCGCAATTTTCAACCGATTTCAATGTTTTGACTCTTGTTTGAAGGATTTTGAGGTCTTCTATGAAATTTTAATCGAATTTTGAACAAAAAAAGAAAATTGGTTGGATGGACAAATAGTTGAAAATCTTGGTTCGAACAAATCTTGAAATGAATGCATGGGAATAAAAGAACAACTTTATTTCCTCGCGCGTATAAGCAGAACTGAAAATTAAATCGGACCAAAGCGAAACAAAATCATTTCAGTTTCTCCAATACGCAACATTTACTTGGTAACCTATATGCGCATTTAACAAACTGAAATGGTTATGTTTCGCTTTGGTCCGAGTTTTTTTTCAGTTCTGCTTATACGCGCAAGGAAATAAAGTTGTTCTTTTATTCTCATGCATTCAAATGGCATGCATAAAAACTTCAAAATCATCAAAATCTACTGACCGTCTACGGGCGAAAATTTCTAGGACTCATTTTTAGTAGGCTCAAAAGAAATTCCAAAACAACTTATACCCCTTCAATTTGCACGGATTTACTTTGTAAGGTGTTTTGAACTACGTATACGCCAAATAAGTTGAAATAAGCATTGTATTGTATACAAAGCAGGGCATATAAGTTGTTTTCATTATGATGAAATCTTGCAGATGGCGTGCGAACGGAGAACTCGAAAACAACTTATACGCCGAAACAACTTACATTTAATACAATGTTAATTTCAACTTATTTTGCGCATAAGGAGATCAAAACACCTTACCAAGTAAATTGAAAGCGTATAAGTTATTTTAGAATTTCTCTACTGCCGTTGGCCGACGTTTGGGTCAATATTTCCCATGGTAGAATGGTCATCATTCAAATGCGTGCAATATTCGCAACATTTTTTCAACATAAAAACATATTTGATAGCCTATCGGAAAGAGATTGACGTGACTACTAGATGACAAATAAAAGAAAAAAGAAAAAAAGGAACGCGTCTCGAATTTCATAAATTTTTTCTTTCGCGAACGTTCGTCACCTATGAAAACAATTATTTGAAAAAAGTAGTAAACATCTTACTCCGTATATAGATTTTTAAATGAACAATCATTATTGAGCGTTGAATCATTTTCCCGATATCGAATCAGCTGAATTTGGTCTGTAAGTTGTATGAGGTCAGCCGAAGTCAATTTGTCAAATAATTCTATACTTCTAAATTTTACGCAAGGCCACATTGAATCCTGAAAAGAAAAATTTAATAATCAAAGAGAAGGGGTAAAATATGGAAATAAAATTGGTTTTTTGACGAATATCGTTTCACAATATTCGAGATCATTTCATCAAATTTAAATACCAAAACCTGAGTATTAGGCTCCCCCACTTCATATGGTCAATTTTGCCGAATCAATTTCAAACTAATCAAATATTTAGTGCTCAATTTGAGCTTTTTTGTGCTACCAATACCAGAATTTGTGCTCAAACGGTTCTCGAAATCTGGACATATGTTTGTTTGTACACTTTTGCCGATTTTTCCATTTTTCAACTTCGAGAACCAGATATATATTAGAAAAAGTGCTAAAGCCATCATTTTGTGCTGAATTTGTTCTTCCAAAATCTCCTTAGGATTCATACACTCTTCAGAATCGACTTATTGTCAAATATGTGATTATGAAGAAATTTCTATATGGAAAAGTCTCCACACTTGTATTTATAAGCCAATTTGAATCATTTTCTTACCACGATTTTGTGCTTAATTTGTGATAACGAGAAAAGCTGAAGAAAAAAAAAATCATCGAGCAAGTCAACGAAAAAGTGAAAAAAATGTAAGAAAATAAATACGCGTTATGTATGATCACCATTTGAAAACTATAATGGAACAAACTATGATCTTGACACCATTTGAAATGTCTGCTAAAGGCGCTTTCAAACGCGCACCCCCCTTGTGCTCACATACAGCAAATTTGGTGTGCCTATGAAATTGGTCATATGGATGTAGGTATAAATTCACCACTCACTACATATGAAAACCATTTGAAAACTATGGTTAAGATAGAACAATTTAATATCAGTCATCAACAAAAACGTGCTAGGGCACGAAGTAAACCATATGATTTGCATAGCGTAGTTGGGGCACAGAGTCTCATCATTGCACCGCTTGGCATTATACAATAGTTTAAATTTTTTGTAATGATTGAAGAATTATTTGAAGTACTTTGGACCAAAAAGTATATTTAAATAGCGCCACGTAAAATGTGATAAAATCAGTCATTTTATGGGCAGGATATTTCAGTACGCTACTCTGTTTATACCTCGTTTAGAAGTTTTTTCATCATATACTAGCAACTACTACCATTGTTTAAAACTGATTGAAAAACTTTTACGCTCTTGCTTGTTACTCAACAACCGCACAAGATAAAATCAAAAGGTTTGTAGCAATTATGCTTTTGACTTGGTTATGCGCTAGAGGGTTATTTGATCGTTGCCTGAAACATTGCTTATGAATGAATTTGTACATTTTGAATGTATTCAACTTTATATAAATTTATAATAAACCACCTTTGGCAATTGTGCAGAACATTAAGATTAACATTAACATGAGAGTCTCATGTTAGTTAGAGCATGAATGTGCCGAATTTGCCAAAACATGAAGGAATCGATAATAAAATTCATATTTTCTTTCACCAGTTGTGAATCCATTAAATCCATTAAACACTATCATATATATATATATATACTAATTTTTTTAAATCAAAAAATTATACTTGAACTATTGTGTGAATTTATTTATTATTATATTAATACTTGGACTAACATTTTGACGTAAAAACGATCCGAGAAGTAATAGATAAATAAATCCGAAATTATTATTCCCCCAAATTTTATGCTTATTAGCCTTCGGGGTAACGTTAGCCCCTGGGAACATAAATTGACCGTAAGAAATTCCACTCGCGAGTGGAGTCGAATCACTCCGTTTCCAGGCCTGCTCCAAAAATGTCATTTTGTATCGATATAAAAAATCTTCCATTAACTAGAAGAGACAGTAATAAATAATACGGTAGGAAACCCCAACTTTTCCTTAGGTAAGCAATAAGTAATTTTAAGTAAATTGAAACCACTCAACTCTTAATGTGCAAGATCGTATTATCGATTTTGCTTCTTGAAGGAACATAGTCCATGAGTTATTGTTAATTTTTTCACTACACACAGCAACACTGATAATAACAAAAAGCGCAAATACTTGTTCACAATTTTTCTTGAACATTTTTAGTTTTTTTGATTATTTCTACTATGAATCAGAATATCAAGAATCTTTCAATTTATATCTTATATGTTTTGAATCTAAATGCAAGGCAAGAAATGACAAATGTTCATTGATGTCTAATGATATGATATAGCAGAAAGAGAAGGAGAATTAGAAATATATGTGTGTTGATATTGCACAAATGAATAATAGATGACACATATTTTTCAAATTATTTTTTACGGTGAATATATAGGTAAGATTGTTTCTGCTGCATTTCAATTTAAATAAAAGAACTTACGAGCATAAGTCGAACTTTTCCGCATTGTTCAACGATTTTCACGATGTTCGCCTAAATGCACGAGGGAACGGCAAAAATAAGAAACATCCAATGATAATACTGAACCAATTATCTATGATCGTGTTCAAGCGAACGGACGACGAACATTTGTATTACCTGTATATTATTACTTAAATATGGATCGCAAGTTTGGAACCCCTACACAATGGCACAATATGGCCTATTGCATGTATTGAAATTAGTCTAAAGTTTTAGTTTTGCCCAAAAACTACACCACTGAATGCAACAACAATTTCAAAGACAAAGCCAATACATTCAAAGTTCAATACATGCATTTGACATTAGCTAACGTGTATTGATGGTCAGCTTGTTATGTGTTAGTGACGTTTTATTTGACTAATACCTTGCTTACACCGTATTACAGTATTGCCCCTACATGCCAGAGGAATAAAAGGGACCAGACGAATAAAATCAATTAAATAACACAGTGCAACACACTTTCGTGGGCCCAAACCGGAATAATATCATATTAAAGTACTATTATATAGTAGCAAATCGCCAAAGGGATTTTTCAAGATCAGTTCGGAAACAAAAAGTTTCACTAGTGTGTAAAATTATAAATTTTCGGTCTCAGGTTTGGGCCCATGGCCACCACCCGAGTGTAATTTGTGAAATTTCATCTAGTCATTTAATAGAAAATATAAATTTTCGTTTACCACAATACGACACACGTAGTAGTAATCTAGTAATTGTACCAGTCGGAAAATGTAAATATAAGTATCAACCAATGAATTTTATTTTGGATACATTCAATGAATTAAAAAGATTTCCAATTATAGTAACATATCCAGCTGATTTCAATGTGAGCACAGATACCATAAAAGAGATTGAATATATCCAAACTACAGGAAGATGAATGTATTACATTGATTATGAATGAATTTGTACATTTTCTATGTATTATTTTTTATTACTTTTCCGCACACCACGTGATGCGTAAAGTATTGCGATTGGCCCAAATTTTGGAGACCCCAAAAATGAGTTTTCTATAAGTTTGAAACCCATAGGAATGCGGTGGAACCGTTTTAAGCTCATGTTGATGTGGGGCTGTGGCACGTTGTCCGTCGTCCGGTGTCACGTTTTTTGTTACCACGATAGCTCAAAAATGACTCCACCGATCGATTTCAAATTTTCACCATTGTTTGGAAATTATTAGACTTAGATCCCATTAATTTTGAGCAATATTGGTATAGCCGTTTTGGCGCGTCATGCTCCCAAGTGAACATACGTTTATTGCCCTTGAAATGCCATTTTTGAACGAAATTACCACAAATAAGACTACTTAGTGTTTTCTGCGAGCCTATATGACTTCATAGCACTAAGATTCCATCCAATTTTGAGCAATGTCGAAGAAGTCGTTGCGGCGCAAAATATTATTGCACTTTGGCAAATGACAAAAAGCCTTATGAAAGTATATCAAAACTTGGCTTGACTCGACTCAAAATTGGCTCCGCTTCGAGGCCTGCGCACGACGGGTGATAGACAAACATACCTATTTGTTTCCGCAAATTGATATAAAATACGTTTGACTTTATTTGGTTCTTCGGGACGATTACAATACTTCACCTACTGTGTGCCGAAGAGTAAAATCCTATGTTCATGCTTATTGATCTATGAAGTATATAATTTTATTTTTATTTTTACTTGCAATAAACAGAGCATATCATTGAAAATACGCAAGCAACATGTATGCTTTTTTTACAACTTGTCGATGAATACTCAAACTGATGCAATCTATATTGATCTAGCAAAGGCTTTTGATTCCGTAAATACCGATCTACTGATCCACAAACTCAATGTTTGGGTTTGATGGGTTTGAACCACGAGATTCCAAGATGGATTGAATCTTATATGAATGGCAGAAAAAAAATAGTAAAAATCGGTAATACGAAATCAATCCCAATTGACATTACTTCTGGTACAGGTCAAGGCTACCCTAGTGGGGCCATATTATTTTTATTATTTATCATAGAATTACCATATTATGTTGAATGTGATTCTACATTACTTTCATTTGCAGATGATGCTAGACTGTCCAAACATATTGAATCTGAAAAAGATTGCTTGAAATTACAAAACGACTTAGAAAACATTTCTATCTTTTTCAATCGTAATGACCTTAGATTGAATGTTAAGAAGACCAAATTGATGAGGTTTCACCGAATGGGTACTTGTTTTGAATCCATGTTAGTTTTTTTTCTTAATGGTTTTGGTGGTTTTTGAGGTGGAACAAAGGGCACAGCATTAACACCAGATCCCCATAAATCACTATTCATAATAACATCATAATCATCTTTGGTTGATGCATTAATTTTGAACGACACAAAATTGAGTTTATGTTGCTTTTGACTTTTCTTGGTTAAAATTTCAACTGAAAAATTGGTATCGTTAACTAAAGATGTTTTATGTGTGATATATGCAGCTAATTTATCACATGTTGTCGTTGGTTTGCACTTTGAAATATATATGGCAAATTGGTCAGTTTGATTGTTGGTTATGTTACTGGGTAATACCATTTCTGACAACGATGGCTCTGAACGGGGTGATGACGATGCGTTTTGTTGATGTTGTTGTTGATTATTTGCATTAAAGACTTTTTTGAATTTGTCTGAACACACTTCACAAGTTATGGCAAATGGTGAATCCATTGTGAATGTGTCATTGAATTTTGTTAACATTTCATTGTCATATGTATTTACAATAAATGTTCCATCATGAGCTGATGTCGCCAGACCAAAAATTTTTAATACACTTTTCACAATTTTTTCATTATTTTTCCTTTCTCTCATGCATTGGATATAAACTTGATTCCCGCAATACATGCAATTAAGTTTGAGTTCTGCATATCTTTCACCCTTACAATTGTTTTTCACGCAACAATGTGGTTCTGGCATTTTGCATCAACAACAACAATAATGTAAACAATGTGAAATGTTAATGGTTTAATATTGATTTATGAGTTTTTTTTTAAAACAAAATTGGATGAATTCCTATATTTTCAGATAGAAGAGTATTCAAACTTTTGTTTTCAAACAATTTTGCAATTTTATTTTGATTTGATAATGTATTTTATATTATTAATTTGTAGAGCACAGTATTTTCGATGTAGTACGTTTGACAGTTCTTTTTCAAAAATTTTCTGAACCATGAGATTCTAAGATGGATTAAATCCTATCTAAATGGCAGAAAGCAAATAGTAAAAATCGATAATACGAAGTCAATCCCAATTGACGTTACCTCTGGTACAGGTCAGGGCTATCCAATTGGAGCCACACTATTTTTATTATTTATCATAGAATTACCATATTATGTTGAAGACTCTACATTACTTTCATTTGCAGACGATGCTAGACTGTCCAAACATATCGAGTCTGAGAATGATTGCTTGAAATTGCAAAATGACTTAGAAAACATTTCTATCTTTTTCAGTCGTAATGATCTTAGATTGAATGTTAAGAAGACCAAATTGATGAGGTTCCACCGAATGGGTACAATGATTGATCATAACTATATCATTGGAGACGAAATCATCCAGAGAGTCAACGAAATCAAAGACTTAGGAGTTATTCTTGATAGTCAACTCAATTTCAAATCACACATTGAATACATCATAGCAAAAGCCAAATCAAGACTAGCTTGGATCAAAAGATTTGGTCGAGATTTCAAGGATACGTGGACCATTCGATTACTCTTTTACACATATGTATTACCAATACTTGAATATGGTTCACAAGTTTGGAACCCCTACATGAAGGGTCAGACCAGAAGAATCGAATCAATCCAGAAACAATTCTTACTTTATCCCCTCCGAAAATTAAAATGGCCAAATAGGTTCCACCTGCCAAAGTATGAAGATAGGCTGATGCTGCTTCAATTGATAACTTTGGAAGAACGTAGAATGGTGGCCCAAGTGATTTTTATTCACAAATTGATCATTGGTGAAATATCATCTAGTCATTTACTGGAATATATCGTATTTCGTTTACCTCATTACCAAACTCGCAATAATAATCTATTAATAGTACCATTGGAAAAGTGTAATTATAGAAAATATCAGCCAATGAATTTTATGCTTGATACATTTAATGAATTTTCTGATAAAAAGATTCCCAATTGTGATATATATTTAGTTGATTTTAATGTGAGCACAGATACCATAAAAAAGAGATTAATTGAATATTTTAAAACTTCAAGAAAATAAATGTAATAATCAATTTTGAAATCAGTTGATCGCAGCGTTTTGCTCCGTAACCGTTAGGGTTGGCAAATAGGTTAACTGATCGGTGCTATCAAACATTGGTTATAAATAAATTTGTACAAATTTTATACACATTTTTGTAATTTATAATAAACCACCTCTGGCGAAGAAACGCTGTATGGTGCAGACCATTAACATTAACATATATGCCATAGACAAAGATAAGCTATGGTTTTCTCCTTTGTTTTGCTTCGTAAACATTGACACATCCAGAATGTTTGCTCATCTGCAGCAGTGAGGTTATACATGTTCGCGAGCGGAGCGAGCTGAAATTTTTCAAAATGTATTATATAGTTAATGAAAGGGAAGGATAATACTTGGAAAAAGTAAAACGAATAAAGAAATAGCTAAATTCATCCCACTTTGGGATCATCATTAAATTGCTGTAAAACAGTAAAAGAGAAAGAAAAACCGCTTTGATAGGAACGATAATGTTTAACCTCAAGAGCGTGGATGTGTAAGTATGAAATTAAATCCTTGGGCGAGTTAAAACTGTGAATTTGAAGTCTTGTTGAGGAATTTGTAATGTTTTGAACTACTTATACATATATTTTGGTTGATTTTTCATCATTTTTTGTAGAAAACTATCAATCAGCATCAAATCTACCATAAAATTAATAGAAAGTAAAAGAAATATTTAGTAGCGAGCGAACATTTTTGAGAAAATTTATCTAAAATGTTAACTGAAATATCGAAGTACAGCTATTTTTCTGGATTTCATATCGTTTTGGGGGCGGTTTTGTTCACGCCACCCATCTGCAGCAAGGTAAACGGTTGACACGTTTCTTAGCATTCTTATTGAAATATACTGTAGTATAAAAATAAAAAATGCGCTCAATCTTTCGTTTTGCGCCCTTTTCCAAATATTTCAGTGCACAAAAATGATCTCGAGGGCCAACGGTGCTCTTGAAATTTATATTTCTGCGCCTATTTCACTATATTTTTTTACAAAGACGAGCTTGAGCGCCTCCGGCGCTCTCGCGCCTGTGTTCAACGCACACATCACACCCTGCCTAAGAAAGGCCCTGGGTACAATGATCGATCATAACTATATCATTGGAGATGAAGTCATCCAGAGTGTCAATGAAATCAAAGCATACATGCGCGAGGGAGGGGATTTCGGAGCTTACCACCTAGCTTGGATCAAAAGATTTAGTAGTGATTTCGGGCCCGAGAACATAATGACCCCGTTGGAATTTCGTTCGCTATGGCACTTTTGTAGGTCGAAGCAAATTCCATTTTTGGTCGCGAACGAATTTCCTATTTCAGTTTGAAATTCATCCGTCGTCGAAAATAAGCCGCGAACGAATTACGCATTCGATTTCGAAAACACTATTTACGAAATTTATAACAATTAGTGTACGAATAGAAAATTCGTCTAAACGTACACTACCTGCAAAATTGGAAATGGCGTACGAATATGCACTGTGTATTCGTACGCTACATAATTGCTTCGGTGATGATCACATTAAGGTGATTTTGGAATTGATGATTGAATGAAATTCGAGCGCGCGCGAGCGTACAAATAGATTACGCGATTACGCAATTGTGTAGCGTACGAATAGACACAGTGCATATTCGTACGCCATTTCCAATTTTGCAGGTAGCGTACGTTTAGACGAATTTTCTATTCGTACGAAATTTATAACAATTGGCATACGAATAGACAATTCGTCTAAACGTTACAAAATGGTGTACGAATAGCCAGTGCCCGCAGCGAACCATTTTCCATATTTAGTGGCGAAGGAAAATTCAAAATAATTTGGAAAATGGTTCGTAGCGAACCATGTTCTATTTTCAGTGGCGAACGAAATTCCAGCGACCCATGTACATAGACCCGTGATTTCAAAGATCTGTGTACAATCCGATAGCTTTTTTACACCTTTGTATTACCAATAATTGAATATGGATCGCAAGTTTGGAACCCATACATGAATGGACAGACCAAAAGAATAGAATCAATACAGAGAAAATCCTACTATGCCCTACGGAGATTAAAATGGCCAAATATATTCCACCTACCAAAGCATGAGGATAGGCTGATGCTACTTCAGTTGATAACTTTGAAAGAACGAAGAATGGTGGCTCAAGTAGTTTTTAGTCAAATATATCATTTAGTCATTTATTAGAAAAAATCAACTTCCGTTTACCACATTACCAAACACGCAGTAGTAATTTATTAATATTCAGGCCCGTAGCAACCGGGGGAGCTTGGAGGGGCTTGCCCCCCACACGTTTTTCTCATATATCGATACAAGTAAAAGAAAGAAGAAATATCAAAGGACAAATACTTGAAAAATATATCGCTTGATACCCCAGCGATCTTGTGAATGGTACTTTTGGCCCACCGTGCAAAAAGTGTCTTTTGTATGGGAAGTACCCGGAGGTAGCGTCGCATCAATGGGGTTGTGAAGACAAACTTGGAGAGGAGCAAAAATTACCTCCCCATGCCAAATTTGGGCCCAATCTATACAGCCAACAATCACATTTTCAGAGCCTCATACAGCTCAAACGGGTGTGGACATCTCTTCGACCTAAACTATTTATTGAAAGGGGACCCCAAGTTAAGTCACCTGTGAGAATTTGAACGGAATCGACTTCGCCGTTCTCGAAATATTGTCATTCAAGGTCCAAAAAAGGGGGGAAATTTGTATACCCGAAGGGGCTCAGACCATCCCCAAAATTCACGTGGTGCGTCGCAGGCCGATTTTATGGATCCTTCGAAATTTTGAACGAAATCGGTCTACCCGTTCTTGAGTTACAGGGTGGTTCACACAAAAAAAACACGATACATACATATTCACGTTGTTCATATTAAGCAAAAGAAGAAAAATGGTGGCGGAGTTTTTATTGCGGTTCATGAATCATTAAATTCTCACCTATTAGGAAATGGTGAAGCAATTGGTGCAGAACAAATTTGTGTTCAGGTGAACTTTGGCGATTTTAATTTATTCTTAATAGAATCGTACATTAGACCGGACCATTTGCAGTCTACCAAGCAAATATGTTAATGTTAATGGTCTGCACCATACAGCGTTTCTTCGCCAGAGGTGGTTTATTATAAATTTACAAAAATCTGTATAAAATTTGTACAAATTTATTTATAACCAATGTTTGATAGCACCGATCAGTTAACCTATTTGCCAACCCTAACGGTTACGGAGCAAAACGCTGCGATTAACTGATTTCAAAATTGATTATTACATTTATTTTCTTGAAGTTTTAAAATATTCGATTAATCTCTTTTTTATAGTATCTGTGCTCACATTGAAATCCACTAAATATATATCACAATTGGGAATCTTTTTATCAGAAAATTCATTAAATGTATCAAGCATAAAATTCATTGGCTGATATTTTCTATAATTACACTTTTCCAATGGTACTATTAATAGATTATTACTGCGAGTTTGGTAATGAGGTAAACGAAATACGATATATTTCAGTAAATGACTAGATGATATTTCACCAATGATCAATTTGTGAATAAAAATCACTTGGGCCACCATTCTACGTTCTTCCAAAGTTATCAACTGAAGTAGCATCAGCCTATCTTCATACATTGGTAGGTGGAATCTATTTGGCCATTTTAATTTTCGAAGAGCATAAAGTAAAAATTGTTTCTGGATTGATTCGATTCTTCTGGTCTGACCCTTCATGTAGGGGTTCCAAACTTGTGAACCATATTCAAGTATTGGTAATACATATGTGTAAAAGAGTAATCGAATGGTCCACGGATCCTTGAAATCACGACCAAATCTTTTGATCCAAGCTAGTCTTGATTTGGCTTTTGCTATGATGTATTCAATGTGTGATTTGAAATTGAGTTGACTATCAAGAATAACTCCTAAGTCTTTGATTTCGTTGACTCTCTGGATGATTTCGTTTCCAATGATATAGTTATGATCAATCATTGTACCCATTCGGTGAAACCTCATCAATTTGGTCTTCTTAACATTCAATCTAAGATCATTACGACTGAAAAAGATAGAAATGTTTTCTAAGTCATTTTGCAATTTCAGGCAATCGTTCTCAGACTCAATATGTTTGGACAGTCTAGCATCATCTGCAAATGAAAGTAATGTAGAATCTTCAACATAATATGGTAATTCTATGATAAATAATAAAAACAATGTGGCTCCAATTGGGTAGCCCTGACCTGTACCAGAGGTAACGTCAATTGGGATTGACTTCGTATAATCGATTTTTACTATTTGCTTTCTGCCATTTAGATAGGATTTAATCCATCTTAGAATCTCGTGGTTCAGGCCCATGACATTGAGTTTGTGGATCAGTAGATCAGTATTTACGGAATCAAAAGCCTTTGCTAGATCAATATAGATTGCATCAGTTTGTGTATTTGTCGACAAGTTGTTCAATGTGGACGATGCAAATTCAACTAGATTCGTAATTGTAGATCTTCCTTTTATGAAACCGTGCTGACTATCATTAATGATGTTCTTAATGTGAAAATTCAAATGACCTGTTAATATTGAATCCAATATTTTTGCTGTTACGCATTGGAGTGCCACTCCTCTGTAATTACTAATATCATTTCTTGATCCACTTTTGAATATTGGCCTTACAAACGATGTTTTCCAACATTGTGGTACTTGCGCCGTTTTCATGGATTCACTGAGAATCAGTGTGATAGGTTTCACTAATGATTCTACACAATTTTTTATGAATAAGTTCGGGATTCCATCCGGGCCTGAAACCAAGTTATTTGGTAGGTTGTTGATTGCTTGCGTCACTGTTTCTTCAGTTATATCAACTTTTGGAATGTTACTGCATAGATTAATCAATTCGTTTCTGTGTTTGTTATTGGATTCAAACGTACGCACTGCATCTGGATTATATCTAGAGTAGGCAGTAGAGAAGAATTGAGCAAATAAATTAGCGATTTCCGATTCGTTGTTGGATTTCTGTCCATTATATTCCATGGTATTTGGTAATTTATCATTTGATTTGTTCAAGTATTTTACGTGTTTGTAAAAGTTTAATGGCTCATCAGTTATCATTTGTTCCATTTCAATGGTATAATCGTTATATGACTTTCTGACACTTCGATTATATTCAGTCCGCTTAATTAAAAATTCTTTGTTTGCCTCCGTTGACCATTTTCTCCTGGATCGCAATTTATTCAGCCTATTTTTCAAATTAATGAGTTGTGGAGTGAACCATTTAGGGTGTGTTGAAGATTTGAGCACCTTAACCTGAATATGTTTCTTAATAACTGCATTAATCTGTTCATAAAACTTGTTTATTTTATCATTAAAGGATATTTTTGAGATTTGAAGTGTGGCATTCCAATCTATGCATGTAAGCGATTCATTGATATCTGCATAGTTTGCTGATTGAAAATCAAGGAATGTTTTGACATTTTCAACTCTATCATTTTTCTTAATGCATTTTAATATTGTTAGTTCAATGGCTGGGTGGTGGACTTCAATTTTCAATAATTGATCAATACATACATCACATTTTATTAAATTGGTGTCGTTTGTCCAAACCAAATCCAACAGTCGGTTGTTTATGTTGAAATTTTTATTGATTTGATGTAAACCAAGCTCATGGCACGAATCAACAATTGTGATTTCCTTCCTGGTGGTAGCATTTAATGGGAAAGCGATTTGTGGATCATCAACATCATCAGTTAGCCACAATAGATCGCTTAGGTTGAAGTCACCAGAATTTATAATTGTATCACTCGCTTTGGCTGTAGATGTGAATGATTTTATTGCATCCATATTTGCTTGGTATACTGCCAATGGTGAGTCAGGTCTAATGTATGATTCTATTAAGAATAAATTAAAATCGCCAAGGTTCACCTGTACACAAATTAATTCTGTACCAAATGTTTCACCATTTCCTATTACGTGAGAATTCAATGATTCATGAACCGCAATTAGAACACCGCCACCATTTTTCTTCTTTTTTGATTGATTACTCTCAGTAAGGCTCGACCTATCACATCTGTATACATTAAAATCATTCGGGAATACATTTGATGATGGAATTGTGTCATCAATGTTAGTTTCACATAACATGTAAACCTTAAAAGGAGAAATTAATATATTAGCAAAAAATTCTGGTAATTTGGTACGAAGCCCATTAACATTGTGGCAATAAATCTTATTGAAACTGTCTAGGCCACTGCAATATGAACTCTTAGCTGTTAATTTCGTTGTTGGTTTTGCGGTATCTTTCTGGATTTCATTCACTTGCATCTGAAGTGAATTTATTTTATCTATAAATATGTCAATTGTTGAATCATATGGATGCAATGAAATCATTCACATCTACAGCCCAAGCAAATGATAAAATCATAATCTCTGGCGACTTCAACAAGAGATTTATTATGGCTTACCGATGATGTCGATGACCCACAAATTGCATGCAACCAATAAAAAGGAAACCGAAATCGGTACATATATCTCATTTTATCAAGTCGGTGTCATTTGTCCAAACCAAATCTAACAGTCGGTTGTTTATATGAAAAATATTTATTGATTCCATGGCAAAACCAATACCCAGTGAACCAATACTATTGGTCCAATAGTAATGGCTTTTCGCATAATTTATGCATATATAAAGCTGCAACAAGTATGGCTGTATGCATAATTGATGCATATTTTACCCATATTTTACCTTTATCTGGAAGGTAGAAAAATGCATATTATAAGGGAGTGTAGGTAGTTGCGGGACACGTTTTGTAAAAAATTCGTAACTTTTTCAATAGTCAATATTATGCAGACATATATATACCGTTTCAAAGGTAATTACCATACGCAACTTTTCTCCAAAGAAAGTACCTTGATTCCATTAACCGAAAAAAATTTATCAACAATTTGGGGACGATGTGATTTTTTGCCAAAAAAAAAAATGTAGGCAGTTACGGGACACCTGAAAAAATCACAACACAATGTACATACATGACGTAAAGAAAAATATAAATTAAGAAAATATTAATGTTTATTCAATATGAAAGCCTCCAGTGGCAAAAATAAATTTAAAAAAAGAAAAAAAATGGCAATTTTTCACTGCAATTCATCTTCATCTTCGTCCAAGTCCGATTCGCAGTGCTTGCAAGTGAAGAAGCTTGCCGTCATGTTCGCACAGCTCAAATGAACTGGCCGCTTGCATTCATTGCATTTGATGGAATTATTAGCGGTCAATTTTCTCGGCAACAATGGCGTTCTTCTGTTAGTTTCACGCACGAATTCCATCAAAACATTATCTTCGACCGACGAAATATCATCAAAACTGGCTTTTATTTTCTTCAAATGGCGTTCTAATGTGCTCTTTTGAATTCCATAAACTCTGGCAGACAATCTTAAGCCTTTATTCAACAATAAACAATCTTTAATGGCTTGAAGTAGCGCATTAAAGTCAATTGAATGCGGTTTGGATTGTTTTTTTGGTGTTGAAGATGCTTTCTGGGGGGTTGACATGGCTAAAAACACAGAAAAACTTGAGTTAAATCATAACAAACACTTTAGTTTGACATAAATGGCGACATTTGATCGAAGTTATGTCAAACATATGCTTCGAGTGGGAAAAACCAGGTGTCTCGCAACTGCCTACACGAGTGTCCCGCAACCGCCTATTGACGCCATTTTTTGAGTGACAATAAAACAGATTTTTCTCTCATATAATGGCTTGAATCATTATACCATCACAAAATATACTTCAAACACTACACATATATGCATTATACTCACCGTTTTTAGTTGATTCACTACACAAAATTATTGTTCAAAAAAAACGTGTAGAAACTTTTCTGAGATTTTTTTACACGATGTCTGGAGCTAACACAAGCAATGCGACTATTCACTTCGGTGTTTTACCAAAAACTGCGTAAGGTCAAATGAGAAGTTTGACACATGTCAAATCGGCCATATTGGTATTGCAACATGGAAAAAATCGACTGTCCCGCAACTACCTGTGTCCCGCATCTACCCACAAGACCTTATGCATATTCCTTATATTTCAAAAACGATTTTAAACTGGTTTTAAGAACTTGTACTTGTAATTTAATTCATAAGTTAAGCATACTCTGAGGCGTATTAATACATAATTATGATTATGATTTTCTTCACAGAGAAAATTGTCCAATTGCATGCATACACATATCATATATATAGCATAAATAATGCATAAATAATGCAAAAAAAAAGGTAAAAAAGGGTAAAATGGTTCAAGAGAAAAACTAAATTTCATATCAATGTGAGTCAGGATTTCGAATGTAATTGACAATTTATATTTCTGTCCCTTTTGACAGGAAATGGCTCAAATACTGTATTATACGTTTACTCATTGATGTATCAGGACAAAATCCCTTGTTTCAAAAAGATCAGATTTTCAAGGAGGCATCGCTAACTTTTTTTCCTGTAACTGGTTTACGGATGGCCATTATTACCATATTTCCCATATATGTTATTATTTTGGTAATAACATATCGGAATCTCATTGGATATTTCTGTGCCATATTTTTTTTATTACCTAATAAAAAATATAGAGAAATATGTTTTTAGACAAAATTCCTGGAAATGAAATATGTAATTAGCCAAATTCCTGGAACATTGGCCAAAATTCCTGGAACTCATTAGTATTTTATAATCTAATAAGATTTCTGAAAGAACGAGTTTTGCATGTGTTTTATTTTTTCAATTTTTCAAGGGACCTGTACATGGGCGTAGCCAGCTTTTTTTTAGGTAGCGGCAGAACCAAATTTCTGCTAAAAATCGAGGACATTCCTGTTATGAATCGAGGACATACTTCTTATATTACTTTTCCGCACTTGAAATGTGCTCAGGAAAAGTATTGGTTTTGCCTTGAAAACTCAACTCGACCGCGCTTGAGTGAAAGACCTCCGATCAGGCTCAAATTTTGACCAGAGTCTCAGTTCACCATGGGAACAAATCTGTCTTAGCACTTTTTTTGATTTGGATACTCGGTTCTGGTACCTCCGGTGCAAAATGGCGTCGTCGTCTTCGTAGTCTGTATGTCAGCATGATAACTCTCGAACGGAGCCTCAAATCCCAAAGTGACAAAAGCAAATTTGCGCAGTATTATTACCGAATTTTCCCTATTTTATTTGAGCCATATTGGTATGGCCGTTCCAGAACGGCGTGCATTCAAGTGCACATGAGTTGGGTCTTCAGTACATTTTACACAAAAACCCAGCCCATAGTAATCCTTGGTTGTCCTCGATTTGCATTGGATTTTCAAAATTCTTTAATCCAATTAGATTTTAGAAACCTCTCATTTCTTATTGTCCTCGATTTTTGCATGAATTTTAATACACTTTTTGATCGCAACACTATGAATACGTGAATTTTCGGATTATGTGTTGCCGACCGATTGAATACATCGAGAACAATTGGCAAAAATCGAGGACAATGTATTTAGGTAGCGGCGAATGTCCCCCCTGGCTACGCCCATGGACCTGTATATTATTAGATATGTTATTGAAATCTCATTAGATTCAAAAATACAATTGTGCTCTAATAAAAAAAACATATGCTCTAATAAAAAAAACATATTATAATACTTATTACTAATGAAATTTTACATATTATTAATCATTACTAATGAGAGGAAATATGTCTGCACAATATTCAATATTATTAGATATGGTGGGGGTAATAAGATAATAACATATCTAATGAGGAGCCATCCGTAAACTGGTTATGTTCATAGTTTTGATTATAGGTAATTTAATATAACTCAAAATAAAAATTTTGGCGATCAAACATTTTAATTTTTCATAAATTGGTTCAAATTTATATTGAGCTTCAAAAAAGTTGGATTTTCGTATTTTTTGATTGACGGGGGAATGTGTTCAATCGCAAAAAATCCATGTAAATGCATCCCAACGGAATATCACTGAATTGACATGTAATACAACAACAAAATATTTTTTTTAATTGTTAATGGTCTGCACCGTACAGCGTTTCTTCGCCAGAGGTGGTTTATTAATAAATTTATATAAAAAAAGAAAAAAAAATTATATATACATAATGTACAAACTCTTTTATAATCAATGTCTGCTAGCACCGATCAGTAAATCCATTTACCAACCCTAACGGTTACGGAGTAAAATGCTGCGATTAACTGATTGCAAAATTGATTATTATCACATTTCTCTTCTAAAAGTTTTAAAATATTCAATCAAACGCTTTTTTATGGTATCTGTGCTCACGTTGAAATCAACCAGATATTGATCATAATTGAGGATTTTTTTATCAGAAAATTCATTGAATGTATCAAGCATAAAATTCATTGGTTGGTGTTTCTTGTAATTACATTTTTCAAATGGTATTATTAATAGATTACTACTGCGTGTTTGGTAATGTGGTAAACGGAAACTGATATTTTCTAATAAATGACTAGATGATATTTCACCACAGATCAATTTGTGAATAAAAACTACTTGAGCAACTGTTCTCCGCTCTTTCAAGGTGATCAGATGTAGTAACATTAGCCTATTTTCATACTTTGGTAGGTGGAATCTATCCGGCCATTTTAATTTCCGTAGAGCATAAAGTAAGAATTGTTTCTGGATTGATTCTATTCTTTTGGTCTGTCCTTTCATGTATGGGTTCCAAACTTGCGATCCGTATTCAATTATTGGTAATACAAAGGTATAAAAGAGCAATCGGATAGTCCACGGATCCTTGAAATCACGACCAAATCTTTTAATCCAAGCTAGTCTTGATTTGGCTTTTGCTATGATGTATTCAATGTGTGATTTGAAATTGAGTTGATTATCAAGAATGACTCCCAAGTCTTTGATTTCATTGACTCTCTGGATGACTTCATTTCCAATGATATAGTTATGATTAATTGTTGTACCCATTCGGTGAAACCTCATGATTTTGGTCTTTTTAACATTCAATCTAAGATCGTTACTACTGAAAAAGCCAGAAATGTTTTCCAAGTCGTTTTGTAATATCAAGCAATCGTTTTCAGATTCAATATGTTTGGATAGTCTAACATCATCTGCAAATGAAAGTAATGTAGAATTTTCAACATAATATGGTAATTCAATGATGAATAATAAAAACAATGTTGCACCAATTGGGTAGCCTTGACCTGTACCAGAAGTAACGTCAATCGGGATTGATTTCGTATTACCGATTTTGACTATTTGTTTCCTACCATTAAGATATGATTCAATCCATCTTAGAATCTCATGCATCAAACCCATAACGTTGAGTTTGTGGATCAGTAGATCAATATTTACCAAATCAAATGCCTTTGCTAGATCAATGTAGATTGCATCCGTTTGAGTGTTCATCGATAAGTTGTTCAATGTGGATGAAGCAAATTCGACTAGATTCGTGATTGTTGATCTTCCCTTTATGAATCCGTGCTGGCTTTCATTAATGATGTTTTTAATGTAAAAATTCAAATGGCATGTTAATATTGAATCTAGTAACTTTGCTATTACGCATTGGAGAGCCACACCTCTGTAATTACTAATGTCATTTCTTGATCCACTTTTGAATATCGGTCTCACAAACGATGTTTTCCAACATTGAGGTACTTGCGCCGTTTTCATGGATTCACTGAGGATTAGCGTAATTGGTTTCACTAATGTTTCTAGACAATTTTTTATGAATAGGTTTGGAATTCCATCCGGGCCTGAAACCAAGTTATTTGGTAGGTTGTTGATTGCTTGCGTCACTGTTTCTTCAGTTATATCCACTTTTGGAATGTTACTGCATATATTAATCAATTCATTTCTATGTTTGTTGTTGGATTCAAACTTATGAACTGCTTCTGGATTATATCTAGAGTAAGCAGTAGAGAAGAATTGAGCAAATAAATTCGCGGTTTCTGATTCGTTGTTGGATTTCTGGTCATTAAACTCCATGACATTCGGTAATTTGTCGTTGCATTTGTTCAAGTATTTTACATGTTTGTAAAAGTTTAATGGATCATCGGTTATCATTTGTTCCATCTCAATTGTATAATCGTTATAGGCCTTTCTGACACTTCGATTATATTCAGTTCGCTTCATCGAAAATTCCATGTTTGCCTCTGTTGACCATTTTCTCTTAGACCGTAATTTATTCAGTCTATTTTTCAAATTAATAAGTTGTGGGTTGAACCATTTGGGGTGTGATGATGATTTATGCGCTTTGGTCTGAACATGTTTCTTGATAACTGAATCAATTTCTTCATAAAACTTATCTACTTTATCATTAAATGGTATCTTTGAAAGTTGAAGTAAAGCATTCCACTCTATGCATGCAAGTGATTCATTGATGTTTGCATAGTTGGCTGATTGAAAATCAAGGAATGTATTGGCATCTTCAATTCTATCATTGGTCTTGATGTATTTTAGAATTGTCAGCTGAGTGGCTGGGTGGTGACACTCAATTTTCAATAATTGATCAATACATACATCACATTTTATCAAGTCGGTGTCGTTTGTCCAAACCAAATCCAATAGTCGGTTGTTTGTATTGTAATATTTATTGATTTGATGTAGTCCAAGTTCGTGACACGAATCAATAATTGTGGTTTGCTCTTTGCTGGTTGCATTTAGAGGGAAAGCAATTTGCGGATTGTCTACGTCATCAGTCAGCCATGATAAATCTCTCAAGTTAAAGTCACCAGAATGTATAATTGTATCATTTGCTTTAGCTGTAGATGTAAATGATTTCATTGCATTCATATTTGCTTGGTAGACTGCCAATGGTGAGCCTGGTCTGATGTATGATTCTAATAATAATAAATTAAAATCTCCAAGGTTCACCTGAACGCAAATTAATTCTGTACCAAATGCTTCACCATTTCCTATTAGGTTAGAATTTAATGATTCATGAATTGTAATCAAAACTCCACCGCCACTTTTCTTCTTTTTTGATTGATTACTCTCAGTAAGGGTCGACCTATCACATCTGTATACATTAAAATCATTCGGGAATACATTTGATGATGGAATTGTGTCATCAAGGTTAGTTTCACATAACATGTAAACCTTAAAAGGAGAAATTAATATATTAGCAAAAAATTCTGGTAATTTGGTACGAAGCCCATTAACATTGTGGCAGTAAATCTTATTGAAACTGTCTAGGCTGTTGCCTCTGCAATATGAACTCTTAGCTGTTAATTTTGTTGTTGGTTTTGCGGTATCTTTCTGGATTTTATTCACTTGCATCTGAAGTGAATTTATTTTATCTATAAATATGTCAATTGTTGAATCATTGATCGGCACCTTATCTAAATTTTGCATTTCTAGTAGCATCATATATTCTAAAACTTCAATTGCATCCGTTTTGTTGTTTATTGAGAAAACTGGTGGTGAAATGGTTGTCTTTGATATGTTGGATAATGTTGTGGTTGCCAACTGGTTCTGGATTGGTGGTTGAAGTGGTAGTTGAAAATGCTGTTGAAATTGTTGCTGGTATTGTGGCTGGAATTGCGGTCGAATAAACTGGTCGGTGTTCATATAATGATAGGGAAAATTTTGATGGTCTTGATAATTGTGTCTAAATATCGGCGTATACGGTACAAAATGATTTGATCGATTGAAACCGTTTATATTTCGATAATTATTCTGCCCGTGAAAATTATTATTATGGTGAACACGGTTATAGTTTCGGTAATTATCAACATTTCGATGGTCAAATCGAGTACCATTATTTTGATTCGGCTTATTTTTATAAAATTTGTCATTTTGTGATGAAAATTTTTGCTGTTGTTGTAATACGTACAATACGCACCCCAGCAGCGGCTTTAATAGAAAAATGAAAAATATGAAATTTGAAATGGTATTGGTACCGTTATGATAACTTTCATATATATGAATGTTTTAATGGTGATGTTGCGCCCCCTGCCGTGATATAATAGTTGAAACAAGTGGAATGTGAACCTTATTACAACTGACACAACTGATCTCAACACATATTTGATAGCACCTGATAGCACTCACGATTTTCTGCTCGATTCGAATGCATTTATCTGATTTTTTGCTTATTTTGTTTTCGATTTGTGTTCTGATAATTCATCGCTTGGACATTCTCCTACAAATATACAGTGTTAACCGGTGTTGACAGATAGTAAAATACAGGCAGCGCCACTACTAGTGAACTAATTTCACAATATGGCGGTATTCGTCAATATGGCGTCCTGTTTGGTTTTGTTCCTTGTGCGTATTAATTGGTATTTATTATTTTCCCGTATTTCCCTTTGAACACAATTTGCTGATGAAACTTCTTGGAAAGAAATAATAGTCAACTTGAACGGAGAGTAAACATGTGCGTGTTCATACAATGAAGTCAAACAAAAAACTGAGTAATGAAAAATTCGATTTTTCTGAAATTTGGACCAGTCAACAGAGAATGAAATGACTACTGCAATATGACTAATTTTCAACACAAAACATCGTGCGACAAAATAAATTTTGCGATTTGAGACAATTTCTTGAGAAATATTCATATCAAACATCGATTTTCTTGGAATTTTGTACATTTTCACAACTGTTCATATTTCATGAATTTTTAACATAAAGATATATTTTGTGTATTGTTCGGATATGTAAAACATCCAGAGGACCTCAATATCTTTCAAACGACGCAAACTTTTTTAATGTTAATGGTCTGCACCATACAGCGTTTCTTCGCCAAAGGTGGTTTATTAATAAATTTATTTAAAAAAAAGGAAAAAATTATGTATACATAATCGTACATAATGTACAAATTCTTTTATAATCAAGATTTGCTAGCACCGATCAGTAAACCTGTTTGCCAACCCTAACGGTTACGGAGCAAAATGCTGCGATTAACTGATTGCAAAATTGATTATTATCACATTTCTCTTCTTAAAGTTTTAAAATATTCAATCAATCGCTTTTTTATGGTATCTGTGCTCACATTGAAATCAACTAGATATCAAGGAGAACGGCAGTTCTCCCAGTGGCGCACCAAAAAATTCACTTTTGAGTGCAACACTATATATACGCGAGTTTTCGGATTCTGTGTTGCCGACCGATGTCATTCGTGGAATAGGCATTGGCGTGTAGCTTAGGACCAAACTAAACGAAACCTGTCGTCAAAATGAATTTTTGTGGAACCAAAAAAAATTTCGCTTGGGGAACGTATGGGGGTGTTTTTTTCAGATTATATAGCATATCTCCCGGTGGGTAATCTTGACCACTGTCGTTGAGTGACCAATCGATAGTACTCCTCAATACCTTTCCAACGAGTGCTCAATCATCGAAATCGGTTGACCCGTTCATAAGTTGTGTACGTTTTCCCGGAAAGGGGGGTTTTCCCTGAAAATTGGGTTTGGTATGTGTGTTTGTGTGTGTGTGTGTGTGTGTGTGTGTGTGTTTGTGACTTTGTACCTTCTCTCGATCTCTGTGATGTATAACATTATTTTTAGGGAGTCTGGGGGGCAGTTCAAAACCGTCGAGAACGGCCGAATTTCTTTACATATAAGAAAATAAACAGGGGAAGAGTGTCGAGGAGTCGATTTTTTTCGGCGAGTGCCGAATGAAAACGTGAATTGTATTACGGCGGAAAAATAAATTCATTTTGTTTACACAAATATTTCGGTTTGAATCGTAGCCTAACTCTAATCGAATTGTCAGAAAAGCGCACTTTGCTCGCACTGGCGCACACTAGTTCAAATTTCAATTGATGCCATCATGGAAAGGTTTGTTGAATTATTTGAAAAGCGTTGAACCAAAAATATATAACTCAACAGCGCCACGTAAAATGTGATATCAGTCATTTTGTGGGCAAGATATTTGGGTGCGCCACTCTGTTTATACCTCGTTCAGAGGTTTTTTCATCTTATATATCACAATTGGGAATCTTTTTATCAGAAAATTCATTGAATGTATCAAGCATAAAATTCATTGGTTGGTATTTCTTGTGATAACATTTTTCAAATGGTACTATTAATAGATTATTACTGCGTGTTTGGTAATGTGGTAAACGAAATACGATATATTCCAGTAAATGACTAGATGATATTTCACCAATGATCAGTTTGTGAATAAAAACTACTTGAATAACTGTTCTCCGCTCTTTCAAGGTGATCAAATGTAGTAACATCAGCCTATTTTCATATTTTGGTAGGTGGAATCTATCCGGCCATTTTAATTCCCGTGAGCTGCATGCAATTTTATTAACAAATACGGCCGGAGGGTCAAAAATGCATAAATCAGCTTTTGCGTTGAAATGTACTGAAAACCCGACTCACGTGCACTTGGATGCACGTCGCTCTGGAACGACTAGACCACAATGGCTCAAATCCAATAGGAAACATCCGGTAATAATACTGAACTACGGCATTTGTCACTTTGACGGATTACGACGCCATTTTTGCACTAGAGGTACAAGAACCGAGTATCCTAATAAAAAAGCGTGAGACGGATTTGTTCTCATGGTGAACTGAGACTCTGGTCAAAATTTGAGAACGATCCTGGCACATTTCATGTGCGGAAAAGTAATATATATGTATGGATAATTTAAAATTAAATATTGAAAATTGAAGGTTTTTAAAAAGCAATAAGATAAACGATAGAATTAAAGATGCCAAAACGTTCCTTGATTTTCAATCAGTTAACTATGCAAACATAAATGAATCTTGAAACATTGGAATGTTTTACTTCAAATCTAAAAAAAAAATCTTTCAAGTTTTATGAAGAGATTAATACAATTATCAAGAAACATGTTCATGCACAAATCATCAGCACAACCTAAATAAATACAGACCAAAATAAGATCGCTAATCAGACGATGCTGACGGGATACCAGTACCTGTCTAAGATTCATGCTTAGACCGCTCACTCTTTGTCATCCCCTTACGTCGTTTGACTTGGACGGTGAGCAGTAGCCCGTATTCTGACAAAAAATGGTGTGTGCAGGTGCAATCTCACCCCGGTGCACTTGTAATTTTTTTTGCCTGAATGCCAGAGTGAACTGTACATCGTGACCGATCTGTTCTGGACTGCTCGGGAATTTTTCTTGTACTTTCTTTTTATCAATGCCTTGCCTGATGACATCGAAAAACGAAAGTACAATTCCAGAAGCATGGACTTGCCGGTGTGTACGCGGGACTCGGGGGATGCAAACTTATCCCCTACGAAGTATGGCACACCCCGTCATCAGTCAAACTCTAATGATGTGGTTTTACTGGGGTTTTCCACGACACAAATTGTCCTCACACACGAAACATTAATCATGGGATTATTAATTTCTTTTAGATTATGCATATGTGCCTTAGTTTTGTTATATTTCTGTTCATTTTGACAGTAAATGGCTCAAATATTGTATTATACGTTTACTCATTGATGTATCTGCACAAAATCCCTTGTTTCGAAAAAATCAGGTTTTTTCAAGGAGGCTTCGCTAACTTTTTTTCCTGTAACTGTACAAATTGATGTTAATGTTAATGTTAATGGTCTGCACCGTACAGCGTTTCTTCGCCAGAGGTGGTTTATTAATAAATTTATATAAAAAAAGAAAAAAAAATTATATATACATAATGTACAAACTCTTTTATAATCAATGTCTGCTAGCACCAATCAGTAAATCCATTTACCAACCCTAACGGTTACGGAGTAAAATGCTGCGATTAACTGATTGCAAAATTGATTATTATCACATTTCTCTTCTTAAAGTTTTAAAATATTCAATCAAACGCTTTTTTATGGTATCTGTGCTCACGTTGAAATCAACCAGATATTGATCATAATTGAGGATCTTTTTATCAGAAAATTCATTGAATGTATCAAGCATAAAATTCATTGGTTGGTGTTTCTTGTAATTACATTTTTCAAATGGTATTATTAATAGATTACTACTGCGTGTTTGGTAATGTGGTAAACGGAAATTGATATTTTCTAATAAATGACTAGATGATATTTCACCACAGATCAATTTGTGAATAAAAACTACTTGAGCAACTGTTCTCCGCTCTTTCAAGGTGATCAGATGTAGTAACATTAGCCTATTTTCATACTTTGGTAGGTGGAATCTATCCGGCCATTTTAATTTCCGTAGAGCATAAAGTAAGAATTGTTTCTGGATTGATTCTATTCTTTTGGTCTGTCCTTTCATGTATGGGTTCCAAACTTGCGATCCGTATTCAATTATTGGTAATACAAAGGTATAAAAGAGCAATCGGATAGTCCACGGATCCTTGAAATCACGACCAAATCTTTTAATCCAAGCTAGTCTTGATTTGGCTTTTGCTATGATGTATTCAATGTGTGATTTGAAATTGAGTTGATTATCAAGAATGACTCCCAAGTCTTTGATTTCATTGACTCTCTGGATGACTTCATTTCCAATGATATAGTTATGATTAATTGTTGTACCCATTCGGTGGAACCTCATAATTTTGGTCTTTTTAACATTCAATCTAAGATCGTTACTACTGAAAAAGCCAGAAATGTTTTCCAAGTCGTTTTGTAATATCAAGCAATCGTTTTCAGATTCAATATGTTTGGATAGTCTAACATCATCTGCAAATGAAAGTAATGTAGAATTTTCAACATAATATGGTAATTCAATGATGAATAATAAAAACAATGTTGCACCAATTGGGTAGCCTTGACCTGTACCAGAAGTAACGTCAATCGGGATTGATTTCGTATTACCGATTTTGACTATTTGTTTCCTACCATTAAGATATGATTCAATCCATCTTAGAATCTCATGCATCAAACCCATAACGTTGAGTTTGTGGATCAGTAGATCAATATTTACCGAATCAAATGCCTTTGCTAGATCAATGTAGATTGCATCCGTTTGAGTGTTCATCGATAAGTTGTTCAATGTGGATGAAGCAAATTCGACTAGATTCGTGATTGTTGATCTTCCCTTTATGAATCCGTGCTGGCTTTCATTAATGATGTTTTTAATGTAAAAATTCAAATGGCATGTTAATATTGAATCTAGTAACTTTGCTATTACGCATTGGAGAGCCACACCTCTGTAATTACTAATGTCATTTCTTGATCCACTTTTGAATATCGGTCTCACAAACGATGTTTTCCAACATTGAGGTACTTGCGCCGTTTTCATGGATTCACTGAGGATTAGCGTAATTGGTTTCACTAATGTTTCTAGACAATTTTTTATGAATAGGTTTGGAATTCCATCCGGGCCTGAAACCAAGTTATTTGGTAGGTTGTTGATTGCTTGCGTCACTGTTTCTTCAGTTATATCCACTTTTGGAATGTTACTGCATAGATTAATCAGTTCATTTCTATGTTTGTTGTTGGATTCAAACTTATTAACTGCTTCTGGATTATATCTAGAGTAAGCAGTAGAGAAGAATTGAGCAAATAAATTCGCGGTTTCTGATTCGTTGTTGGATTTCTGGTCATTAAACTCCATGACATTCGGTAATTTGTCGTTGCATTTGTTCAAGTATTTTACATGTTTGTAAATGTTTAATGGATCATCGGTTATCATTTGTTCCATCTCAATTGTGTAATCGTTATAGGCCTTTCTGACCCTTCGATTATATTCAGTTCGCTTATGAAGAGATTAATACAATTATCAAGAAACATGTTCATGCACAAATCATCAGCACAACCTAAATAAATACAGACCAAAATAAGATCGCTAATCAGACGATGCTGACGGGATACCAGTACCTGTCTAAGATTCATGCTTAGACCGCTCACTCTTTGTCATCCCCTTACGTCGTTTGACTTGGACGGTGAGCAGTAGCCCGTATTCTGACAAAAAATGGTGTGTGCAGGTGCAATCTCACCCCGGTGCACTTGTAATTTTTTTTGCCTGAATGCCAGAGTGAACTGTACATCGTGACCGATCTGTTCTGGACTGCTCGGGAATTTTTCTTGTACTTTCTTTTTATCAATGCCTTGCCTGATGACATCGAAAAACGAAAGTACAATTCCAGAAGCATGGACTTGCCGGTGTGTACGCGGGACTCGGGGGATGCAAACTTATCCCCTACGAAGTATGGCACACCCCGTCATCAGTCAAACTCTAATGATGTGGTTTTACTGGGGTTTTCCACGACACAAATTGTCCTCACACACGAAACATTAATCATGGGATTATTAATTTCTTTTAGATTATGCATATGTGCCTTAGTTTTGTTATATTTCTGTTCATTTTGACAGTAAATGGCTCAAATATTGTATTATACGTTTACTCATTGATGTATCTGCACAAAATCCCTTGTTTCGAAAAAATCAGGTTTTTTCAAGGAGGCTTCGCTAACTTTTTTTCCTGTAACTGTACAAATTGATGTTAATGTTAATGTTAATGGTCTGCACCGTACAGCGTTTCTTCGCCAGAGGTGGTTTATTAATAAATTTATATAAAAAAAGAAAAAAAAATTATATATACATAATGTACAAACTCTTTTATAATCAATGTCTGCTAGCACCAATCAGTAAATCCATTTACCAACCCTAACGGTTACGGAGTAAAATGCTGCGATTAACTGATTGCAAAATTGATTATTATCACATTTCTCTTCTTAAAGTTTTAAAATATTCAATCAAACGCTTTTTTATGGTATCTGTGCTCACGTTGAAATCAACCAGATATTGATCATAATTGAGGATCTTTTTATCAGAAAATTCATTGAATGTATCAAGCATAAAATTCATTGGTTGGTGTTTCTTGTAATTACATTTTTCAAATGGTATTATTAATAGATTACTACTGCGTGTTTGGTAATGTGGTAAACGGAAATTGATATTTTCTAATAAATGACTAGATGATATTTCACCACAGATCAATTTGTGAATAAAAACTACTTGAGCAACTGTTCTCCGCTCTTTCAAGGTGATCAGATGTAGTAACATTAGCCTATTTTCATACTTTGGTAGGTGGAATCTATCCGGCCATTTTAATTTCCGTAGAGCATAAAGTAAGAATTGTTTCTGGATTGATTCTATTCTTTTGGTCTGTCCTTTCATGTATGGGTTCCAAACTTGCGATCCGTATTCAATTATTGGTAATACAAAGGTATAAAAGAGCAATCGGATAGTCCACGGATCCTTGAAATCACGACCAAATCTTTTAATCCAAGCTAGTCTTGATTTGGCTTTTGCTATGATGTATTCAATGTGTGATTTGAAATTGAGTTGATTATCAAGAATGACTCCCAAGTCTTTGATTTCATTGACTCTCTGGATGACTTCATTTCCAATGATATAGTTATGATTAATTGTTGTACCCATTCGGTGGAACCTCATAATTTTGGTCTTTTTAACATTCAATCTAAGATCGTTACTACTGAAAAAGCCAGAAATGTTTTCCAAGTCGTTTTGTAATATCAAGCAATCGTTTTCAGATTCAATATGTTTGGATAGTCTAACATCATCTGCAAATGAAAGTAATGTAGAATTTTCAACATAATATGGTAATTCAATGATGAATAATAAAAACAATGTTGCACCAATTGGGTAGCCTTGACCTGTACCAGAAGTAACGTCAATCGGGATTGATTTCGTATTACCGATTTTGACTATTTGTTTCCTACCATTAAGATATGATTCAATCCATCTTAGAATCTCATGCATCAAACCCATAACGTTGAGTTTGTGGATCAGTAGATCAATATTTACCGAATCAAATGCCTTTGCTAGATCAATGTAGATTGCATCCGTTTGAGTGTTCATCGATAAGTTGTTCAATGTGGATGAAGCAAATTCGACTAGATTCGTGATTGTTGATCTTCCCTTTATGAATCCGTGCTGGCTTTCATTAATGATGTTTTTAATGTAAAAATTCAAATGGCATGTTAATATTGAATCTAGTAACTTTGCTATTACGCATTGGAGAGCCACACCTCTGTAATTACTAATGTCATTTCTTGATCCACTTTTGAATATCGGTCTCACAAACGATGTTTTCCAACATTGAGGTACTTGCACCGTTTTCATGGATTCACTGAGGATTAGCGTAATTGGTTTCACTAATGTTTCTAGACAATTTTTTATGAATAGGTTTGGAATTCCATCCGGGCCTGAAACCAAGTTATTTGGTAGGTTGTTGATTGCTTGCGTCACTGTTTCTTCAGTTATATCCACTTTTGGAATGTTACTGCATAGATTAATCAGTTCATTTCTATGTTTGTTGTTGGATTCAAACTTATTAACTGCTTCTGGATTATATCTAGAGTAAGCAGTAGAGAAGAATTGAGCAAATAAATTCGCGGTTTCTGATTCGTTGTTGGATTTCTGGTCATTAAACTCCATGACATTCGGTAATTTATCGTTGCATTTGTTCAAGTATTTTACATGTTTGTAAATGTTTAATGGATCATCGGTTATCATTTGTTCCATCTCAATTGTGTAATCGTTATAGGCCTTTCTGACCCTTCGATTATATTCAGTTCGCTTCATCGAAAATTCCATGTTTGCCTCTGTTGACCATTTTCTCTTAGACCGTAATTTATTCAGTCTATTTTTCAAATTAATAAGTTGTGGGTTGAACCATTTGGGGTGTGATGATGATTTATGCGCTTTGGTCTGAACATGTTTCTTGATAACTGAATCAATTTCTTCATAAAACTTATCTACTTTATCATTAAATGGTATCTTTGAAAGTTGAAGTAAAGCATTCCACTCTATGCATGCAAGTGATTCATTGATGTTTGCATAGTTGGCTGATTGAAAATCAAGGAATGTAAGGCATCTTCAATTCTATCATTGGTCTTGATGTATTCTAGAATTGTCAGCTGAGTGGCTGGGTGGTGACACTCAATTTTCAATAATTGATCAATACATACATCACATTTTATCAAGTCGGTGTCGTTTGTCCAAACCAAATCCAATAGTCGGTTGTTTGTATTGTAATATTTATTGATTTGATGTAGTCCAAGTTCATGACACGAATCAATAATTGTGGTTTGCTCTTTGCTGGTTGCATTTAGAGGGAAAGCAATTTGCGGATTGTCTACGTCATCAGTCAGCCATGATAAATCTCTCAAGTTAAAGTCACCAGAATGTATAATTGTATCATTTGCTTTAGCTGTAGATGTAAATGATTTCATTGCATTCATATTTGCTTGGTAGACTGCCAATGGTGAGCCTGGTCTGATGTATGATTCTAATAATAATAAATTAAAATCGCCAAGGTTCACCTGAACGCAAATTAATTCTGTACCAAATGCTTCACCATTTCCTATTAGGTTAGAATTTAATGATTCATGAATTGCAATCAAAACTCCACCGCCACTTTTCTTCTTTTTTGATTGATTACTCTCAGTAAGGCTCGACCTATCACATCTGTATACTTTAAAATCATTCGGGAATACATTTGATGATGGAATTGTGTCATCAAGGTTAGTTTCACATAACATGTAAACCTTAAAAGGAGAAATTAATATATTAGCAAAAAATTCTGGTAATTTGGTACGAAGCCCATTAACATTGTGGCAGTAAATCTTATTGAAACTGTCTAGGCTGTTGCCTCTGCAATATGAACTCTTAGCTGTTAATTTTGTTGTTGGTTTTGCGGTATCTTTCTGGATTTTATTCACTTGCATCTGAAGTGAATTTATTTTATCTATAAATATGTCAATTGTTGAATCATTGATCGGCACCTTATCTAAATTTTGCATTTCTAGTAGCATCATATATTCTAGAACTTCAATTGCATCCGTTTTGTTGTTTATTGAGAAAACTGTTGGTGAAATGGTTGTCTTTGATATGTTGGATAATATTGTGGTTGCCACTGGTTCTGGATTGGTGGTTGAAGTGGTAATTGAAAATGCTGTTGAAATTGTTGCTGGTATTGTGGCTGGAATTGCGGTCGAATAAACTGGTCGGTGTTCATATAATGATAGGGAAAATTTTGATGGTCTTGATAATTGTGTCTAAATATCGGCGTATACGGTACAAAATGATTTGATCGATTGAAACCGTTTATATTTCGATAATTATTCTGCCCGTGAAAATTATTATTATGGTGAACACGGTTATAGTTTCGGTAATTATCAACATTTCGATGGTCAAATCGAGTACCATTATTTTGATTCGGCTTATTTTTATAAAATTTGTCATTTTGTGATGAAAATTTTTGCTGTTGTTGTTGTTGCGGTTGGACTTTTTGCTGCTTTTGTTTTTGTTTTGAATCCATGTTAGTTTTTTTTCTTAATGGTTTTGGTGGTTTTTGAGGTGGAACAAAGGGCACAGCATTAACACCAGATCCCCATAAATCACTATTCATAATAACATCATAATCATCTTTGGTTGATGCATTAATTTTGAACGACACAAAATTGAGTTTATGTTGCTTTTGACTTTTCTTGGTTAAAATTTCAACTGAAAAATTGGTATCGTTAACTAAAGATGTTTTATGTGTGATATATGCAGCTAATTTATCACATGTTGTCGTTGGTTTGCACTTTGAAATATATATGGCAAATTGGTCAGTTTGATTGTTGGTTATGTTACTGGGTAATGCCATTTCTGACAACGATGGCTCTGAACGGGGTGATGACGATGCGTTTTGTTGATGTTGTTGTTGATTATTTGCATTAAAGACTTTTTTGAATTTGTCTGAACACACTTCACAAGTTATGGCAAATGGTGAATCCATTGTGAATGTGTCATTGAATTTTGTTAACATTTCATTGTCATATGTATTTACAATAAATGTTCCATCATGAGCTGATGTCGCCAGACCAAAAATTTTTAATACACTTTTCACAATTTTTTCATTATTTTTCCTTTCTCTCATGCATTGGATATAAACTTGATTCCCGCAATACATGCAATTAAGTTTGAGTTCTGCATATCTTTCACCCTTACAATTGTTTTTCACACAACAATGTGGTTCTGGCATTTTGCATCAACAACAACAATAATGTAAACAATGTGAAATGTTAATGGTTTAATATTGATTTATGAGTTTTTTTTTAAAACAAAATTGGATGAATTCCTATATTTTCAGATAGAAGAGTATTCAAACTTTTGTTTTCAAACAATTTTGCAATTTCATTTTGATTATTCAGCCAGAACTTGGCGGTGACAAATAAATAAATAAATAAATAAATTTGGTACAGAATTAATTTGCGTACAGGTGAACCTTGGCGATTTTAATTTATTCTTAATAGAATCATACATCAGACCAGACTCACCATTGGCAGTATACCAAGCAAAAATGAATGCAATGAAATCATTCACATCTACAGCCAAAGCAAATGATACAATTATAAATTCTGGAGACTTTAACTTAAGCGATTTATTGTGATTACTGTTGATGTCGATAATCCACAAATTGCATTCCCATTAAATGAAAGAAATCACAATAAATCGCTTAAGTTAAAGTCTCCAGAATTTATAATTGTATCACCAGGAAAGAAATCACAATTGTTGATTCGTGCCATGAGCTTGGCTTACATCAAATCAATAAAAATTTCAATATAAACAACCGACTGTTGGATTTGGTTTGGACAAACGACACCAATTTAATAAAATGTGATGTATGTATTGATCAATTATTGAAAATTGAAGTCCACCACCCAGCCATTGAACTAACAATATTAAAATGCATTAAGAAAAATGATAGAGTTGTAAATGTCAAAACATTCCTTGATTTTCAATCAGCAAACTATGCAGATATCAATGAATTGCTTAAATGCATAGATTGGAATGCTACACTTCAAATCTCAAAAGTAATCTTTAATGATAAAATAGACAAGTTTTATGAACAGATTAGCAGTTATCAAGAAAAATATTCAGGTTAAGAAGCTCAAATCATCAACACACCCTAAATGGTTCACTCCACAACTTATTAATTTGAAAAAAAGGGTGAATAAATTGCGATCCAGGAGAATATGGTCAGCGGAGGAAAACAAAGAATTTTTGATTAAGCGGACTGAATATAATCGAAGTGTAAGAAAGTCATACAACGATTATACCATTGAAATGGAACAAATGATAACTGATGAGCCATTAAACTTTTACAAACACGTAAAATACTTGAACAAATCAAATGATAAATTACCAAATACCATGGAATATAATGGACAGAAATCCAACAACGAATCGGAAATCGCTAATTTATTTGCTCAATTCTTCTCTACTGCTTACTCTAGATATAATCCAGATGCAGTGCATAAATTTGAATCCAATAACAAACACAGACACGATTGATTAATCTATGCAGCAGGGAGTAAAATAATGTTAATGTTAATGGTCTGCACCGTACAGCGTTTCTTCGCCAGAGGTGGTTTATTAATAAATTTATGTAAAAAAAGAAAAAAAAATTATATATACATAATGTACAAACTCAATCAATGTCTGCTAGCACCGATCAGTAAATCCATTTACCAACCCTAACGGTTACGGAGTAAAATGCTGCGATTAACTGATTGCAAAATTGATTATTATCACATTTCTCTTCTAAAAGTTTTAAAATATTCAATCAAACGCTTTTTTATGGTATATGTGCTCACGTTGAAATCAACCAGATATTGATCATAATTGAGGATCTTTTTATCAGAAAATTCATTGAATGTATCAAGCATAAAATTCATTGGTTGGTGTTTCTTGTAATTACATTTTTCAAATGGTATTATTAATAGATTACTACTGCGTGTTTGGTAATGTGGTAAACGGAAATTGATATTTTCTAATAAATGACTAGATGATATTTCACCAATGATCAATTTGTGAATAAAAACTACTTGAGCAACTGTTCTCCGCTCTTTCAAGGTGATCAGATGTAGTAACATTAGCCTATTTTCATACTTTGGTAGGTGGAATCTATCCGGCCATTTTAATTTCCGTAGAGCATAAAGTAAGAATTGTTTCTGGATTGATTCTATTCTTTTGGTCTGTCCTTTCATGTATGGGTTCCAAACTTGCGATCCGTATTCAATTATTGGTAATACAAAGGTATAAAAGAGCAATCGGATAGTCCACGGATCCTTGAAATCACGACCAAATCTTTTAATCCATGCTAGTCTTGATTTGGCTTTTGCTATGATGTATTCAATGTGTGATTTGAAATTCAGTTGATTATCAAGAATGACTCCCAAGTCTTTGATTTCATTGACTCTCTGGATGACTTCATTTCCAATGATATAGTTATGATTAATTGTTGTACCCATTCGGTGAAACCTCATAATTTTGGTCTTTTTAACATTCAATCTAAGATCGTTACTACTGAAAAAGCCAGAAATGTTTTCCAAGTCGTTTTGTAATATCAAGCAATCGTTTTCAGATTCAATATGTTTGGATAGTCTAACATCATCTGCAAATGAAAGTAATGTAGAATTTTCAACATAATATGATAATTCAATGATGAATAATAAAAACAATGTTGCACCAATTGGGTAGCCTTGACATGTACCAGAAGTAACGTCAATCGGGATTGATTTCGTATTACCGATTTTGACTATTTGTTTCCTACCATTAAGATATGATTCAATCCATCTTAGAATCTCATGCATCAAACCCATAACGTTGAGTTTGTGGATCAGTAGATCAGTATTTACGGAATCAAAAGCCTTTGCTAGATCAATATAGATTGCATCAGTTTGAGTGTTCATCGATAAGTTGTTCAATGTGGATGAAGCAAATTCGACCAGATTCGTGATTGTTGATCTTCCCTTTATGAATCCGTGCTGGCTTTCATTAATGATGTTTTTAATGTAAAAATTCAAATGGCATGTTAATATTGAATCTAGTAACTTTGCTATTACGCATTGAAGAGCCACACCTCTGTAATTACTAATGTCATTTCTTGATCCACTTTTGAATATCGGTCTCACAAACGATGTTTTCCAACATTGAGGTACTTGCGCCGTTTTCATGGATTCACTGAGGATTTGCGTAATTGGTTTCACTAATGTTTCTAGACAATTTTTTATGAATAGGTTTGGAATTCCATCCGGGCCTGAAACCAAGTTATTTGGTAGGTTGTTGATTGCTTGCGTCACTGTTTCTTCAGTTATATTCACTTTTGGAATGTTACTGCATAGATTAATCAGTTCATTTCTATGTTTGTTGTTGGGTTCAAACTTATTAACTGATTCTGGATTATATCTAGAGTAAGCAGTAGAGAAGAATTGAGCAAATAAATTCGCGGTTTCTGATTCGTTGTTGGATTTCTGGTCATTAAACTCCATGACATTCGGTAATTTGTCGTTGCATTTGTTCAAGTATTTTACATGTTTGTAAAAGTTTAATGGATCATCGGTTATCATTTGTTCCATCTCAATTGTATAATCGTTATAGGCCTTTCTGACACTTCGATTATATTCAGTTCGCTTCATCGAAAATTCCATGTTTGCCTCTGTTGACCATTTTCTCTTAGACCGTAATTTATTCAGTCTATTTTTCAAATTAATAAGTTGTGGGTTAAACCATTTGGGGTGTGATGATGATTTATGCGCTTTGGTCTGAACATGTTTCTTGATAACTGAATCAATTTCTTCATAAAACTTATCTACTTTATCATTAAATGGTATCTTTGAAAGTTGAAGTAAAGCATTCCACTCTATGCATGCAAGTGATTCATTGATGTTTGCATAGTTGGCTGATTGAAAATCAAGGAATGTATTGGCATCTTCAATTCTATCATTGGTCTTGATGTATTCTAGAATTGTCAGCTGAGTGTCTGGGTGGTGACACTCAATTTTCAATAATTGATCAATACATACATCACATTTTATCAAGTCGGTGTCGTTTGTCCAAACCAAATCCAATAATCGGTTGTTTGTATTGTAATATTTATTGATTTGATGTAGTCCAAGTTCATGACACGAATCAATAATTGTGGTTTGCTCTTTGCTGGTTGCATTTAGAAGGAAAGCAATTTGTGGATTGTCTACGTCATTAGTCAGCAATGATAAATCTCTCAAGTTAAAGTCACCAGAATGTATAATTGTATCATTTGCTTTAGCTGTAGATGTAAATGATTTCATTGCATTCATATTTGCTTGGTAGACTGCCAATGGTGAGCCTGGTCTGATGTATGATTCTAATAATAATAAATTAAAATCGCCAAGGTTCACCTGAACGCAAATTAATTCTGTACCAAATGCTTCACCATTTCCTATTAGGTTAGAATTTAATGATTCATGAATTGCAATCAAAACTCCACCGCCACTTTTCTTCTTTTTTGATTGATTACTCTCAGTAAGGGTCGACCTATCACATCTGTATACATTAAAATCATTCGGGAATACATTTGATGATGGAATTGTGTCATCAAGGTTAGTTTCACATAACATGTAAACCTTAAAAGGAGAAATTAATATATTAGCAAAAAAATCTGGTAATTTGGTACGAAGCCCATTAACATGGTGGCAGTAAATCTTATTGAAACTGTCTAGGCTGTTGCCTCTGCAATATGAACTCTTAGCTGTTAATTTTGTTGTTGGTTTTGCGGTATCTTTCTGGATTTTATTCACTTGCATCTGAAGTGAATTTATTTTATCTATAAATATGTCAATTGTTGAATCATTGATCGGCACCTTATCTAAATTTTACATTTCTAGTAGCATCATATATTCTAAAATTTCAATTGCATCCGTTTTGTTGTTTATTGAGTAAACTGGTGGTGAAATGGTTGTCTTTGATATGTTGGATGATATTGTGGTTGCCACTGGTTCTGGATTGGTGGTTGAAGTGGTAATTGAAAATGCTGTTGAAATTGTTGCTGGTATTGTGGCTGGAATTGCGGTCGAATAAACTGGTCGGTGTTCATATAATGATAGGGAAAATTTTGATGGTCTTGATAATTGTGTCTAAATATCGGCGTATACGGTACAAAATGATTTGATCGATTGAAACCGTTTATATTTCGATATTTATTCTGCCCGTGAAAATTATTATTATGGTGAACACGGTTATAGTTTCGGTAATTATCAACATTTCGATGGTCAAATCGAGTACCATTATTTTGATTCGGCTTATTTTTATAAAATTTGTCATTTTGGCAGATAACGGGCAGCTCTTACCATTTTGGGCAGTTCTAGACTGAAAATGGGTAGTTCTAATCGAGATTTTGGGCAGTTGACTTTTCATCAAAAATATATCGATTTTTTCACCAATTTCCTTTAAACAATACGATATAAGTTGATAATAGATATAAGCAATAATAACATTCGTTTGAATATTGTTTACAATACATATTATTGCTTTCATTCTCTTTGAATACACAATATTTCATTATATACATCTAATATTAGGGCAAGAGAGAATTTCCCACTTGGAAGCTAGAGCATAGCACGATGCATTTTCTTTGGAGTAACGTAGGTTGGGTATAAAAATGACTAATAAATGGCACCGACACGTACACTTGGAAGCTAGAGCATAGCACGATGCATTTTCTTTGGAGTAACGTAGGTTGGGTATAAAAATGACTAATAAATGGCACCGACACGTACACGAAATAATAGTCCAATTGTGTTCAGAGTTACTTTTGTACTCATGGAGAGTTTTGGAGTAATGGGCACACTTTTTCATTTACTTCTAGTACAAAAAATAACTATAAGTCCACTGCGAAAATTCTCGTTTTCTGACCAAAAGTGCTGGAACAAAGTAATATTACTTTTCTGCACATAGCATGTGCTTATGAAAAGTATTGGTTTTGACTCGAAAAATAATCTCCAACCCGCTTGAGTAGATAATTCCCACCCGGTTTCAAATTTTGACCAGGATCTCTTTTCGGCATGGGAAATATTCCATATTTAAAGCAATAGCCAATTTGTTCGAATTTATCGCGATGTTCCCTATTTAATTTGAACCATATCGATGTATTAGTTTCAGAGCGAGGTGCACATGGTAGTAATTTTTATGTAAAATCTAGTCTGCACATTTTGGACTCTCCTGGCCATATTTCTCAATGAAAATGCATACAATTTGTGTCGTAGGAAAAATATTTTGGTCTACTTGAGATCTGGTAATCGAAACCACGACAAAAAATGCATCTAGACACTGTAAAATCGTCAAAAATGAACATTCATTGAAATATTGATGACGAAATTCTGAGAAAATCAAAATGTAACATGAACGTATCTCAAGGAATCAGTACTATATCGCATAATAAAGATGGCCAACTTGTGTGGATATGCCACAGGATATTTTGTAATAATAATTGGCCATGTGCAGTGGCCGTTTCGAAGCGACATGTACTCAATTGCCCAAGAACTTTGCCCGTTGCCCATACACTCATGAACAAAATCACACCATATCTCACACATTTTCTACACCATTAGTAGAGATAGCATCGAGTTATTGCACATTGTATTATTATACAAAATAAATGAAATGGACCCCTTGGTCCGAGGGGTGCAATTACCCCATCCCTGAGCGATGGTTACCCCTCTAGGATTTTGAACGGCTTTACAATAGATAGAATCGATTTTCAAAAGTGATGACCTTTTTTTTAGGTCTTCAACTTTTTCTGAGTATCAGTTTACACTTGATAGAATGGACTTTAAAAAAATTCTTTGCTAGGGTTTTTTGGCGAAAATTCTTGGTTTTTGGGCAGTTCTAAAAATTTCTTATTTTACTCTCTGCTGCAGTAACATTCCAAAAGTTGAAATAACTGAAGAAACAGTGACGCAAGTAATCAACAACCTACCAAATAACTTGGTTTCAGGCCCAGATGGAATTCCGAACTTATTCTTAAAAAGTTGTATAGAATCATGCTTGAATCAAAAGATTTGGTCGTGATTTCAAGGATCCGTGGACCATTCGATTGCTCTTTCATGTATTACCAATACTTGAATATGGTTCACAAGTTTGGAACCCATACATGAAGGGTCAGATCAGAAGAATCGAATCCATCCAGAAACAATTTTTACTTTATGCTCTTCGAAAATTAAAATGGCCAAATAAATTCCACCGGCCAAAGTATAAAGATAGGCTGATGCTGCTTCAGTTGATAACTTTGGCAGAAAGAAGAATGGTGGCTCAAGTTTTTATTCACAAATTGATCATTGGTGAAATATCATCTAGTCATTTACTGGAAAATATTGTATTTCGTTTACCTCATTACCAAACTCGCAGTAGTAAAAAGTGCCAACAAAAATAAAAACAAAATAGTGCCATTGGAAAAGTGTAATTATAGAAAATATCAGCCAATGAATTTTATGCTTGATACATTCAATGAATTTTCTGATAAAAAGATTTCCAATTGATATTTGTTGTTTTTTAATTAAGATTTGTTGTTTGTCGATAGTAACCCGGGACTCCGTAGAAGCATGGACTTGCCGGTGTTTACGCGGGACTCGGGAAAATTTAGCCCCTACGAAGTATGGCACACCCCTTCATCAGTCAAACTCTAATGATGTGGTTTTAGTGAGGTTTTCCACGACACAAATTGTCCTCACACACGAAACATTAATCATGGGATGACTAATTTCGAACTACTCAAAATGACCAAGTCACGTATTGTGATATTTTTTCGACTATTTTACTTAAGCTGTGATATATCTTTAACGTAGCGTCCTTTTGACTATATAATTCTTTTAGATTATGCATATGTGCCTTAGTTTTCTTATATTTCTGTTCTTTTTGACAGTAAATGGCTCAAATATTGTATTATACGTTTCTCATTGATGTATCGGGACTAAATCCCTTGTTTCGAAAAAATCAGGTTTTTTCAAGGAGGCTTCGCTAACTTGTTTTCCTGTAACTGTACTAATTATTCAGCCAGAACTTGGCGGTGACAAATAAATAAATAAATATGTATAGTTAAATTAGAGTTGGAAAATAGGTTAACTGATCGGTGCTAGCAAACATTGATTATAAATGAATTTCTACATTTTTTATTTTATCAATGTCTTTTTGCGCCCGAACGCCTGTTACTTAAACTCAATGAAGATCTTCCGTTGTCAACAATTTGCTTATTGATTTATCCATTTTTGGGTCTTGGGTCAAGCAGATAAAATCGTCATTTCTAAAACTGAAAATAATATTTTTTTAAAATTATAACACCAATAAATACTTAAGAAAAATGAAACTAAATAATCGGATATTTAAAAATGAATCTTGAAAATAGCGACACAAAACTGAATCAAATGAAATGAACATATGGTATTTCTATTTGTTTCACTTATGCGTATCACTTTTTCGTATATTCATTTACAAATATGCTATAATTTTGTTTCACTTTTCGGTATGTGTGTTTTACGTTTCAATTTTGCATACTCTGATATTCATACATCCTTTCATTCTAATGTTTCATCTAGCAATATTTTCCGAACCTGAAAGCCTATAAAAATATAATCCAAAGATTATGAGAACGATATGAAATGTAATTCAAACTATTCAAACTTACTTTATGCAGCTCAAAATATTCGGCATGATTCATGTGATGACGAGAAAAAAAACGATACTAAAAAAAATATTTCGTTTTTACTTCGTCGTCACCTGTAATAATACCACTTTTTTGAGTTCATATTGCTGGATTTCATTTTCGCGCGACCATCTCTATAATCTATATTTGCAATCAACTATTTATTTTTAAGAAAATATTGGTTATCGTTGCTTATAAATAAGTTCCAATTGAGACTTACTTACCCAAATTACAATCCATAGAAGGGAGACAATATAAATATTATTTATAAATTATATTACCATCAGATAATTTATATATTAACTTAAGAATTCCTAGGTCATAATATGTTTTTCATGAATGTAGAGTACGACTCTGTTTCATAATTATATTTGCGTACTAAATTACAATACCCAACTTCATAAAATTAAAAGAATGTTTTTTGAAAAGTAATGAATGAAAAAAAAACACATTATTGGGTGAGGGCCAATCTATTCTGATTGGAGTGAAATAAACGCTATTTAGGTTACCAAAATTTGTTTTGATCCATTTTGCTAGAGAAAATTACTTTTTTCATCAAAATGATTGATGATTCTTCAAATCTCGGTAAACTGGTTGACTGCAAAAATGCAACATACTAGTATCTGTAAACATATTTCAAATACGTTTGCAGCTCTATATGACTATCTCATTCATTTGTTTTCAGAAGTATGTCTGTATAACTATCTGTCTCCGTTTAGTACTTCAATTCAAAGACATGTATATTTACGCATTTGTGTGCATGTAAGTGAAGACTGTTTCGTTTTTATGTTGGAGGAAATACATTTACAAACAGCTAAAACACCAAATCATTTGAGTACGGTTTTTTGTTGTGTAATAAATTCAGTCGCAAGATTAATTCTATACAAAAAGGTTTTGATAAATAGAAACATTTATTTTTGTGATTTGACAGTAGTTTGATATTTAAAACATGATTGTGAATGAATTTGTGATGGAATATGGAATTTAAACAAACAAATTAAAACTGATTTTGACCATACCGTGAAGTGATTAGGATATTAGAAATCAGTATTGCATTCATATGTATGTGCATAATATAAGCATAATTTTAATTTGTTTCCGTTTAATTGACAATTTCAAACGATGAATGTTACATACAAATGATAAGAAGAGTTTATGGAGCATATCCCAGTTTGGATTCATTTTCATATAGGTGGAAATAGTTATCTCAAAAAAATTGTATAGAAGAGCGTATGTAAATACATTACACTCGAATCGACTAGATATACCAATTTTCGTATTCTACTACCACGGTCATTTATTTTACATTAATGTTTGTACGCAAGACTAAAGTAACATGACACATTGGCATTAAAATAAACTGAGTTCATAATGTTGAACACCGATATCATGTCAGGCCAGAAAAAACATTTATACAAATAAATTTGACATGAAAAAAATGGAGTTTTTACTCAACAATTTTCGCATTCTTATTAGTGTACAATACTATGAAAAAGCTGTTTTAATACTAAAATGTCAATAATGTATTTTGATCAAGAGCCATAGATGAGGTGCGAACTTCCAATCATCTATATAAGTATCTTCCGAAAATGATGATATTTATGTCGCAATATTCTGTATGGAAATGTGTACAGTGAAAAATGGTGTTTAAGGTTTACATTTTTAAAGGTATGGCATATATAACATCACGAACATCGAGCATAAAGAAAGGTTCATGTATAAATAACGAAATATTTTGATAAACTCTGAAAAACACCTGAAAGCGAATGTATAGATAATGATTTCAACGATGAATTGATAAAATAATAAAATATACTCTCACCGATATCAGTTCTACTAATCATAATAAGTTATTCAATTTTTTTTCAGAAAATTCATGTTATTATTAATCAACAGTTTTTTGTCATCATGATAATTTCAGATCATAATGTTATTTCTAATAATATTAGTGTCTAATGCTGTCAGGATTGGATTCCATTGTTTTAAGAATATCGGTACATATATCGGAATCTCAGCGAGTACAATGAGTGTTTTATTATCAAAAATCTAATCGATATTGTGAGTTCTGTCCCAAAAATTTATTTGGATTGCGTTTCTCATTCCACGAACATATATCTTATAATGCACATATTTTTGAAAATACTACATCACATACATCGAATATGCAATAACACAGAAAATGGTGGTTTTTGGCCTTGGCCTTGAAATTCTGGTACTATTTCAGAGGTAGTAGTTTTGAAAAGAACTGAATATCATATTCATTCCAAATAAAGATTTGATCTAGTAAGGTTAATGAAATTCAGTTTCAATTTGAGGCAATCAAAGCTCATAGTGTCAGAACAATCTCAGAATCCAGATTTGAAACTAAAATTGATTTATGAACTTACTTCGAAAGAATAAAAAGCAGAATTCACAAGAAAACTACCTAATCGAAAACAGAATATTCTTTAAGGTCGTTTCATTTAGGTACAGAATTCTTAACTGATAACATTTAAAATTTCCGTTCGGACCACACGCATGGGCACAACCGTCGAACGAACACTTTTTTGAAGGATCGTATCGTTCTTCTTATATTGAAAAAGGTGCACTATGTAAGAGTGAGCAAAATCTTAACCTTCCGTGGAATACATGGGTCTGGCAAGGCCCTTTTCATTTGTAATTAAGATTTAAATATATTTCTAATTGAGCTAGCGAATTGAAATTTTGGGACTTCTCCTAAAATTGCATAGACTATCATACAAAAAAAATAATTTGAATTAAATTCGTAATCCTGACTTGCATTGATATGAAATTCGGTTTTTCTGACATTTGGACCAGTCAAGAGAGAATGAAATGACTACTGCACAACAACAAAACATCGTGCGACAAAATAAATTTTGCGATTTGAGACAACTTTCTTGAGATATATTCATATCAAACTTCGATTTTCCAAGCATTTCGTACATTTTCACAACTGTTCATATATCATGAATTTTTAACAGGAAGATATGTTTTGTGCATTGTTCGGATATGTTAAACATCAAGAGGACTTCAATATCGTTCAAACGACGCAACTTGCATGAAGTTTCATTGAAAAATGCGGCCAGGAAAGATAAAAATGCGAAAATCAGTTTTTGTGTAAAAATGTACTGAAAACCCGACTCACGTTCACTTGAATGGACGTCGCTCCGGAACGGCTATACCAATATGGCTCAAATTCAATAGGAAACAGCAGGTAATAATTCTGAACAAATGTGCTTTTGTCACTTAAGGATTTGAGACTCGGTTCGAGAGTTATCGTGTTTACGTATGCGCATTTTCTTCACTTTTCATGCAAAATAGCCTGAAAAATGATGAATTTACAACTGTAATGGCGAGTTGGGAAGATTGTTGCAAACTAGTGCGTTTTTCGACCACAACACGAACTTGTATCGTTCCAAATCATTAGGCAATCGATTCCTTAGCGAAAATTGGTCAGATAAGGTTAAACGCAAGACTTTCTATGTTGATTTAGCGACTCTTGTTGTGGGCTATATGACATTAAGTTGACCATTCGCGTGTTTTCGAAAAATACACAACTTTGGGCGCCTATAACTGCCGAAATATTCATCGTAGAAATATCATATGCACATCAAATCGGATTAATTTGAGCCACATAAACTGGAAATGTCATCAAAAGATGTAAAATATAATTTGTTTTTGAACTTTCAGTCAAAAAACGGGAATTTTCACCTCAGAGCGCCGATTTTTGAGATTTGATGCAATAAAAGTACACGATCTACATAGCCCATAGTTAGAGTACGAAAATAACTCTTATAAAGTTTGAACACAATCGGACTATTATTACATGCACAGATCGGCAAAAAATTTGAATTTTCCCTCAAAATCGTTGATTTCCGACCTTGAAAATCCTGGGGATCAGTCGGCGCCACTAAACGTCTACCGATTGAGCTAAAAATTTGCAGGGACCATTTTTTTACCCAACCTCCATAGAAAATGCATCAGGCCAGGCTCTCGCTTCCAAGTGGTTAATTCCCTCCCGCCATAATGCGATACGGCTTATTTTAGACGAGGTTCATGGCCAATAACCCTGAAAATATTGCAAATTGAGCAGATGGTCAAAATGTGGCGAGAAAATGACCAGAAAGTGGGCGTTTTTCAGTTTTTGGCCAAGAATGGCCTCCCAATGGTGCAGATCATTAACATTTAAAATTCAAATGGGTGTCTTTGAGAATTTATCTCAATACCTTTCCCACGATGTGCGTAAGTATAAATTGATAGATGGGGGCGCCTCGAATAAATTTCGAATGGCCATAACTTCTCAACGTATGATCCGAACTCAATGTTTGGGGTGTCGTTGGATTTATATTGACACGTAAAAACATAAAATATCAAGTCCAAAAATTTTTATGTCGCGCTCGCTTGAATTTCATTGAATCATCAATTCCAAAATCACCTTAAAGTGATCAACACCGAAGCAATTATGTAGCTGAAATACGCAATTCGTTTGCGATCGAAATGGAAAATGTTTCGTTGCGAATCATTTTCTAATTCATTTAAGATTTTCGTTCGCGACCAAAAATGGAATTTGCTTCGACCTACAAAAGTGCCATAGCGAACGAAATTCCAACAACCCATGTTCTCGGGCCCTTCATGCCGAAATATCATGGAATATGAACAGTTGTGAAAATGTGCGAATTTCTTAGAAAATCGAAATTTGATGTGTCTTCATCTCTCAAATCGCAAAATATATTTTGTTGCACGATGTTTTGTGTTGAAAATTAGTCATATTGCAGTAGTAAATTCATTGATTTCTCCCTTGATTGGTCCAAATTTCAGAAAAACAGAATGCAGAAAAATCAAAATTACGAATGTAATTCAATTTATTTTTATGTGCAATAGGGCGGGAGGAAATTAACCACTTGGAAGCGAGAGCCTGGCCTGATGCATTTTCTATGAAGGTTGGGTAAAAAAATGGTCCCTGCAAATTTTTAGCTCAATCGGTAGACGATTAGTGGCGCCGACTGATCCCCAGGATTTTCAAGGTCGGAAATCAACGATTTTGAGGGAAAATTCAAATTTTTTGCCGATCTGTGCATGTAATAATAGTCCGATTGTGTTCAAACTTTATAAGAGTTATTTTTGTACTCTAATTATGGGCTATGCAGAGTTTGAGTGTAATTGGTACACTCTTTCGTGTACTTTTATTGCATCAAATCTCAAAAATCGGCGCTCTGAGGTGAAAATTCCCGTTTTTTGACTGAAAGTTCAAATACAAATTATATTTTACATCTTTTGATGACATTTCCAGTTTATGTGGCTCAAATTAATCCGATTTGATGTGCATATGATATTTCTACGATGAATATTTCGGCAGTTATAGGCGCGCAAAGTTGTGTATTTTTCGAAAACACGCGAATGGTCAACTTAATGTCATATAGCCCACAACAAGAGTCGCTAAATCAACATAGAAAGTCTTGCGTTTAACCTTATCTGACCAATTTTCGCTAAGGAATCGATTGCCTAATGATTTGGAACGATACAAGTTCGTGTTGTGGTCGAAAAACGCACTAGTTTGCAACAATCTTCCCAACTCGCCATTACAGTTGTAAATTCATCATTTTTCAGGCTATTTTGCATGAAAAGTGAAGTAAATGCGAATTCATTTCAGATTATTTTTATTTATCATGTCAAAAATGTATCTATAAATGATACGATAGCTAATAATTTTATATTTTCTTCACCTTTCATGCAAAATAGCCTGAAAAATGATGAATTTACATCATTAATCGGATTAATTTGAGCCACATAAACTGGAAATGTCATCAAAAGATGTAAAATATAATTTGTTTTTGAACTTTCAGTCAAAAAACGGGAATTTTCACCTCAGAGCGCCGATTTTTGAGATTTGAAAAAAAAATACTTTCCAATAAAAGTACACGAAAGAGTGTACCAATTACACTCAAACTCTGCATAGCCCATAATTGGAGTACAAAAATAACTCTTATAAAGTTTGAACACAATCGGACTATTATTACATGCACAGATCGGCAAAAATTTTGAATTTTCCCTCAAAATCGTTGATTTCCGACCTTGAAAATCCTGGGGATCAGTCGGCGCCACTAAACGTCTACCGATTGAGCTAAAAATTTGCAGGGACCATTTTTTTACCCAACCTCCATAGAAAATGCATCAGGCCAGGCTCTCGCTTCCAAGTGGTTAATTCCCTCCCGCCCTAATGTGCAATCATTATATTATGAAAATGATTCTTTGAGCTTCTTCAAATAGAAATTGCACAATTGATTGGCTGCAATTTCAACGATCATTATTGTCATATCAATCAGAGCAAACTTTTTCCGCCTCGAGCGTGGACCATTTCATTTTCCGATTAATCTACGCACAAATGTTTGATCTACTTTCCACTTTGGTCTCTACTCTACTTGAGATCAATCAACTTGTGTTGATCTGAACGCCTTGAACGCAGAGAACAGAACGAATATAACGATTCATTTTTGTTACAGCGCACACACGCACAAAGAGGAAAAGAAGAAGAAGAAGAAGAAGAAGAAGCTGCACACAGTCGTTTATGCTCAACCATTTCTAAACGTTTCCTTCGTTTCGTTATGTTTTTATATCGATTGTAACATTACACATGTGTCGTGTTCTTTCGGGTTTACATGCGAATTCGCATAACGTTTCTCATCTTCGCGGACAATGTCTTGTCCGGACACATGTTGTCCGTCTGCCAGCTCTGTTTAAAGCATCATTCGCACTTCTGAAAGTCTCATCTGACTCCAACTTGAATTGTTCCAATCGTGATTGTTGTTCGGTCACAAATAAATTCGAATCATGTGAGATTGTTTCAATAGATTTCATTTTTAATTCGAATTCACTTCGTGCGATAATTAGTCCTGATTTGTCGTTATCATTAATTGAAATTGATGTTGAAGCACCTTGTGTCAATTTCAATTGTTCAATCGCTCCATTTTTATTTTTGATATGGTCTTCTAGTTCTTTATTTTCTTTCTTAAATGTTTTCACTTCATTCTTTACTTCCTTAATTTTTTTATCCCAATCTTTGTTTTCAGTTTCAAATTTCATTTTTAAATCGATAAATGGGATTTTCATCGATCATTTGTTTTTGAATATTGAAGGCAATAAGTTCGATTAACTCAATACTTTGCCCTAAAAAAATACATTTTCTTTAAATATTTATCTTAAATATTTCGACCCAAGTCGAAGTTCAAGTGCAAAAACAAAGCACATTTTACATCTTTCGATGACATTTCCTGTTAATTTGGTTCAAATCCGATTTGATGTGCATATGATATTTCTACGATGAATATTTTGGTAGTTATAGGCGACCAAAGTAGTGTTCCTCTCGAATATGCGCGAATGGTCGAATTAATGTCATATAGCCCACAGTAGGAGTTCCTAAACCAACATAGAAATACTTGCATTTGACCTTATCTGACCAATTTTTGCCGAGCAATCGATTGCCGACTGATTTGGAACGATAAAAATCCGTTTTGTAGTCGAAAAACGTCTTAGAAAGAAAATCATCGATTTACAGGTTATTTTGCATGAAAAGAGAAAGAAAAATCCCCAATTGTTTGTGATCGTGTCATTTGTAGATACATATTCGACAACTTAAGTGCAAAAACGAGCTCAAATATGAAAAAATGTGTTTTTTGCTATTGTTGGCCCTTTCTTCGCATTTTTCGTCATATTTGGAGTGAAAATCCATTATTTTCTTAATTCCGGTGTGTGAATCAAAGGTATAACACTATATTTGAGACATAAAGTCAAAATCCTCCAACATAAACCAAGCTCAAATGGCTTTAAAACTGACTAAAAATGTGAATTTTGGCCAAAATCAGCAATTCTTGGTCAAGTACCGATTTACAGGGGTCATTTTTATACCTAACCTCCATGAAAATGCATCGTACCGATTGAAATTTGACAAAAGTCGAAATGCTCATTAGAGTAGTCTAGTCACAAAATCGATTTTGTTTGAAATTGCGTGTATATATAGGCTTGAGGCATTGTACTAATATGCATGCATTGTAGTTGCTTGCGTCACTCGCGTGGACTACCGTCCACAGAGATAGTTTATAGTTGTAAAAAGAAAAAAATGCAAAGAAATAATTGATTTATTTGAAAAATATTCAAAAAAATGTAAGTGAGACCATAATTACTTCATTCCCTGTATATTCCAGATACTCGATGGCATGTGTTTTGTTGTTTATTGAGTATATTGGTGGTGAACACTTATTGATCGAAAAAAAAAATGGGTTTCAGGGAGAATTCCGATGTCCAGAATCTTTGGAAAAATTGTCTTTACCTAATTATGAAACACCCTGTATAGACTTTTCAAACAGAAAATATGAATTCACTCCAAAATTGCATTCATTCAGCTTTTTCAATGTAATTAGTCGACTGGAGATCCTCCTAGATACGAACCTGTGAACGAATATGTAAAAATATATGAAATGCACTGTGTTAAACTAAAACTGTTAATTGGGAACATCCATGAGCTCTGTAAAAAATATGTGCATGAATGTTAATTTGAATATATTTATTTTCACTTTTCATTCAAGATATTGACTTGAGGATGCAACAAATGAGTGATAAAATTGTGTGATTGGACACTACCAGAAATAATATGTCAAAAGATGAAAAAATGTTAAAATGTTTTAAAACTAAAGAACTTCGGATAAATGCTGTGCTGTAACACTAAGTATAATCTTATAGTATATATGGAAAACATATTGCAAAAAGACAATAGTGATTTGACAGATAATCAGAATAAAGCATTCGACAATGTCTCTTCGAGAACAACCAAACAACAACGGTAGTCCACAGCATGAGAATATTTTTTCGTTACATCGATCTGTTACGATTGTAACCCCACAGAGATCCAATTCCTTAGATTATTTAAACTTCGAAGAGAAACGCCAACTAATTGCTTCAACGCTGTCATTATCGGAAATATTACATTGCGGTTCTGCCGCTGCTCAGACTGCAAAGGAAATTGCTGAAAATACAGTTATTGGTAAGTAAAACGTTCAGTCCTTAACAATAATTGTACAGATAACAAATAATACAATAATTGCACCAACGGACGCATTATGGTGCACAACCAAATTAAAAAAAATAACAATTCATGCATTGGCATGGCAAATTATTGGCACTGGGCACCACGTTCTCGTACAAATGTTCAAATGACGACGCCAGCGCCATGTACATTGCCTTTGATTTCTATCGAAAAAATTTAATTTGATAGTACACCGCTTTTCACGTCCCTACCATGCTGGGCACCTTACTAAATCATAAAAGCCGGAAATAAGCTATTGATAGATATACATGCGCGAGGGAGGTAAAATTTAGTATTCATGGGAAAATGTGGAATTTGAGGATACCAAATTTGGACCCAACTTTTATGGAAAAAAAAATCACAAAACGATACATATGCTTTACACTTGGTTCAAATGAAGCAAAAAAACGGTATTATGCTTATTATATTCACTTAATTCATAATAAGCAATACTGTGAAAAAAACAAACATGAAAAAATAGACTTCCGAATATAAATTTATTTTCTCCACCCCCTGAAACTTCGATATATATTCCGGATCCATCTTCAAAACCTTGATATTACACAATTTTTCTCATTTAATTCTTCAGTGTAATTGTTTATTTATTTTATTTTTAAATCAATAGGCAAAAAGCAGCAGAATGGCGCTGTCATAAGAACAAATAGTCTGGGTTCATGTACAAGATCTCCACCACTTGAACGAAAGAGTAAATTTAGTGCATTGGGTCGATTTTTTAAGCCTTGGAAATGGCGAAGAAAAAAAAAGAGTGAAAAATTTGAAGCAGCATCAAAGTGTAAGTACAATCAAATAAAAAACCACTTGGAGCGGTAAATATTCGTGCCGCAAGCAAAATCGGTACAAAAAATTATTATTTCATTATCATCGATTCACTTTTGCACAGAAATTTCAATAGAGAAATTTACACATTACATTTAAAAATATCAGTAATTTTTTGTACTGATTTTGCTTGCGGCACGAGTATTCACCGCGCCAAGTGGTTTTTTATTTGATATCAATCATTTTGTATTGAGATTTTTTTTAGTAATTTTTGAAATTTCAGTCCTAGAGTAAATGTTCTTTGAGGGTTCTTTTTCCAAGACGCACGATTACAATCATAACACAATCTTCTCCATACTACAATATAATTGTATTGTTTGACATTTTTTTGCGGTAGTTCTCATGTTATGGGGTGAAAAATTAATTTTTGTTCGATTTTGGTGTGTTTTTTTAGCTTTTGAACTCAAAATCGTGAAAAGTAGACATTTTAGAGCATTGACATCTGAAAAACTATTGTCTCCTTTGAGTCAGAGCATACTATAATCACAATTAAATGATATTTTTGGCGTTATTTATCATGCTTTTGGATTAAAAACGGCATTTTTGGTCAATTTTAGGGTGTTTTTTCACACACTTCAAACCGAAATATCTCGAAAAAACGAATTTCCAGATATAACGCATATGCACCATGTTTCACATATTTTTACGCTAGAATCGTGGAAATTATGAAAAAAATCGTTGGGAGTTTTTTCGAGAAAATTTCAAATGTGTGTCGGACCGATATGCAACTTTTCAGTTTTCGGCAGAAAACTTCGCAATTAGGATATTTATTCGGATTTTTTGAATGCAGTTTGAAAGCTGACCTCAATACATTTCAAATGATACCCATGCTGTTTCTATATATTTAGTGGTTTGGGAGGGGTGACATTTGGGAGTTAGGGGCAATTTTTCAAGTTTAAAGACCTCCCCTGGTCATGGGGGCCACCAGATCGAAAAGTTGTGGAACAAAAAATTCTTAGTTTTACAATCCTAATATCTCCAGTGAATATCGTTGAAATATCTCACAGGTACAAACAGACAAACAAACGCCCCTTTTCATCATTTTGGGGGGTGGGGGTAAAATTTTTGATAATGTCATAACTTTTGACCGGGTCAACCGATTTTGATGGGTATCGTTGGATTTGTATTCAGAATTAGAATCAAACTTAAACGTATTTCAAGCGATTATGGTGGAAAAACTGAAATTTAGGTTATGGGAGGTCAAATTTCAAGTTTTATACTCTTTTCTCCTCTATTTCCCTAGACCTTTCCAATGATACTCAGCTCATTTTGATCGGTAATATGGTTTGAAAGTTCGAAACTGCGTGTATATATAGGCTTGTGACATTGCACTAATATGCATGCATAGTAGTTGCTTGCGTCACTCGCGTGGACTACCGTCCACTGTGATATTAATTGTGGATTCAAATCAAATAAACAATTTCTGAACGAGGTAAAAATCGAGTGACAATAGCAAAATGCAAAATACAAAATTTGTGGTATGAAATTTTTGATATGAATTGTTCAGTGCATTATTGCGTTCGGAGCGTTGCTGAAATTGTGAAAACAAATCGCAACGCACCGAACGCACAAATGCACTGAAAAATTGTTTACAAAATTCAAATAACTTTTATTTTCGGCACAACTTTCATATCACAAATTTTGCATTTTACTTTTGTCACTCGATTTTCACCTCTTTCAGAAGTTTTTTATTTGATATCATGAATTTTGGCAATGCATGCAATTTCAATGTGTGCGCTCATTGAAATTATATCAAATGAAACCACAAACTGAATATTGGCAATGAATATCTTGCATTTCCGAATTTTTGCTATTATCATGGAGAACGGCAGTTGTATTATGGAAACTACATACATTTTTACAACTGGAAACATTTTCATACATGTTTCCAGAAAATGTATCAAGTGTGACTGCACCTTTAATATAAACCACACAAATGTACACTGGCAAATATATCACGGAGAACGGCAGTTCTCCCAGTGGCGCACCAAAAAATTCACTTTTGAGTGCAACACTACATATACGCGAGTTTTCGGATTCTGTGTTGCCGACCGATGTCATTCGTGGAATAGGCATTGGCGTGTAGCTTAGGGCCAAACTAAACGAAAGCCGTCGTCAAAATGAATTTTTGTGGAACCAAAAAAAATTTCGCTTGGGGGACGTATGGGGGTGTTTTTTTCAGATTATATAGCATATCTCCCGGGGGGTAACTTTGACCACTGTCGTTGAGCGACCAATCGATAGTACTCCTCAATATCTTTCCAACGAGTGCTCAACCATCGAAATCGGTTGACCCGTTCAAAAGTTGTGTATGTTTTCCCAGAAAGGGGGGTTTTCCCTGAAAATTGGGTTTGGTATGTTTGTGTGTGTGTGTGTGTGTGTGTGTGTGTGACTTTGTAGTTTGTCTCGATTTCTGTGATGTATAACATTATTTTTAGGGAATGTGGGGGGCAGTTCAAAACCGTCGAGAACGGCCGAATTTCTTTACATATAAGAAAATAAGCAGGGGGAGAGTGTCGAGGAGTCGATTTTTTTCAAAAGCCCGAACGAAAACGTGAATTGTATCACGGCAGAAAATAAATTCATTTTGTTTACACAAATATTTTGGTTTGACGTAGCCCAACTCTAATCAAATTGACAGTAAAACGCTTTGCTCGCACTGGCGCACACTAGTTCGAATTTCAATTGATGCCACCATGGAAAGGTTGTTGAATTATTTGAAAAGCGTTGAACCAAAAATATATAATTCAACAGCGCCACGTAAAATGTGATATCAGTCATTTTGAGGGCAGGATATTTGGGTGCGCCACTCTGTTTATACCTCGTTCAGAGGTTTTTTCATCTTATATTACATTCAGTGAAAATTTGGCTCTCTTTAATTTGCTGTATTTTGTTGATCGTTATGGGTGCATATTTGCCAAAAAAAAATCATTTTTCGCTATTTTTTGGGTGACTTTCAAATAATAATACCAATATCTCGAAATAACGAATTTTGTGGGATATATGCGATATGGCTTATTTCAGATCAGGATTAGGGCCAATAACCCTGCAAATATGAATCAAAAGTCTTGGGCCATTTTCGAGCAAATAGCCAACAAGTGGAAATGTCAAGTGGTTCGGCCACAGTGGCTGTGGCCATGGTAGTCACTTTTTGGCCTTTAGAGGCCGGCCACGGCCAAGATGCCGGCCGAATCAAAAACTCCCAGAACAAAAGTTTCTTAGTTTTTCATGTCCGAAATCCTGAAAGTTTGGAAAAATACGGACATACGTACGGACATACATACCCAAAAATATTATAAATTGATAGATGGAGGCGCCACGAATAAATTTCAAATGGCCATAACTTTTCAACGTATGATCCGATTTTAATGGTTGGGGTCTCGTTAAATTTGTATTGATGCGTAGAATCATAATATATGGAGTTAAAAAATATTTAACCTACAGTGGCTCACAAAATTGTCCGGACCCCCCAATTTTTTATGAAATCCATAAAAAGTCATATTTTTTCTTAATCTTTTATCTATATAATTAAAAATGGAATAGTTTTGAACTATTTTGATTCATTTTAATTGAAAAAATAATAATAATTTGGACCCATATTTGAGAAAAGGCCATTTTGGCCGCCACAAAATTGTCCGGACACTTTTTCAAAGTGGTTTTTGACCCACAAGGAGTGAAGTTTGAAAATTGATCCCGTATCATTTTCTCTACTCGTTTTGACACTGGCTAACGCTGAAGTTAAATGATGTTGGCATTTTTGATATATTCAACCCTCTACAGTTTCGTGAGGAGTGGTCGAAGGGAGTTTATATTTTCAGGAGTTGTTCAGGGGCCTATTGTTCAAACATCTTTTCAAATTGAACTTTTCATCTCATTTTCTCGTGATTCTTGATGTAAAATATGAACATTTCACGTGTTTGAAATCTTGTCAACAAAAAAATTGTGAACTTTTCAACAAATCTTGATATGATTTATACATGTGCAAAAAATATGTTGAAAAGTACACATATTTCAGTTGAAAAGATTTCAAAAAACGTGAAATGTTCATATTTTATATTGAAAATCATAAGAGAATTAGATGAAAAGTTCTATTTGAAAAGATGTTCGAACAATAAGCCCCAGCATTTGAAGGCCTACAACTTTGCTGAAGACATCAATATCAATTTCCGACTTGTTTCAGAGTTAGAAGGCCTTGACAATAGACAAAATATGCGTACTTTCCATAGAAAATGATTTTGGCCATGTTTTGAAGTTTTTTCTGGGCCTTCCCGTAACCAGGATCGAATATTCGGGGGGGAGCGCTGGAAGTTTCAGGGGGGCGGAGAAAAAAGATTCAAATACGAATGTCTTTATTTGTTCATGTATATTTTCGCAAGTTTTTATAACATTTTACAGCATTTAGTTTGGGAAATAGAGTATGTTCGCTTCTACAATGGCTTTTAAGATTTCGCCATTTTCTTGAAATCGAGATTCGATTTTATGAAAAACCCAATCAAATATTTCGAAACTGATTATTTTAGCGACAAAAAACTTTTGTTCGATCACGTTGGTGTTAACCCTCTAGTGCATGGGTCCGCCTTTTGGCGGGTTTAGATAATCGAAAATAAAACGCACTTCAAACAGCAATCCAATAAAACCATGACATAAAACACATTCGGAAATGTTTGCTGCAAATCTTATAATTTTATCTTGAGCGGTTGTTGAGTTACAAGCATGAACGTAAAAAAAACTTGAATTTGACAAAAAAGAATTGAGATTTCTTAAAATTTGACACTTATGAACAATGGATTTCATTGTTCTTTTTCGTTGTCAAATGCATTTTCCAAGTAAACTATGCAGTTTTAAGGATTTTCACTATTTTTTTAAGTGGTTTGGGAACAAAATCATCCTAATTAGATAGCTCAAAACGCTGAGAAAAATTCATGCATTAGAGGGTTAATTTGGCCTGTTAAATTTATGTCTGTCGACTTTGAATCTCCATTTCCCACATTTTCTTTGGGTGTACTGAATTTTTAATAAGAGCTCCACGATCATGAGTGTTCTCACTTTGTGAATGAATCTATTTTTACTTATTAGAGCTCGCTCATAAATGCGCGTTCATACATGTATGCACACAAAGAAGAAAATGAGTAATAGTACCCTTAAGGTAAGATCGGCTCGTTTATTCCGATGTCAGTGTAATAAAACACAATTTCCCCTTTTTTATTGATAACTTTGTGGAAAACGAATTTTCACCTATATACGTTTGATAGGAGACGATGAATGAAGAAAATTTTTCAACTGAAAATTTCGGTTCCAGGGAAAAAAATTGAATTTCTACATATTGTTTTTTCGACTGATATTAATGAAAAATATCATAATGAGTCGAAAAAAAATCAAATTTGCGATTTTTTGTATTTTTTCAAGAAAAAGATAAATTTGGAAAAATATGGCTTGAATTAATACAACTATATTCCGTGAACCGTACCGATTTCGATCTGGGTACCTTCGGCAATTGTTAGATAATGACAACTTTCGAGACTATATTAGAAGGGTTAACCTCGAAAACTCCTTTTCTAGGGGTAAAAGATGCTCACAAAATGAGGCTATATTTCACCCTTAAGAGGTGATTTTTGCAGACAGTAATCTCAAAATCCTAACCATTTCAAAAGTATCACAAATTGCAAATCTCTTGGAGGGCTGAAAATTGGGACCACTATGCAATTTTCAAATCGTTATACCTAAAAAATGGTAGGGATTTTGAATTTTCATAAACATATTAATTTTCAAATTATCTTGTGATGGCAACATTAACAGAAATCGATATACCAAACGAAAATCCATTTTTTTTACTGTCCTCAGTTCTTTTATGTGATTTCGTTGAAATTTTGTGCGCGTGTAGAAGTCGGGGGGAGGGGGGGTGGTCAGAAGGTACCAGGGGGGCCGCGTCCGCGTGTAACTTGTGAATACGTGTGACTTGTGAATGACTGATTACTTACTTGAAAGTCATTATGTTTAAGATCCAAATACAGCGTATTGGAAGTACGTGGATCAGCAGCGCCACGTACTTTTCATTTATAATGCATTAGAAATACGGCGAACTTCGGAGCTAAACTTATTGATGTCCAGATTCTGGAATAATGAAACGGTCGAGAATATTTCGAAGTCATTGGTCCATCATCTCTCAATAGGAATGAGCTTATCACACGTATCAACACGCGCGGTTTCGGCTAAGTCCACTTTTATCCTCAGCCACACATATATACGAGAGTTTTCGGATTCTGTGTTGCCGACCGATGTCATTCGTTGAATAGGCATTGTCGTGTAGCTTAGGATCAAACTAAATGAAAGCCGTCGTCAAAATGAATTTTTGTGGAACCAAAAACAAATTCGCTTGGGGGACGTATTACGTTTTTGACAGATTATCTAGCATATCTCCCAGGTGGTAATCCTGAAAATTGTCAATAAGTAACCAATCGATTGTTCTCTTCAATACCTTATTTCATTTCATGGATAGAATCGTTTGTAAAAAGTTGACTGCAAAATGTTTGCATTAATGGGGTAAAGTCAGTCACATTCCTAGAGAGTCATATTCGTTAAGACTTCAGCGCATGAAGTTGAAATCTCTCAAGAACAGAAGGTTGATGTTAGATGAAATGTTTCTCTACAAAATCATGAATAGACTTGTATCAACATCACTAAAAAATTAAATGAATTTTAATACCCCAATTCACAACACTCGCTTTGCTCTGGGTTTTTATTTGTGTAACGCATCCCCCAACATCGTACTTTACTCAATAAAAATGAGACTTCAAAGGCATCACAATAAAAGCTTTAAACTTCTAAGAATGGAGAACCACAAAATTAGTCAATTTAAATCACTCATACAGAATAGACTGCCGCTGGAAAGCTGGAATTAATATATAAACCACCTTTGGCGAAGAAATGCTGTATGGTGCAGACCATTAACATTAACATTAACAATATCACAATCATCTATTTATTGTTGATCTAATTTAATTTCAAAATTCTTATTACTCCTTCATTGTTTTTATAAAAACTCACACGAATCTCATCATTGAAAATGTCCAATCACAAATCAACAATTTAATTTGTATGTTGGCATATGACTGTAAATTGTATCATATAAAAAACTTCTGAACGAAGGCGAGTGACAAAAGCAAAATACAAAATTTGTGATATGAAATTTGTGCCGAAAAAGTTATTTGAATTTTGTTAACAATTTTTCATGTGCGTTCATGACTCATGTGCACTTGAATGCACGCCCATCCAAAATGTCTATACTAATTGGTGCCAACGAATCAAAATTCCTGGTTCGAGTTCGTTCGTTTGTCTTATTACACTGTGCGACAAAATCAAACTCATCGAAAGTAAATGGGATCTCTCAAAAGCAGCGTGTTACTAGAAGACGAGCTGAGAAAGACCTCATCTTTGGTTTTGCTCTAGCACGTCAAAAAAAAAATTTTTGTTGTCTTGATATTTCGGCTGTTTTCTCGATTTTTTGTGATTTTTGGTGATTTTTTTGAGTCAAATTTTAGTCTATAGCTCGATACTGGCTAAGAATTTTGAGTTACAATGTTCAGCAAAGTTGTAGCTAAATGTATTTCAAACAAAATTGCTGAACATACTATACATCTAATATCACAACTGTAGAGTCCATGGAGCAAAATGTCGAGAAAAATGTGATTTTTTCGATTTTTTCACTCAAAACTCATTAAAATGTCCACATTCCTTATTTGTATCAACTGTAAAGTTGTAGCCAAATATATTTCGAACATAATTGCTGAACAAACTATACGTCTAATGTCAAAATTGTAGAGTCCATGGAGCAAAATGTCGAAAAAAGGTTATTTTTCGACCATTCCATACCCGATCGATCAAAATTCACATCGACCGTCCCAGATTTGAAAAATTTATATATGGTTCGATTAGTTTAGGTCCAACTAAGAAAAATCCGGGGTCGTTTGGTCGAAATGTTAAACTTTTTGCAAAAATTTGGGTAAAATTTGACGATCGATATCTCAACCATTTCGAAAGGTAAAAAAACCGCATGGATCTCGTTTGGAAGGTATTGAGGCAATATTATACACCGTTGGAAAGGTTTTGACCCCCAGGACGCGAAAATATTTTCTTTGGGAAATTTTGAGTATGACGTAAAAGTGAAAAAAATGGAAAACGGACACCCCTGGATTCGAACCTAAATATTGGGATGAGTATAAAAGTGTCCATATTTTTGACTAAGCCAGATGAAAGGGCTTGAGGCCAGCTATCCGAAACCGACTCTAACTCAAAAAAAATTGTATATGTGTTTTCGAGATAATCGCGTCTGAAGATGCAAAAGTCGATTTTTATGTAAAAAATAAATTTTTTCAAAAATGTTAAAAACTCAAAATAAAGTAGGCCTCAATACCTTCCAAACGAGATCCATGCGGTTTTTTTACCTTTCGAAATGGTTGAGATATCGATCGTCAAATTTTACCCAAATTTTTGCAAAAAGTTTAAAATTTCGACCAAACGACCCCGGATTTTTCTTAGTTGGACCTAAACTAATCGAACCATATATAAATTCTTCAAATCTGGGAGGGTCGATGTGAATTTTGATCGATCGGGTATGGAATGGTCGAAAAATAACCTTTTTTCGACATTTTGCTCCATGGACTCTACAATTTTGACATTAGACGTATAGTTTGTTCAGCAATTATGTTCGAAATATATTTGGCTACAACTTTACAGTTGATACAAATAAGGAATGTGGACATTTTAATGAGTTTTGAGTGAAAAAATCGAAAAAATCACATTTTTCTCGACATTTTGTTCCATGGACTCTACAGCTGTGATATTAGATGTATAGTATGTACAGCAATTTTGTTTGAAATACATTTAGCTACAACTTTGCTGAACATTGTAACTCAAAATTCTTAGCCAGTATCGAGCTATAGACTAAAATTTGACTCAAAAAAATCACCAAAAATCACAAAATATCGAGAAAACAGCCGAAATATCAAGACAACAACAAATTTTTTTTTGACGTGCTAGAGCAAAACCAAAGATGAGGTCTTTCTCAGCTCGTCTTCTAGTAACACGCTGTTTTAGAGAGATCCCATTTACTTTCGATGAGTTTGATTTTGTCGCACAGTGTTACCAGTGTTCTCAATTTGGTACCCGACCCAAACCCCGACCGACATCCGACCGACACCGAACCCGAAAAAACCGACATTTTCGGGGCCGGTTGGGTTCGGTTTTGCTCCAAAATTGTCGACCGATCCGAGCGTTCGGGACTTGTCGGGGCTTGTCGGGGGTTTTCGGGGTGGTCTGAAAAATCTGATTTTTATCATATGTAAAAGAGGCATACGACTTGTGTTGGAAATTCCAATGCAAATTGGCCAAATTTGATCTTATGCCTACCGTATGCCTACAATATGCAAAAATATTTATGAAATCACTCTTGTATTATTTGTATGCAATTTCCTATGCCTGCGGTTATTTTTTAGTTTCAACTTATTTTTTAGTAGGACAACTTGAGCACCAAAACTCCACTCGGACGTCCGAGTCCGTACGTCCGTCCGAGCTCGGCCATTTCATTTGACAAAATAGACATTTTCTTTTAAATTGTTGACACCTATTTTACTAAATTTTTACCTTATTCTTTTTTACTGAGACTGAACAAAAAATATCCGAAAGCCACCGAAACTCCGATAAAATCCGAAACACCGAAACAATTCAAAATGCCCCGATTGGTGGTTCGGATTCGGATTCGGGTTTACGAGCTCCGATCCGACCAGATCCGAAAATTTCGGGGTTGGTAGGGTTTTTTTTCATTTTTTAAAGAACAATAATTCAACGTTATATTATTTTTGGACTGTCACTTCGTTTCTACGTAATTTGAAGTCTCATTTCCACTAGGACTCAGTGACAGTCCAATGTGATTTGTGAATGACTGATAGTATGTTCTTTTGTTCGGGGTCGGTCGGGTTCGGGTCAGCTCCAAAATTTTCGGTCGGGGTTCGGGGCGACTTTTTGCCCCGATGAGAACGCTGCTTATTACAATACTAGAGTTCGGTTTGGTTCGTTTATAAAACATAAGATGCGTTCGATTCATTCAAAAAAAAATAAGTTCGTTTTGGTCGGTTCGTTTCGTTTTAAATAAGATAAGTTCGGTTCGATACTTTCTTTCGTTAATTTTGAGTATGAAAATAAAAATCAAAATCACCAAAACCAAAATTTTTGATCTATAATTTAATTTTTCATGACAAAGTAAAGAACAAATAAGAACCAAATATAATGCTACATGGAATCGTAATCATTATATTTGGGTATTTTTTAAAAATTCGAATATATCTCTCAAGGAGATTGAAGTTCGGAAAGAAAATTCGTTCGGTTCGGTTTGTCCTATCATTTTTGTCATTAAAATTCGGTTTGGTTCGTGTAGAATAGAATTAAAATCGTTCGGTTCGATTCGTTTTCTCGGTTCTCAATTCATGTTTTTGACCCGAATTAGTTTCGGTTCGTTGACACCCGGTAATAATATTGCACAAATTTTCTTTTGTCACTTTGGGATTTAACCTTAGACCTGTCCTCTGGGCACTCAGTGCCCGAGCCGATATGTAATTTGAAATAAAAATGTAAATATGTAACCAAACAACATATGGTGATATTTTTCATAAAGAACATTTCAATCTCTACCTACAGTGTGAGTTTCATTGAGTTTGTATGTCGCATTTCCGAATGAGATCGGTGAATCATGCATACACTCTGTACGTCCTCTCGGGCACTCAGTGCCCCCAAAAAATTCCATATATTTTGTATGGAAAACTTTTGGGATGCATATTTGGATCGAACATAAATTTGGGGGGCCAATTTTAATCCCAATTGGGATCCATGTCAATTTTCATGCAAAACCCTCTGTGGGCACTCATATTTCGAAATGATTTGTTAGGAAGAAAGTCTTTAATTTTGTCAGCACAGTATGTGGAATATAGCTGCGAGTCTGACGCACACATACATATCATTGCTTTCAAAATCGGTAGTGATTTTTGAAATATTGCAGAAATTCGATTTTTTTTTTCAAAAAATGTCAATTTATCATACAAAATATACCACGGGCACTGAGTGCCCGAGAGGACAGAAATATGATGAGATCTCAGACGACAGGTCTAAGGTTAAGGCTCCGTTCGAAAGTTATTATGCTTACTTACGACTTCTAAGACGGCGACAACGACGACCGAGTAGCCAAATAAAAAAAGTGCTAAAACAGATTTGTTCCCATGGTGAACTGAGACTCTGGTCAAAATTTAAGCCCATTCGGAGTTCATTTATTCAAGCGCGGTGGAATAGAACTTTCGAAGCGTAATCAATACCCATTTTTGAGCACATGAAATGTGCGGAAAAGTCAAATTAAGCAAGAGGCAAGTTTCAGCGTGAATTTTTTTGTGCTCGCGTGCCGACTTCACCGATGACGACGACTAGAGGTGGCAACTATAAGAATTTGTCTGTATGGTCCGTCCGTAGTTTTCTTCGTTTATTTCAGACATATCCGAAGTGTCCGTCTGTTAATATTTAGTTTGTTATTAAGGTGCCAGCTGTACTCGGTCTCTCTCTGAAATGTAAAACACTCACATACAGTCATGGACAGAATTGAGAGGACACCCATAAAATTGCATTTTTCACCAAAAGTGTCTAAGAAAATTTGAAAGTACTCAAAAATCGGTTTCTAATGAGCTTTTGAATTTTCTAGCTCAATGGCTCTTGGTCTTTCGAAATATCGGCCAAAAATTCCATGCGATTAATGGTAGTGAACTTTGAAATTGGGCAGAATTGGGTCAAGATTGAATTTTTGGCCGATTTTTCGAAAGGCTGTGCAATTTTATGGGTTTCCTCTCAATTTTGCCCATTACTGTATGTGATTTTCGATATACATTAGCTCACAAAATTGTCCGGTTTAACATGCTAATTTTCCGCACAGAAAATGGGAAAAAAAGTAGTAAAAAATACACATTTTAATAGAAAAAAAAACATTTTTTTTTATTTTCAAGAATTTTAAACGCTCTCTAATACTGAAACGAGTAGAAATTAATGTTGGTGTCTTGAGTAAAGTTAAAGGTCTTGACAACACAGACTACTTTTCTTCAGATGCCAACTTTCTCCGACCACCCATGAATCTAAAGACCTATCCATTCAAGGTACAAAATATCGATTTTAGTAGACTTTTAGCGTTCGCCAGCCGCAAAATAAATGGTGAAACTGATATTGATGTCTTCAGCAAAGTTATAGATCTTGACTTAGGTGTCCGGAAAATTAGCGTGTCCGAACAATTTTATGAGCCGCTGTAAGATGAATTTGTGGAAACGTACTTCAATTTCAAGGCCTTGCAACGCCTATGTGATTCTTAGACGTTTGATTTTATTTTTTTGTGATGAAGAAAGACGTATCTTTTACTGATTGTTCCTTCACTCTGCTCCATTTTGCTTCATTTTTTTTCATTAATTTTTTTTTCTTTGTTTCAGCTCTTGAACGAAAAATATCAATACGTGCTAACAGAGAAATATTGGTGCAAAAAGGTATTTTACTTCCAGAAAGTCCAGTTAATTTAGGTAAGAATAAATTGAATATTGAAACTAACATTTTGGCTACACTCTAACTGATAAATTCAAAAACCAAAATTCGAGGGTTGATAATTAAATACCCTAGATAAGGATCCAAAAAAATTCAAGTGTAATTTGAATTTTTCTCAATATAGTCTCCATTCGGGGATACGCTTTTCCCGTCAATCGCCAACAAACCTTATATCCTTGTGGTCCGCATCAAGTCTTTGAAATCATCCATTCACTACAGCAAAATACAGTTGCCATAACCTTTGCAGCTGATAGAAACATCTTCGCCTTCTTTGGAGATAGGTCTTCTTTTCGTTGCCTTGATTTCAACTCTATTGAGTAATTCAAACACGGCTCTAAAATATCCATACGATGAAGTTTACTAAATTTACGAGGTAAAAATCGAGTGACAATAGCAAAATGCAAAATACAAAATTTGTGGTATGAAATTTTTGATATGAATTGTTCAGTGCATTATTGCGTTCGGAGCGTTGCTGAAATTGTGAAAACAAATCGCAACGCACCGAACGCACAAATGCACTGAAAAATTGTTTACAAAATTCAAATAACTTTTATTTTCGGCACAACTTTCATATCACAAATTTTGCATTTTACTTTTGTCACTCGATTTTCACCTCTTTCAGAAGTTTTTTATTTGATATCATGAATTTTGGCAATGCATGCAATTTCAATGTGTGCGCTCATTGAAATTATATCAAATGAAACCACAAACTGAATATCTTGCATTTCCGAATTTTTGCTACTATATTTCATTCAGTGAAAATTTCAAAGCGGTGCAACGATGAGACTCTGTGCCCCAGCTACGCTATGCAAATCATATGGCGTAGCTTACTTTGTGCCCTAGCGCATTTGTATGTCGCTTCACCGCTTTGGAAAATTTGGCTCTCTTTAATTTGCTGTATTTTGTTGATCGTTATGGGTGCATATTTGCCAAAAAAAATCATTTTTCGCTATTTTTTGGGTGACTTTCAAATAATAATGCCAATATCTCGAAATAACGAATTTTGTGGGATATATGCGATATGGCTTATTTCAGATCAGGATTAGGGCCAATAACCCTGCAAATATGAATCAAAAGTCTTGGGCCATTTTCGAGCAAATAGCCAACAAGTGGAAATGTCAAGTGGTTCGGCCACAGTGGCTGTGGCCATGGTAGTCACTTTTTGGCCTTTAGAGGCCGGCCACGGCCAAGATGCCGGCCGAATCAAAAACTCCCAGAACAAAAGTTTCTTAGTTTTTCATGTCCGAAATCCTGAAAGTTTGGAAAAATACGGACATACGTACGGACATACATACCCAAAAATATTATAAATTGATAGATGGAGGCGCCACGAATAAATTTCAAATGGCCATAACTTTTCAACGTATGATCCGATTTTAATGGTTGGGGTCTCGTTAAATTTGTATTGATGCGTTGAATCATAATATATGGAGTTAAAAAATATTTAACCTACAGTGGCTCACAAAATTGTCCGGACCCCCCAATTTTTTATGAAATCCATAAAAAGTCATATTTTTTCTTAATCTTTTATCTATATAATTAAAAATGGAATAGTTTTGAACTATTTTGATTCATTTTAATTGAAAAAATAATAATAATTTGGACCCATATTTGAGAAAAGGCCATTTTGGCCGCCACAAAATTGTCCGGACACTTTTTCAAAGTGGTTTTTGACCCACAAGGAGTGAAGTTTGAAAATTGATCCCGTATCATTTTCTCTACTCGTTTTGACACTGGCTAACGCTGAAGTTAAATGATATTGGCATTTTTGATATATTCAACCCTCTACAGTTTCGTGAGGAGTGGTCGAAGGGAGTTTATATTTTCAGGAGTTGTTCAGGGGCCTATTGTTCAAACATCTTTTCAAATTGAACTTTTCATCTCATTTTCTCGTGATTCTTGATGTAAAATATGAACATTTCACGTGTTTGAAATCTTGTCAACAAAAAAATTGTGAACTTTTCAACAAATCTTGATATGATTTATACATGCGCAAAAAATATGTTGAAAAGTACACATATTTCAGTTGAAAAGATTTCAAAAAACGTGAAATGTTCATATTTTATATTGAAAATCATAAGAGAATTAGATGAAAAGTTCTATTTGAAAAGATGTTCGAACAATAAGCCCCAGCATTTGAAGGCCTACAACTTTGCTGAAGACATCAATATCAATTTCCGACTTGTTTCAGAGTTAGAAGGCCTTGACAATAGACAAAATATGCGTACTTTCCATAGAAAATGATTTTGGCCATGTTTTGAAGTTTTTTCTGGGCCTTCCCGTAACCAGGATCGAATATTCGGGGGGGAGCGCTGGAAGTTTCAGGGGGGCGGAGAAAAAAGATTCAAATACGAATGTCTTTATTTGTTCATGTATATTTTCGCAAGTTTTTATAACATTTTACAGCATTTAGTTTGGGAAATAGAGTATGTTCGCTTCTACAATGGCTTTTAAGATTTCGCCATTTTCTTGAAATCGAGATTCGATTTTATGAAAAACCCAATCAAATATTTCGAAACTGATTATTTTAGCGACAAAAAACTTTTGTTCGATCACGTTGGTGTTAACCCTCTAGTGCATGGGTCCGCCTTTTGGCGGGTTTAGATAATCGAAAATAAAACGCACTTCAAACAGCAATCCAATAAAACCATGGCATAAAACACATTCGGAAATGTTTGCTGCAAATCTTATAATTTTATCTTGAGCGGTTGTTGAGTTACAAGCATGAACGTAAAAAAAACTTGAATTTGACAAAAAAGAATTGAGATTTCTTAAAATTTGACACTTATGAACAATGGATTTCATTGTTCTTTTTCGTTGTCAAATGCATTTTCCAAGTAAACTATGCAGTTTTAAGGATTTTCACTATTTTTTTAAGTGGTTTGGGAACAAAATCATCCTAATTAGATAGCTCAAAACGCTGAGAAAAATTCATGCATTAGAGGGTTAATTTGGCCTGTTAAATTTATGTCTGTCGACTTTGAATCTCCATTTCCCACATTTTCTTTGGGTGTACTGAATTTTTAATAAGAGCTCCACGATCATGAGTGTTCTCACTTTGTGAATGAATCTATTTTTACTTATTAGAGCTCGCTCATAAATGCGCGTTCATACATGTATGCACACAAAGAAGAAAATGAGTAATAGTACCCTTAAGGTAAGATCGGCTCGTTTATTCCGATGTCGGTGTAATAAAACACAATTTCCCCTTTTTTATTGATAACTTTGTGGAAAACGAATTTTCACCTATATACGTTTGATAGGAGACGATGAATGAAGAAAATTTTTCAACTGAAAATTTCGGTTCCAGGGAAAAAAATTGAATTTCTACATATTGTTTTTTCGACTGATATTAATGAAAAATATCATAATGAGTCGAAAAAAAATCAAATTTGCGATTTTTTGTATTTTTTCAAGAAAAAGATAAATTTGGAAAAATATGGCTTGAATTAATACAACTATATTCCGTGAACCGTACCGATTTCGATCTGGGTACCTTCGGCAATTGTTAGATAATGACAACTTTCGAGACTATATTAGAAGGGTTAAACCTCGAAAACTCCTTTTCTAGGGGTAAAAGATGCTCACAAAATGAGGCTATATTTCACCCTTAAGAGGTGATTTTTGCAGACAGTAATCTCAAAATCCTAACCATTTCAAAAGTATCACAAATTGCAAATCTCTTGGAGGGCTGAAAATTGGGACCACTATGCAATTTTCAAATCGTTATACCTAAAAAATGGTAGGGATTTTGAATTTTTATAAACATATTAATTTTCAAATTATCTTGCGATGGCAACATTAACAGAAATCGATATACCAAACGAAAATCCATTTTTTTTGCTGTCCTCAGTTCTTTTATGAGATTTCGTTGAAATTTTGTGCGCGTGTAGGGGGAGGGGGGTTGGGTAGAAAGTACCAGGGGGGGCTGCGTCCGCGTGTAACTTGTGAATACGTGTGACTTGTGAATGACTGATCAAAGTCATTATGTTTAACCTTAGACCTGTCCTCTGAGATCTCATCATATTTCTGTCCTGTCGGGCACTCAGTGCCCGTGGTATATTTTGTATGATAAATTGACATTTTTTGAAAAAAAAAATCGAATTTCTGCAATATTTCAAAAATCACTCTACCGATTTTGAAAGCAATGATATGTATGTGTGCGTTAGACTCGCAGCTATATTCCACATACTGTGCTGACAAAATTAAAGACTTTCTTCTTAACAAATCATTTCGAAATATGAGTGCCCACAGAGGGTTTTGCATGAAAATTGACATGGATCCCAATTGGGATTAAAATTGTCTGTCAAATTTATGTTCGATCCAAATAAGCTTCCCAAAAATTTTCCATACAAAATATATGGAATTTTTTTGGGGGCACTGAGTGCCCGAGAGGACGTACAGAGTATATGCATGATTCACCGATCTCATTCGGAAATGCGACACACAAACTCAATCAAACTCACACTGTAGGTAGAGATTGAAGTGTTCTTTATGAAAAATATCACCATATGATGTTTGGTTACATATTTACATTTTTATTTCAAATTACATATCGGCTCGGGCACTGAGTGCCAAGAGGACAGGTCTAAGGTTAAGATCCAGATACAGCGTATTGGAAGTACGTGGATCAGCAGCGCCACGTACTTTTCATTTATAATGCATTAGAAATACGGCGAACTTCGGAGCTAAACTTATTGATGTCCAGATTCTGGAATAATGAAACGGTCGAAAATATTTCGAAGTCATTGGTCCATCATCTCTCAATAGGAATGAGCTTATCACACGTATCAACACGCGCGGTTTCGGCTAAGTCCACTTTTATCCTCAGCCACACATATATACGAGAGTTTTCGGATTCTGTGTTGCCGACCGATGTCATTCGATGAATAGGCATTGTCGTGTAGCTTAGGATCAAACTAAATGAAAGCCGTCGTCAAAATGAATTTTTGTGGAACCAAAAACAAATTCGCTTGGGGGACGTATTACGTTTTTGACAGATTATCTAGCATATCTCCCAGGTGGTAATCCTGAAAATTGTCAATAAGTAACCAATCGATTGTTCTCTTCAATACCTTATTTCATTTCATGGATAGAATCGTTTGTAAAAAGTTGACTGCAAAATGTTTGCATTAATGGGGTAAAGTCAGTCACATTCCTAGAGAGTCATATTCGTTAAGACTTCAGCGCATGAAGTTGATATCTCTCAAGAACAGAAGGTTGATGTTGGATGAAATGTTTCTCTACAAAATCATGAATAGACTTGTATCAACATCACTAAAAAATTAAATGAATTTTAATACCCCAATTCACAACACTCGCTTTGCTCTGGGTTTTTATTTGTGTAACGCATCCCCCAACATCGTACTTTACTCAATAAAAATGAGACTTCAAAGGCATCACAATAAAAGCTTTAAACTTCTAAGAATGGAGAACCACAAAATTAGTCAATTTAAATCACTCATACAGACTGCCGCTGGAAAGCTGGAATTAATATATAAACCACCTTTGGCGAAGAAATGCTGTATGGTGCAGACCATTAACATTAACATTAACAATATCACAATCATCTATTTATTGTTGATCTAATTTAATTTCAAAATTCTTATTACTCCTTCATTGTTTTTATAAAAACTCACACGAATCTCATCATTGAAAATGTCCAATCACAAATCAACAATTTAATTTGTATGTTGGCATATGACTGTAAATTGTTTCATATAAAAAACTTCTGAACGAAGGCGAGTGACAAAAGCAAAATACAAAATTTGTGATATGAAATTTGTGCCGAAAAAGTTATTTGAATTTTGTTAACAATTTTTCATGTGCGTTCATGACTCATGTGCACCGACGGTTATTTTTTAGTTTCAACTTATTTTTTAGTAGGACAACTTGAGCACAAAAACTCCACTCGGACGTCCGAGTCCGTACGTCCGTCCGAGCTCGGCCATTTCATTTGACAAAATAGACATTTCCTTCTAAATTGTTGACACCTATTTTACTAAATTTTTACCTTATTCTTTTGTACTGAGACTGAACAAAAAATATCCGAAAGCCACCGAAACTCCGATAAAATCCGAAACAATTCAAAATGCCCCGATTGGTGGTTCGGATTCGGATTCGGGTTTACGAGCTCCGATCCGACCCGATCCGAAAATTTCGGGGTTGGTAGGGTTTTTTTTCATTTTTTAAAGAACAATAATTCAACGTTATATTATTTTTGGACTGTCACTTCGTTTCAACGTAATTTGAAGTCTCATTTCCACTAGGACTCAGTGACAGTCTAATGTGATTTGTGAATGACTGATAGTATTGGAAAATGACCGAATTCCCTTACTCATAAGAAATTAAGCAGGAGCAAGAGTGTCGGGGTGTCAATTTTTTTCAAAATTCCATAGCTCCGCTAATACACAAGGTAGAAAAACGGCAGATACCGCAAATGGTATTGAGCTAAGCTACAAATATGTTCTCAGTATGAAAGAAATCTGTAATCAGGTTTGGTCACCACATCGAAAAAAAATTAAAAATCGAAAATCGATTTTTTTGGTTTTTCGTTATTTTGACCCCCGTACCCATTACCGTAAATTCTGAAAAATTACAATTTGGTAGTACACCTCAATAACTATCCAACGAGGGTTCAACCATCAAACTCGGATCAACCGTTCTCAAGTTATAGAAGTTGGAATTTCGAACATGTAATTTTTGAAGATGACATTTTCGAATATTTAATTTTCGAAGTTGGCATTTTCGAAGTTGTAATTTTCGTAGTTGGAATTTTCGAAGATGTAATTTTCGAAGTTGGAATTTTCGAAGATGTAATTTTCGAAGTTGGAATTTTCGAAGATTTAATTTTCGAAGTTGGAATTTTCGAAGATGTAATTTTCGAAGTTGGAATTTTCAACAAACCCAAAATGTCAAAATTTAATTTTTGGCTCATTTTGTCATATCTTCGACGTATTTACTTCAAAGCTACTCAAAATTTACACTTCGGTCGATGGAATTGAACAGAATTTGATGATATATCTCAAAAATTTGCTATTTCTAAGTGTTTTTTACAAATTGACCTTACAAAACTACTGATATAAGATGAAAAACCTCTGAACGAGGTATAAACAGAGTGGCGCACTAAATATATTGTCGTTCCACTGTCCTCAAATCATTCAACAATTTGTCCATGTCATATTACAATGAATGTGAACTAGAGTGCGCCAGTGCGAGCGAGGCGTTTTCATATCAATTCGATTAAAGTTAGGCTACGATTCACACACTCACGGTGAGCCTGCAATCCAGAATGCGGTTGTAAATCATTTATATTCCAGTTTTGATTATAGCCCGTGTTATTCAAAGATAATGAAAGTGAAAACGTTCGGGACTCGCACTGGCGCACTCTAGTTCTCATTCATTGTAATATGGCATGGACAAATTGTTGAATTATTTGAGGACTGTGGATTAAATACAAAATACACTAAAAATCAACACTGGATGTTTTATATAGATATATCATGACAAATTGGAGAATCTGATTATTTACTCAAGCGCGGTGAAGTTGAGTTTTCAAGGCCAACGCAATACTTGATCACATTTCATATGCGAAAATCTGGACATTCGAAGAATATGTCCTTTTTCCATGGATTTTTAGTGAAAACTTACTCTTATAATTTCATACATAGAAAATATTCTAGGGCCAAAACAAAAAACATCAATACATATAATAAGTAACAAAGATTGTATTTTCATTATATATTTCTTCGAGGGAACCATTCACATCAAACTAAGATCCACATAATTGTTTCAAAAATGTCTTCAAACTTGTCAATATCTTCATTTATGGGTGCGAACTGTTCTGTAATATTCTCCTTTTGTATATATGTTACAAAAATTAAACTTTTAACGACCGTCACTGTTCACAAATTAGTACTACATGTAAGCTCTCTTAACTTTAAGCTCATTGTTTCATGTGATGGTTAGCATTGGAATATAGGAGTTAACGGAAATTCGTAGTGCCTTTTGCTTTTTTAAAGTCCCTGTTACAAAGGAAAATCAAGGACCTAAAATCTCTTCCAAATTCATTCACTTCCAGCTCCATTTATACATGAAGATCCTGTTTTTTGATGCAATTTCTCACAAATTCACATATTAGGTACCAATTCCGTGCTATCTACAAACTCTTTAAATAATACATCTAATTCGTCACAAACTTCAAGTAATGTGCCTTCATCACAGTCGGTACAGCTCCAAATCAGTCAAAATAGTACCAGTAATTTAATTCCACACTCTCAATCAGCATATGAATTTGGGCAAACATTGACACATCAACAGGCGCTACATCAGCAATTGCAACAACGTTTCGCCAGTGTTAATTCCAATTCAGGTAAATTTTGTTTTTATCGTGAATTGATATTTTATTAGCTTTTCAGTTCTAAATATCAAAATTTTTATTTTCGTGTCATTGAAGAAGTAGCGAGAAAGTATTTTTTAGATTTCTAGTTCATTCAAATCATGGTTTGGTCTTTTCATTTGAATTAAACGAACATATGAGAATGTTAACTTCTCTACTACAACTACTTTCGATTGAAACTGTTCGCGATTGGTCTACGAAAGTTAAATAGTATTTACTAGTTTTAGACATCGGGGGTATATTTTCGAACCCAACTCTCGACCGACATTCGATGAATCGACACTGCCGGTCGGGACTCGGTCGGAGTTTCTTAACATAGCAAACTTTCTTTTCGAACGAATACTAGTATGTATTTTGTATTTCATATAAAAGTATCTTTGTTGGCAATACTGTGCTGTGTTTGAAAACAACACATAGCGATGTTTGTATTCGTTCGTATACAAAGGAACAGCAAGCATAGACGAAGCGCAACTGCAAGGAGCTAAGTAGCGAGCTGTATGTGTATTTATAAACACATAAATATTCACCGCTGAGCTGTTGATGCTATAGCATTCTATAGTTTGTTGATACCATCTTACAGCGCACACATCTGCTTGTTGTAACATGCAAAGCATTTAGTGGCGAACTGTGTTTATGTGTGTACAAATATGCTCTTTTCGATTAAGAGTGTGTTTTATTTATTTGTATTATTCTTTATGTGATGCCATTTTGACGCATTGTAGTGCTTTATTTTGTTTTCTTGCGCGGATACTTTTATATGAAATATGTAATACAATAAATGGTGTTCAGAATGTGATTCCTTCATCTCTTCAAACTCGGATACAGCTTCCAGTTTTCGGGTCGGATTCAGGCATCGAAACAAATTTTTCGGGTATTTTCGAGTGTTCGAGCCTTGGGATCAATTATACAGTGAAATCGAAAACAGACATCAAATTTTTGTTACGTTCCAGATATATGATAATATCATTCTAGATATTATGAATGATTTAACATATTATCAACCAGAGAATGTATAATGCTGATGCGTTGGCAGTTGGCAGTTGAACAGCAACAGAATCTGAACTGTTGGATGTGAGGATTTGGGGTGGGGGTGATTTCCGAGCGGTTAAGCCCGTTCGAAGTCACCGTTGGGTAGGTTCATTAAACCTTTGCTGATATGAGCTGTCAGAAGTTATCACATTCCAACATTTCATTCTTTTTCACAATATATTGTAAAATATATTTATGAAGAAGGGGCAGGGGGTGGATGTCTTAAGATTGAGCTATTACATTGTTGCCTTCGTGATAAAATGATGTTTATCACACATTGAATACATCATAGCAAATGCCAAATCAAGACTAGCTTGGATCAAAAGATTTGGTCGTGATTTCAAGGATCCGTGGACCATCCGATTACTCTTTTACACATATGTATTACCAATACTTGAATATGGTTCACAAGTTTGGAACCCCTACATGAAGGGTCAGGTCAGAAGAATCGAATCAGTCCAGAAACAATTTTTACTTTATGCTCTTCGAAAATTAAAATGGCCAAATGCTGCTTCAGTAGATAACTTTGGAAGAAGTGCCATTGGAAAAGCGTAATTATAGAAAATATCAGCCAATGAATTTTATGCTTGATACATTCAATGAATTCGATTTTCTGATAAAAAGATTCCCAATTGTTATATATATCTAGTTGATTTCTATATGAGCACAGACACTATAAAAAAGAGATTAATTGAATATTTTAAAACTTCAAGAAAATAAATGTAATAATCAATTTTGAAATCAGTTAATCGCAGCGTTTTGCTCCGTAACCGTTAGGGTTGGCAAATAGGTTAACTGATCGGTGCTATCAAACATTGGTTATGAATAAATTTGTACAAAAAATTTATAATAAACCACCTCTGGCGAAGAAACGCTGCATTGTGCAGACCATTAACAATTATTTTTGTCTGATGTTAATTGTTTGACGCGAAAGAGAAACTTTTCGAAATTGCACTTTCACGCTAGTGACGCAAGCAACTACTATGCACTTTCATATTAGTCCAATGACACAAGCCTATACATACACATAATCTCGAGCTTTTGAACCATATAATCGATCAAAATGAGCTGAGTATCATTGGAAAGGTCTCGGAATGTAGAGGCAAAAAAGGTATATAAACTCGAAATTCAACCTCCGATGACCCCTGATATGGAGGTTTGAAAAAGTGACAATAATTCCCCCATAAAAGCAAAACTCATCTTTCTCTTGCAAAGTGTCTCGAATCGATTTTTATATACCGATGTCATCAAAATTGGTTGATTTGTTCAGAAATTGTGACATCGAAATTTACTTCCACGATGATGAAAAGGGACGTATGTTTGTTCGTATGTACGGTCGCTGACAATAATTTCTTTCTGTCTTTATTTAACTCTAATTTGTATTAGATTCAAGGACAGCGTGCGTTTGTGTGGTGACCGAAAAAGAATAAACAATCAAATGATATAATCCATTCAATATTGATGAGACATTTCTCTCACTTTTTGAACTGTGTTTGGTGCTATTTTCTCAATTAGGAACGTATAAGTGAGACAGAAACATTTAATTTACTGCAAATTAGAGTGAAATAAAGACAGAAAGAAATGTTTGACAGGAATTTTTTGTTCACAAACGACGACGACGACGACGCCATTTTGCACCGGAGGTACCAGAACCGAGCATCCAAAATCAAAAAGTGCTAAGACAAGATTTGTTCCCATGGTGAACTGAGACTCTGGTCAAAATTTGAGCCCCATCGGTAATCATTTACTCAAGCTATGTGGAGTTGAATTTTTGAGGCAAAACCAATACTTTTTCTGCCAGTGACACTAATACATACACGTCATAGTAGACTGTCAACCTTTGTCATATGGGTTTCATGGAATATATTTCTCGGCTTGATGTCGTGAATCAGTGGAACAAATATCTGTACTTAATTCTGAAACACCCTGTTTATACTATTGATCTGATTGGAAATATGCGATTTTTGGCCATTTTTAAGAAACCTAAGGGATTTGTGACAATCAAGCGAGTGTTTGATGATTTTGCGAAACGCTAAATTAATTTTACTGGAGAAACTGAATGAATTTGATAGCGCAAAATATAGATGAATGGGTTTTTGTAACATATTTGGTCGAAAATGGCTCAAATTTGACGATTAGCCCAATAAAATTCAATCTTTGGTTAAATTTTTGGCCTTATTATGGCATTTAATCGATCGTTCTCATCAATTTGAGTAGTTTTGGTCACATCAGAATACATTTGAAATTATTTTTGCGACATGTTTATTATGGTATATCGACAATTCGACTAATTCAATAAAAAATTGAAAATTGTTTTAAATAACCTATAAAAAATCATTATATTCGACGTAGTTAATCCAGAAAAACATTTTTTTACCATACATAGAGAGAAGAAATGGAGTTTGATTGACATTTCTAAGGAAATTTTGAGTGAATTTTTATGAGAATCAGCCCTAAAACAGCCAAATTTCAAATTGTCAGCGCCGCGAGAGGAATTAACTTACAGACTTCACCCAGTACAAAAAATGTTCGTATTGAAGTGTAGTATAGAGCGCCCCTACGCCGATTTTGATAAACCTTTATTTTAAAAATCGATGCACCCTAGTGAATATATAAGCATATGTATCGTTTTTTTTTTATTTGTTTGTTTGACCACCCTGTAACTAAATATGAACAAAGTTAATGTATAATAGGGTGTATCGATTTTAAAAAATTATGTTCTACATGGGTATAATCTCGGACACGGGTCCACAGAAAGCCATTTCAGTGCAAAAACCAGCTTAAAAATCAAATTTGCTTTCGCGCATGGCCAAAATGTGACATTTGAGCTATTTCCAAGAAATTTTCATATTTTTGCCTATGACGGTTTTTTGCCAAACAATGTAACTTCGTAGTCAAAATATTGATCCGATTTTCGGTGTTTTGAAAACGTTTTGTCTCTCTTTCAAGTGAGACGCCCATAGAAGTGAGTGTGTGATATTTCGTCTCTGCACTGCAGCAGCAAATCAGAATATTAATTTAAACAAAGAAAAGATGATTCTCTCTAATTGTTTAAGATTCTTTCTGTGTTTTCATATAAAATTAGTGAAAAATCACACAAAAATGACTGAAATTCGCAAAAAATCTGATTATTTTGTGGGAATGACTAAATTTACTCCTAGTAAATGATTCATTTTTGTTATAAAAGGTAAAATAAAATATAATTTGTCCAATATGAATCGTTAAAAGGTAAGTAATATGAGTGAAAATAGGCGAAAATATGAAAATTTCTTGGAAATAGCTCAAATGTCACATTTTGGCCGTTCGCGAAGGCAAATTCGATTTTAAAGCTGGTTTTCGCACTGAAATGGCTTTCTGTGGACCCGTGTCCGAGGTTATACCCATGTAGAACATGATTCATGGAATTTTTCACATTTTCGATACACCCTAATGTATAAGCATATGTATCGTTTTTTTTTGTGTTTGACCACCCTGTAACTCAAGAAGACCGATTTCGTTCAAAATTTCAGAGGATCCCCAACATCACCCTGCGACGCACCACGTGTTTTTTTGCAAAAAAATGCCAATATATCGAGAACGGCTATATAGATTGAATCCAAATTTAGCATCGAGGGTTGATTTTCGCTCCTCTTCAAGTTTGTCTTCACAACCCCATTGATGCGAGACTTCCTTCGGGTACCTCCCATACAAAATGTCACTTTTTGCATGATGGGCCAAAAGTACCATTCACAAGGTCGCTAGGGTATCAAGCGATATATTTTTGGATCAGGCTAAACAAATGCTACATTCCTGTGGAGTTCAATCAAAATCATAGGACTGTGAGCCGAACGGTGAAGGTTCAAATACCAGGGCTAACGGGCCAACGAACCCATTGACCTTAATGGAGATTCCCATACAAATGTTCATCCCTCTTTGGACCTTTGTTTTGAATGACAAAGTCTCGAGAACGGGGAAGTCGATCCTGTTCAAATTCTCGCAGGTGACGTAACTTGAGGCCTCCTTCAAGAAATCGTTTTGAGGTCTAAGATATTCCCACCCCTTCGAGCTGTATGAGGCTCTGAAAATGTGATTCTTTTTCCATAAAAATGCCAATATATCGAGAACGGCTATATAGATTGGGTCCAAATTTAGCATCAGAGGTTGATTTTTGCTCCCCTCAAAGTTTGTTCTCACAACCCATGTCAGTTGATGGGTCAAAACTTTTGGCCAATTTGGAACATCTTGAGGAATTGAATATCTTTCAAATGACGCAAACTGCATGAGTTTTCACTGGAAAATACGGTCAAAAATGTGAAAATCAGTTTTCGTGTAAACATTTACTGAAAACCCAACTCACGTGCACTTCAATGGACGCCGCTCCGAAACGACTAGACCGATATGGCTCTTCACGGGAAGATATGACCGAAATCACGGGGAAGTTATGACCGATCATAATTTGCCCCATTATTTTTGAATAAATTCCTATTTTGGAATAAATTCTTGAATAAATTCGTCTCTATTTTAATGTTTTTAAAAGTTATGACCGAAATCACAGGGAAGATTTCAAAGAAAATTGATCAAATGAAATGAAATGAATTGTACGCGAAAAGTTCAAGTTATGCTTTCGTTCACTTTCATTTATTTTTTTATATTATTTAAAAATTCTTTTATTGAAATGATAAAAAAACTGATTTTTTTCGAAAACCCTGCAAATGTTCTTTCAGAGTACATTTTCACAAAAGTTAGCGAATCTAGACGGTATTTTTTCTTCATCTCTTCTATGAAACATAGATAAAGGACCAATTTATGATTTCCACTAGTGAAATTTCACAAAAATATATTTTCTTGCCACCTGAGGCTCTGAATGTGTGCTGAGTAACGTCACACAAAAAAGTGAGTAACGTCATCGTGCTAATTCACGTTTTTTGGAGCTCCAAAAAACACTGAATCTAATGTAAAGTGATGTTTTTTTCGTTTGTGTGTTCGAATTCAATCCTCAAATGATTTTTTTGTAAGTTTTAAATAATACTTGTGTATGTTTCGCTGTTATTCGTCGCATCGTTAAGATGAATTAATCGTGACGATGCCTGTTCCGTATTTTTTACTCATGCATATTCGTATTTATTAATCTCAGTCACAATATTTGGTTTATAAATATTTTTTTGACTAAATAATCATTCAAATGCTGCGTCCAATGATTTATTGCAATTGGTGTAATTATCGAAAATGTGGTTGGGTGCTGAGCACCCTCTCAAAATCGACTCACGGTACGGGCCTGCAATTATCAAATCAGAGCAAAGCATTGATTATTGTGATATTTAATTATTATTATTTGGTTATTGGCACACGCTAGTTGAATTAATACCATCATTGAAAATTTGCTGAATTATTTGAACCACGTTGGACCAAATATATGTAATTAACTAGCTGGTAAAAATTTATATTAGCCATTTTATGGGCAGGATATCTCAGTGCTACACTCTGTGTATACCTCACTCAATGGTTTTATCATCTTATATTTGGAAACAATTCAAATTGTTCCGATTTGCTCTGAAACGACCACAAGCTGATTTTGAAAACTCTTTCAGAGTATATTGCTTTAAATACTCGTATACACTAACATAGCATAAAGATGATAGCTACAACGCATACTTTCTTACATTTAGTGGCACATTGTTGTACCAAATATTGATACAAAATATAAATTTGTCGCTTAAAACATGTTAAACATATACAGGCTTTGCAGTAAATAAACAGAAATTACATGCTCAAATTAGCCTTTAATTACACAGTGCAACACATTTTCTCGGGGGTGAATCTAAACAATATAAAATGAAAGTACTATTATATAGTAGTAAAACCCCAAAGGGATTCATTATCACACACATTTTCGCTTTCAGTACGATTTTTCAAAAAAAGTACCTCTCTTTGGAGGCCTTTATTTCGTGAACGGCTTGGAATTTCCTTTACAATCTGAAGCAAAGTTGTGGGAGATATGGTTCTTATTAGATGCATCTAGATGTTGTATAATAGTAAAATCAGTAATAATAAATAGTAAAATCACCCACCTTGGAAATTCAACCATATCTCCCAAACGGTGGGAGATATGACTATTCTGTCTTCAGCAAAGTTGTAGATCTTGACATGACAAAAAATATCTCGCAAGGGGTCGACCCCGAAAAATTACCCCTGGGGGCCGAAAAATACCCCCCCAAAATGGTAATATTCGGGTGAATTTTGACCCTCTGGGAGTATTTTTTGCGGTCAACTGCTGCACAGAAATTGTTTACCACGTCAAAATCTATAACTTTCCTATGGACAGTAAAATCGAATCTCCTACCGTTTATGAAATATTGTTGTGTGTAAAAAAGGGGTTCAAAATGGCATTTTTTGAGCATTTTGCTATATTTATGGTATTTGATGTGGCTTTTTGGTATCATAATGTTCAGCAAAGTTGTTCAGTATATTCAGGGCTACAACTTTGCTTCAGATTGTAAAGGAAAATTCCAAGCCGTTCACGAAATAAAGGCCTCCAAAGAGAGGTACTTTTTTTGAAAAATCGTACTGAAAGCGAAAATGTGTGTGATAATGAATCCCTTTGGGGTTTTACTACTATATAATAGTACTTTCATTTTATATTGGTTCGGTTCACCCCCGAGAGCATCACTCGAAAAATGTTGCACAGTGTTATTTATAATAAGTTTTATTGGTTATGTAAATACTGATTGGAATGATATTGTGGAATGATGATTCATCACTGATAGAGTGAGCGAGCTTGGAGAAAACCCGATCCTTCACTCACACGCCTCAAAATTGGCTCCGCTTTCAGGCCCAGATGGAATTGAAATTTTATAGTGGGGGTCGAGAACAATTCAAAATTTACCAATGTTCAGTTTTTGGGTAATCTGTGAAATGGTTTTCAGAGAGGAATGTCTGAATGTCGAAGAATTTGTTCGTAAATATAATCAAAAATGATATTTGAACAATTTTTTTTTCATATTATTATAGATCTGAGGAAGGAGAAGTCAGATGTTTCAATTTCGAGTGGTAGTGGCAACCATGCTCTGATGAACAATGAACAACTATGTCAAGGGATTTATATGCCTCCAATAAGCGGTTTGAATCAACATCTATCTACTCCAAAGCTAGAACGTCTAAATTCTCTTGGTGGAAACAGCAAAGTATCCCATCGTAATGTCTCGTGTCACAGTGACCATTGTAAGCGTGTGTTATTGCTTCACATTTTTTTATCAATTATTATAGACATCATGAGGCTTCGGAAATGCCCCAAGATTTACATTTTTACACAAGTGCAACAGCGTCGAAAACAAATATTCGGAAAGAGGCGCAAAAAGATAGATTGAGAGAGTACCGTTGGCGCTCATGCACAATTTCTTACAACAAAATATTGGGAAAAGTGCGCAAAACAAATGATTGCGATGGGAACATATATGTCTTAGCACTTTTTTGATTTGGATACTTGGTTCTGGTACCTCCAGTGCAAAATGGCGTCGTCGTCGTTGTCATCTCGAACGGAGTCACAAATCCCAAAGAGACATAAGCAAATTTGTTCAGAACTATTACCGAAAGTTTCCTATTTATTTTGAGGCATATTGGTATAGCCTTTCCAGAGCGGCGTGCATTCAAGTGCACGTGAGTCGGGTTTTCAGTATATTTTCACCCAAAACTGATTTTCACATTTTTGACTTAGGGATGGGCACTCTATACTATATAAATACTATTTCGCATTTTTTTCAGAATAGCTATTTTGTCGCCATGAATAGCTTTTCCCTTTTTTTTCAAAATATAGATATTTAAAATAACTATTTTTTTGGGAAAATAGCTATTTTTCGTCACAAAATAGCTGGTGAAAATAGCTTCATAAATAGCTATATGAAAAAATAGCTATTATGTGAGGAAATAGCTATTTTTTTGAAAAAAATAGCAGAAGTGTTTGAATAGTGTTTTTTCAGAAATTTGGACCAGTCAAGAGAGAATGAAATGTCTACTGCAATATGACTAATTTTCAACACAAAACATCGTGCGACAGGAATAATTTTGCGATTCGAGACTACTTTCTTAAGATATATTCATATCAAACTTCGATTTTCTAAGAAATTCGTACATTTTCACAACTGTTCATATTTCATGCATTTTTAGTATAATAGCTATCTCACATATAGCGAAATAGCTATCTTACATATGCCCTATTTTGATTCTCCTGGTCGTATTTTTCAATGAAAATTCATGCAGATTGTGTCATTTGAAAGGTATTCAAACTCGCTTGAGGTTTTACATATTCAAAAAGTGCAAAAAAATGTTTGTTTATGCTGAAAAATCATGGAATGTGAAAATGTACGAAATTCTTGGAAAATCGAATTGTGGTATGCATATTTCTCAAGAAAAGAGTCTCAAATCGCAAAGTGAAGATTGCAAATTTGTTCTATTGTGTCATAGGATGTTTTTTGTTGAAAATTCGATATATTAGAGTAGCCATTTCATAGCGACATGTATCAAAGTGCACATACCGTGCCCAAAAACGGTACATTGTATAGAAAAAGAACATTTTCTTCGTTTTCATGGTAGAACCAATACTTTTTTTTTTTGAAAAAAAAGCATACTCAAATACGAAGTGAAGCATTTTTGCATATTCCTTTGTTTAGCAAAGGAATTGTCCCAGCTCAAAAAGTAAACAAACAAAATAATTCCTCGAATCCGATAATGTAAACAAAGCATAAATATTCGTAACGTTCTACTTCGTGCTTGAATGTTTTCGCAGTTAATATGAACAAAAAAACACATACAAAAACGAAATGAGTGACTGATTTCAAACAATTTCAATTTTGGCGTACACTTAAAACCCGAATGTATATTTTATATTTCAAGCATTTTATTGTCGGATGACCAACTTTTTTCAACTATGGAATTCTATCACATGTCCATCCAAAACGACAAATATTAATGTTTCAGTTGAACGTCGATTCAAATGGACATTGGTGTTCATTCAAATAGACAAATGTGACTTCACCCACATTTTGTAAATTGTAATTTCCATTCTCACTTTGGTAGTTATAAGCTACAAACTAATAATATTTGTACTTCCCGATTCGAATTTATTTTTTTTAACATTATAAAATACAAATCAATATGTAAAAATCGAAACGATAGGTGGCGTTTTAGCATTTTTTCTGTCATTTTATCTTGTAAACGGTGATGAATTTCAATATAATATCTGTAGTATATTTGTAGATAATGACAACGCGTAAAATCTTGATTAAGGGTTTGACCCCAAAAAACCCTTATTTCAGGGAAAAATTGTTCACAAAGATGGTAAAAATAAGGCTTATTTCCACCCTACATAAGCGATTTTTTGGGGTTGACTCCTTCGGATATATTTTGTTGTCTTGTTTCCATATACAACTCTTCTTCAGACATTAGAGTAAAATTCCTTATCAAAGCGAAAAAGCCAAAAATTGTAGGGAAGCGCCCTCTGGCGACCGTAAGAAATAAAAATAAACGTCATAAATGGATTCGTAGACCCCAAAATCCCCATATACACACATAAAAACATTATTTTTTAGCTTTTTAATACTCTTGCTAGGCCATATATCGATTTTTATAAAAACAAATCCTACATGAAAGAAATCGTGGGTCCGAAAATCGGGATAGAGCTTGGTGAAAATTTCTTATTATGGTCCGTAGAATCAGTGGCGTAGGAACGGGGGGGTTTTGGGGTCAAAACCTCCTCGGAAATGAAATCCGTATGGAAAAAATTACAGAGAACTTGAAGAACTATTTTTACAGTTTCTAGCGCATTATATGTGATTTTGAAGTTGAAAAATTCGAAATATTGAGTCGGAAGAGTTGCTTTTGAAGAGCTTTTCCTCAAAATAACCTCCTAATAAGGACAATTTTACCGCTAGATAATCGGGAAAATCGTTCTTTTTTGGCCAAATTTTCCTTGCTTGAAAATCAGTTGAGCCGCAATTATAATTAGTAGACCTTCGAATTCGTCTACTTATTGAATTTCTTTGTTGTTTTTTTATTGAAACTTTTTTCGAAGAATCAAATAAATTCAAATTTGTCATAGTTTTAAAATCTGCGCACTTGAGGTTTAATCTTAAATCGTTCCATAGAAGTCACGAAGTTCCATTTTGGACCAGAATTGTTACATTTTTACCAAATTTGACAAAATTGGTAACCGTTGACTTATTTGAAATTAGCGGTTTTTCATTCTCTCTTACCATGTTACAAACATTTTATTATGATCCCGAAGTTTATGGTAGCCCCTACGTCTTTATTCGTTTAACTTTTTCCAAGCATTAGGTTTTCCTTCCCTTTTATTGACAGTATTTAAGAAAAAATAAATTCTTAAAAATTTTAGTAACCCTGTTGCAGATGAGCATACATTCTGAATGTGTCAATGTTTACGAAGCAAACGAATTTTAACTGGTTTTAAGAACTTGTAATTGTGATTCAATTCATAAATGATTTTCTTCACAGAGAAAATTGTCCAATTGCATGCATACATATATCATTCATATAGCATAAATAATGCATAAATAATGCATAAATAATGCATAAATAATGCATAAATAATGCATAAAAGAAGGTAAAAAAGGGTAAAATGAGTTAAATTCATGCTTAATTTATGCATTAGTGATATGCATAAATTAATCACTCATTTGGTTCACTGGGTTGATTTCATTGACTTTCTCGATGGATTTAATATTATTGTTAATGGTCTGCACTATACAGCGTTTCCTCGCCAAAGGTTGTTTTCTATAAATTTATATAAAAATAATATATACAAAATCTACAAATTTATTTAAAATCAATATTTCGGCCGGAGAACATGGGTCTTTGGAATTTCGTTCGCAATGGCACTTTTGTAGGTCGAAGCAAATTCCATTTTTGATCGCGAACGAAAATCTAAAATGATTTAGAAAATGATTCGCAGCGCAACCATTTTCTATTTCGATCGCGAACGAATTGCCTATTTCGGTTTGAAATTCATCTGCCGTCTCCATCTATCAATTTATAATATTTTTTGGGTATGTATGTATGCATGTATGTATGTTCGTACCATCTCCCGATTTTTTTTCAAACTTCCAGGGATTGTAGTACATGAAAAACTAAGCAACTTTTATTCTGGATGTTTTTGATTTGGCCGCCATCTTGGCCTTGGCTGGCCTCTAAAGGCCAAAAAGTGACCACCACCTCACATTTCTCAGACATACGCATATCGTTGGATAGGTATTGATAAGCTTTTGAATGGCACCCATTTGAATTTTTAATTTTTTATTTGGAAGGCCAATCTTGACCAAAAACAGCGACTTTTTGGACATTTTCTCTCCAATTTTTGGTCATTGCTCGAAAATGGCCCAAGACTTTTGGTTCACATTTTCAGGTTTATTGATCCTATCCCATAGAACCAAAAAAAAAAACATAGGCCCATTGGATCTCATTAGGGGTCCGAGGGGTCCAATTACCCACCCCCCCCCCTTCCCTAGTGAGCGATCGTTACCCCTCGAAGATTTCGTTACCCCTAGATGAATTATGAATTTTGGAGCTGAGGACCTTTTTTTAGGTCCTCAACTTTTTCTGAGACCCAGTAGATAGAATGGAGTTTGACATTTTTTTTCAATTTGCTATAACTGCTGTTTTTTGACGAGAATTGCACCAGTTTCATTTTGGAGGAAACAAAAACCCCTTTTCAACACTTTTTTCTCAGACTCGGTTTAAACTAAATAGAATTGACTTTTTTCGTTACCCCCGAAGAAATTTGTTCACTTAACCCCCACTGAAGCCCACCAAATTGAGAACCTATGCATAGGCCCACTTTCTGTCGATATCTTAATAAGTTAAATGAAATAATACACAGAACATTTCACCGTGTGTTAGACATTGACAGAAAGTGGGCTTATGCCTATCCCATGGAACCAAAAAATGACACATTCCCACTTTCTGTCAATATTTTAGTAGAGCAATATACAAGAGAGTTCCTTGGCTCATGGGCATGTTAGTAGATTGTTAAACTAAAAGTGTTGATTGAAAATAAATTATTTTTAACATGCGTTCAATGTTCAGTATATTATTTCATTTAAATTAGTTTTTTGGTTCCAGCTTTAATGAATTCTTTTATGGACTTAATTCCATTTTTGTGAATCGAACGGAATTAAATCCATACTTTTGTTTGGAAATAATTCCATGCTTTTTTTGTGGAGTTAGTTCCGAATTTTCGGAAATGGACTTATTTCCCAAAAATAAATTGGAGTTATTTCAATTGGACCTATAACATAAACCCCAAAAATTTCAAAATTTACCTTTTGGCTCATTCTGTCAAATCTTCGCAGTATTTACTTCAAAAGTACTCAAAATTCACACTTCGGTGGATGGAGTTGAACAGAATATGATGTTTCTCAAAAATTTGTTATTTCTAAGTGTTTTTCACCAATTGACCTTACAAAACTACTGATATAAGATGAAAAACCTCTGAACGAGGTATAAACAGAAAATGACTGATATAAAATTCCACGTGGCGCTTGTGAAATATATATTGTCGTTCCACAGTCCTCAAATCATTCAACAATTTGCCCATGCCATATTACAATGAATGTGAACTAGAGTACGCCAGGTCAATATTTACCAAATCAAAAGCCTTCGCTAGATCATATGTATGTAATGTTTATTAACGGTTGATTTAGATAGTGTACAAATAGATGATTCCTGTTTGAGAATTGAATAAATTTCTTTAAAAATATTTGGATTGAAATTGCAAAAGTTAAGGAAAATCGTTGGAAAAACCTTAATTTGATGGGATTTTATGTTTTAAACTTATAATCTAAAAGGACCCAGTATTTAAAATATACCAGGTTAATTTTGTGGCAAGGTAGAAAAAATAAAAGTATCACAGTTCAATTTCTCAGTTTTAATCAGTTCATAATCTGAGATGCTACAATTTTGTATGAATTTTGTGTTTGCGGACTGAATGTATTTATCAAATGGTTGAATGTTGGTTAGCTGTTCGAGCATGAGTGTTGGTGTGCGACGTGATAGTTTGTAAATTGGTTTGGTGATTTTATTCTGGAATGTTTTGATTTTCTGGATATGTGTGTGTGCTGCAGACGACCAAATGGGCGCACCGTACGCGAAAATCGGTCGAATGATGGCTGTGTAGTTGAGGTGTTTGTTGTTTGTTGACAGATGCGATTTTCGGGCGAGCATTGGGAAGAGCGCACGATTACATTTATTTGCTTTGATTAATGTGGCGGTGATGTGATGTTTAAATGTTAATTTATTATCGAAGTGGATACCAAGATAATTGATTTGATTTGACCATTCAATTGAATTAAGTTGGCTGTGAAGTGTAATTGATGGATTGCATCTTATGCTGTTATTGAACGGGAAAATGATTGCTTGTGTCTTCGTCGGATTTATTTTGATTCTCCATTTCGTGGATTATTGTTGGAGTGTTTCGAGCGATGCATTTAATCTATTCACAATTGTGTTTGAATTTTTGGCTGATGTGTAAATTGCAGTATCGTCTGGTATATCAGCGACGTATAAGGCATATAAAATCGGTGAAATGCATGTTACTTCAGCTAAGCCAGCTGGAATGTTTATTTTGTTTGAAACGCTGTTGTTAATGTGCTTTGCAAATTGATGGTTTCGGATGAATGCATTTAGTAGTCTAATCAAATAAGTCGGTAGCTTCATTTTGATTAGTTTATGGATTAGACCATCGTGCCAAATCAAATCGAATGTATTTTCTATAGAAAAGGCATTATTTCTCGATCAATGTAGATTGCATCAGTTCGAGTATTCGTCGACAAGTTTTTCAATGTTGATGAAGCAAATTCAACCAGATTCATGATTGTTGATCTTCCTTTTATGAATCCGTGCTGGCTATCATTAATGATGTTTTGAATATGAAAATTCAAATTACCTCTTAGTATTGCTGTTACGCATTGGAGTGCCACTCCTCTGTAATTACTAATATCATTTCTTGATAAACTTTTGAATATCGGTCTCACAAACGATGTTTTCCAACATGAGGTACTTGCGCTGTTTTCATGGATTCACTGAGGATTAGCGTAACTGGTTTCACTAATGATTCTATAACAATTTTAATAAATCCGGGCCTGAAACCAAGTTTTCGAATTAATAAGTTTTGGGTTGAACCATTTGGGGTGTGATGATGATTTATGCACTTTAACCTGAACATGTTTCTTGATAACTGCATTAATCTGTTGATAAAACTTTTCTACTTTATCATTAAAGGTTATTTTTGAGATTTGAATCAATCTATGCATGAAAGCGATTCATTGATATCTGCATAGTTGGCTGATTGAAAATAAAGGAACGTTTTGACATTTTTAATCATTTTTCCTAATGCATTCCAAAATAGTTAGTTCAGAAGCTGGGTTGTATCAAAAATGTGAAAAATTCCATGAATCATGTTCTACATGGGTATAACCTCGGACACGGGTCCACAGAAAGCCATTTCAGTGCAAAAACAGCTTAAAAATCAAATTTGCCTTCGCGCACGGCCAAAATGTGACATTTGAGCTATTTCCAAGAAATTTCCATATTTTCGCCTATTTTCACTCATATTACTCACCTTTTAACGATTCATATTGGACAAATTATATTTTATTTTACCTTTTATAACAAAAATGAATAATTTTCTAGGAGTATATTTAGTCATTCCCACAAAATATTCAGATTTTTTGCGATATTCAGTCATTTTTGTGTGATTTTTCACTAACTTTATATGAAACCAAGAAAGAATCAAAGGAAATCATCTTTTCTTTGTTTAAATTAATATTCTGATTTGCTACTGCTGTGCAGAGACGAAATATCACACACTCAGTTCTATGGCCATCTCAATTGAATGAGAGACAAAACGTCTTCAAAACGCCGAAAATCGGATCAATATTTTGACTACGAAGTTACATTGAAATATTTGGCAAAAAACTGTCAACTCATACTCTCAATACAGAACGACTGCCAGTGCATTGATTCATTTCGATTGGTTGTCGTATTATTTTGTGGGAATGACCAAATATACTCCTGAAAAATTATTCATTTTTGTTATAAAAGGTAAAATAAAATATAATTTGTCCAATATGAAGCGTTAAAAGGTAAGTAATATGAAAGAAAAGAGGCGAAAATATGAAAATTTCTTGGAAATGGCTCAAATGTCACATTTTGGCCGTGCGCGAGTGCCAAATTGTTTTTTAAGCTGGTGTTTTGCACTGAAATGGCTTTCTGTGGACCCGTGTCCGAGGTTATACCCTTGTAGAACATAATTTTTCAAAATCGATACACACCAGTGATGGCCCTCAATTTTCAATAATTGATCAATACATACATAACATATTATTAAATTGGTGTCGTTTGTCCAAACCAAATCCAACAGTCGGTTGTTTATATTGAGGTCTGGAAATTTTTTGATTGGTCACAATGCTAACAGAGCATTTGGGAGGGGTAAGTTGGGGTCGGGGGGCTAACTAATGATGCAATTCGATAGAACTCCTCGAAAAAGTGTGTTAGGGGGGAGGGGGGTTGAGGGGGATATCATTACTGGTAAGAACTCAAATTAGGGTCTGAAAATCAAGGATTACTTTGGGCTGAGAATAGCAGCCCATATTAATCCCTGCTGAAAATTGTTTTCACTTTTCACCAAATTTAATCCCCTTCACTCCTCGGAGATGTATGTTGAGGGGTTACCCAACTCTAAAGCCCACAAATTACACATATTTGACCCCCCCTGGCACATGTATGTTCACCAACCCATAAAAATGGATTAAAAGCGCTCTTCACACGTTGAATAGACATTTTCTAGACATGCAATTGTTTTTTTACTTCCGTATGTAAAAATACAGAACGTATGCTTTAATAGATTCATTTTCTTTGTCAAGTTGAAGGTAATAACAAAGCGGGGAGTGAACACACCATCAACAGTAATTCAGAGCATCATCTTCTCCATCATCAATTGCAAGGACATATTGTTTTGTCCGAGTTACCAGAACCACCGATCCCATTGTCTGAAATCGGCCCAATACCACCTCCACCGATGTTTTCTACACCGAGTCCGACAGCAGTGATGAGCCGGCCACATACGTTGCTATCTAACAATGCAAACTCCATCGCTTTGAATTTGATGCACGCGTCAAAATTGGATTATAGTGAATACGACTATGAAGAAGAAGAAGAAGGTGATATGTATCGGTATTCCGAGGACATAGATTCGGAAGAAGAGTACATATTGCAGAAAAACTTGAATACAATGCGAGTGGAAGAAATACCTGTTCAAGAACCTTTATTAAATGCCGTTCCGAAAAAATCCGCATTAAAAAAAAAAAGCAGTAGTGAAGCTTACCGTTCGTTAACATCATCCAATCAAGATGCAGCAGCTAGACCATTAGTTGTTCGACAAGATAATTGCTCTGGATCGCTCAAGTAAGTAGACGATTACAATTAAAAATTGGGGGAGAGGTGCATAGTACTGACTAGCATTAAAAGTATTTTTGTTAGTCCCACTTAATCGTCGAGGAAGTTTTCTATATACGCGGACATAAGTTTTTATTAAATATTATTTCAACTCTTCTTGGATGATAGATTACACTGTGCAACATTTCTCGGGTGATGGTCATGGGCCCAAACCGGACCAATATCAAATAAAAGTACTATTATATAGTAGCAAAACCCCAAAGGGATTTTTCGAAATTAGTTCGGAAAAAAAATGTCATTAGAGTGTTCAAAATTATAAATTTTCGGTCTCAGCGTGATTTTTTAAAAAAAGTACCTCTTTTTGGAGGCCTGTATTTCGTGAACGGCTTGGAATTTTCTTTTACAATCTGAAGCAAAGACCCTAAAAATTATCAGTGTTTATAAATAGTAATTTTGACCCTCTGGGAGTATTTTTTCGGGGTCAACTCCTGCACAGAAATGGTTTACCGCGTCAAGATCTACAACTTTCCTCTGGGCAGTAAAATCGATTCTCCTACCGTTTATGAAATATTGTTGTGTGTAAAAAAAGGGGTAAAAAATAGCATTTTTTGAACATTTTACCATATTTGTGGTATTAGATGTGACTTTTTGGTATCATAATGTTCAGCAAAGTTGTTGAGTGCTACAACTTTGCTTCAGATTGTAAAAGAAAATTCCAAGCCGTTCACGAAATACAGGCCTCCAAAAAGAGGTACTTTTTTTAAAAAATCACGCTGAGACCGAAAATTTATAATTTTGAACACTCTAATGACATTTTTTTTTCCGAACTAATTTCGAAAAATCCCTTTGGGGTTTTGCTACTATATAATAGTACTTTCATTTGATATTGGTCCGGTTTGGGCCCACGAAAGTGTGTTGCACTGTGTTATTCAATTCATTATAACTTTTGCGCACATGAAATATATTGGTGTTGCCTCAAAAATTCAAATCCACTGCGCTTGAGTAAATGATTGCCGATTGGCTTCAAATTTTGACCAGAGTCTCAGTCAACATGGGAACAAATCGGTCTAAACTCTTTTTTGATTTGGATACTCGGTTCTGATACCTCCAGTGCAAAATGGCGTCGTCATCTTCGTCGTCGTCGTCCCGTCTGTTTTTGTACGTTAACAGGAAACTATCAAACGGTTGGAGTCTCAACAAAGTGATCAGTATTATCACCGGATGTTTCCTATTGAATTTTAGCTATATAAGTCTAGCCGTTCCAGAAAGGCGTGCATTCAAGTGCACGTGAGTCGGCTTGATGTTCTAATCGTTCGAATAATGTTAATATATTCTGGAAAAACCCAGAAAACTCCTCTCTGCGCACCATGATGAGGAAAAGTCGGGATTACGAATGTAATTCAATTTATTCTTTATTATAATTGATTGAAACGGATTTTGATTCGGGGTTTAGGAGGATAGAATGGACTTTGAAAAAATTATTTCAATTTTTTGACAATAACTTCTCACCCACCTGGTCATCACTTTGGATTATTGGATGATTGATTAGAAACGGGAGATCCTAAAACGGTCTATAGCGTAGGCTAGTGTATTGTTTTGCGAAGCGCCCGTTTATGCTCTTACATGCAGCTTTTCTCAGTACTTTTTCAACGATATGCGCCTGAAAATTGGGTTCTGTGGTTGGTGATCACTATTTTTGGATTTAAGAACCTGGGCACATTCAAATCAAAAACTACAACAATTGGTTTTGTTTGTTTGTTTTAAAATAAAACCAAAAAACCAAAATGATGAGGTTCCACCGGATGGGTACAATAGTTACATGCAATGACAATGATAATTTGGCTATATGGGTACATATAGCCAAAATTGAATTTTTGGGGAAAATGATGATTGAAATTCCAACTGCTATAACTTAGGTTGATCCAATTTTGATGATTGAACCCTCATTGGATAGGTATTGAGGTGTACTACCAAAGTGTAGTTTTTCGGAATTTACGGTAATGGGTACGGGGGTTAAAATGGAGGAAAACCAAAAAAAAAAAAACGATTATAGATTTCTTTTCATTCAAAGACAAATTTTAAGCCTAGCTCAATACCTTCAATTTGCGGTATCTGCGGATTTTCTATGTTATGTTTTGGCGGAGTTATATAATTTTTAAAAAAATCGATACCCCGACACTCTCCCCTAATTTCTTATGAGTAAGCGGTAGAGAAGAATTGAGCAAATAAATTAGCGATTTCCGATTCGTTGTTGGATTTCTGACCATTATATTCCATGGTATTTGGTAATTTATCATTTGATTTGTTCAAGTATTTTATGTGATTTGAATATACTCGCGCCGTGATTTGAATATACTGAAAGAATCGTTTATTAAAAATACAATTGTTTGCCTAATTAAATTCGCGAATTTTAATAATTACATTCACTTCGTAAGCATCGTTTTGCCGCATAACCTGACTTTATTGAATAGAGTAAACAAACAATCGTACATTAAAACCCCGGTTAATTTCGCGTCATTAATTAATATTCAATTCGACAATGAAAACAACACATGTGATTCCAGCTCATCTGAGCTGCATCTTCGCTCCAATGATTCCAATGATATTGCATTGGTGGCTGATAACATCACAGCCCCGGCCGCGCATGTTCAGCTGGTGCCGGTCATACGGCAGCCAGTAATTCATGTGCGCGATTGCATGCTGAATCTTGACACTATTCTTGCAAACGAGAATGTAGCTTTGAATATCGATGATGTGCATTTAATTAACCGTCATAAATGTCCCAAAAAAACTAAATCCGTGAATACATTAAATCGGTTCAAAGATAATTTCAACTTCGTCAGTGTCAATGCCCAGGGACTACTGGATGCATGTCACTTTGATGAACTGAATGCACTTTTGAACGGAAACTCGAACGTCAACTTGATCGCGGTTACTGAAACTTGGCTTCGCTCCTGCAATACAAACAAATCCATCGATATTCATAACTACAAAATTATTCGTTCTGATCGTAAATCAAAATCTGGTGATAGAAACAAGGGGGGTGGTGTTGCGATTTATGTTTTGAAAAATCTCAAAACTAAGGTGATTTTAAATTCGTCTAAGGATAATGCCCATATTGAAAACGTTGAATTTCTCTTCATTGAAATCTTTACACGAACATCAAAAATCGTTTTTGGTGTTGTTTACCGCGCACCGCGGTGCAATGCTGAAAATACGCGTAAACTTTTTGACTTAATAAGTGCCACTTTTGCACATGAGCAAAATGTGATTATTAGCGGCGACTTTAACATTAATCTTATAAATAACGCAAATCTAGCTTCCGTTTTAAACACAAATTTTGTTTTAAATTTCAATTTAGTCAATGACATTTGCCCCACACATTGGTGGCCGGGTAAAATGCCGTCACAGATAGATTTAATTTTCACAAATAACCTCGCGCGCGTCAAATTTTTCGGGCATTTTCCATCGGGGATCTCATTTCATGACTTGTTACTGTGCTCTTACAATATCAAGACTGAACAAATTAATAAGAATATCATTATCAGTGGTAGAAAATTCGATGATATCAATGAAAACGAATTAATCGGTTGCATTGAATCGTTGAATTGGAATTTTGATCATCATCGAAACGTTGATGATATGGTCACAACATTGAATGATAATATTCGAAATCTCCTTAATCGCTTTGCGCCCCTCAAATCGCGTCGCGTTCGTCACACTCCCAAGCACTGGTTTAATAATGAAATTAAACATGCTATGGATGAAAGAAAAGCCGCTTATGATGATTGCAAGAGAAGCGATCGTCATGAGTTTGTTCCTCATCAACAGTTACTTGACATCTATAAGGAAAAAGCCAATAGAGTCAAGTCACTGATCAACATTAGCAAAAAAAAATCGACAGTCGAGAGTTTTAATAACGCCGATTCCATGCGCTCAAAGTGGAATGTTATTGATTCTCTTGGCTGTTGCAAGAGCAGTAAGAAGGATGACAATGTTTCTGAAATCCTTAATAATTTCAATCTAGATGACATCAATGGTTTCTTTGCATCAATTCATTCTTCTGACGAGGCCGATCTGGGCAATTTGTCGCTTCCTACTAATATTAATTCCACTTTTTCTTTTTATGAAATAACCATTGAGCAATTTCTTTACGCGTTCAAACAAATTAAGAGTAATGCAGTTGGCGACGATGGCATTCCACTTAAATTTCTAGACGTGATTGTTCCTCTAATAGCCCAACATATTGTTAATATATTCAATTAACGCATTTCACACAGTGTATATCCAGTCGATTGGAATAAAGTCATTATAAAACCTCTTAATAAAGTACCAAGTCCCCAGTCCATCTCTGAATATAGACCAATCAGCATAATCTCAGTCATCCCAAAGATTTTCGCGATTCTTTTAAATAACCAGGTAACTGGATATCTAGAATCAAATGCCATTCTTCACGAACGGCAATCCGGTTTTCGAGAAAACCATAGCTGTACCACCTCACTATTGAACATATCAGAGAGTATCAGATCATCGTTAAATCGCAAAAAAATAGTAATTTTCGTTTCACTTGATATAAAAAGCGCGTTTCCCTCAGTTCCTCATGATGCCCTTCTGAGAGTTTGCGAATCGTATGGTTTTACTAAAAGCGCGGTAGATCTAATTAAATCAATTTATAGTAACATTCAACAAAAAGTTAAAGTCGGTGACCATGAGTCTGATTTCGTTTCAATTAATAATGGAGTTCTTCAAGGCAGTAATTTTGGCCAAACTTTCTTCTCTCTTTATTTCAATGATACTCTCAACGAGCTCGAACACATGACGGGTCATTTATTTGCTGATGATTGTCAAGCACTCCTCGAAGTAGATTTTAATCAAATTAATAACGGTATTGATAAAGTGAACTCCGATCTTGCCAAATTGAATGATTTTATTAAACGCCGCGGAATGAAATTAAACGGATCAAAATCGAAAGTAATGATTATCGGTTCTAAATATCACACGAGTCGGTTGAATTTTGATATGATCAATGATGTGAAAATAGGTGATGAAAAACTCGAATTTTGTAAGTCAATAAAGAACCTTGGTGTTATTTTTGACGAAAACCTTAACTTCCAAGAACATGACAAGTGTAAATTGCAAAAAGTGTATGGCGTGATATACGCCACACCAAGCACTTTATACCCAATTATGTCAAACGTGACATGGCTGCAGCGCTGATCGATCCCATAATGGATTATGGGAATGTAGTGACATATGGTTGGGGTGCATATGGCACTATGGTCGCTGATAACGACAAAATCAGGTACATTTACGGATTAAAACGTAATGACCATGTCACTGAATATCGTGAGCGTTTGAACGGATTGACCCCTGAAAGCAGAGCAAAACTGCATTCAGCAGTCTTGATGTTCAAGCAGTTGTCAAATCGTGGGCCTGAGTACTTGAATCACATGTTGGTTCGAAACGGCGAATCATCGCGTTATCCTGATAATCTTCGTATTAATTTCAATCCGCGCACCGAATTTGATAATCGCGCTTTCAGTTACTCAGCAATTAAATTTTGGAATAGCATACCGGTCGATATTAGAAAATCTGAATCTATAATCTCATTTAAAATTAGCCTGAAGCACTTTTTGCGGGCCGAGCAATAATTCTTATTTTTATCAGTTTAATTCGCGAATTCTCGGACCTACGTCATGAAATTTCTCAACCAATTAGTTATAAGTTTGCTCTTGCTTCTGCTTTAATGATGTTAACGTAAATTAAATTCCAAAATTATTATTATTGTATTTCCCCTGACTTTCCTGAGTCAGGCCGGTTTTGCCATGGTTTTCCGGACCCAATTCTGGTATCAAAGCTTCAATTGGATACCATCCCACCCCTGACTGTATTCTCCTTGCTAAAGACGCACCATGGGCGGAATTTATGCCGTATTGGGTCTTTGACCAGCATGTTCTCAGCTCGCTGTGAACACGTATTGGCATAAATGTAGGCTTCGTAATAAATAAATAAATGAGTTTGTAAAAGTTTAAAGGCCATTTGTTCCATAGCTACACCTGAGCGAAGTTTGCCATCTATTCAACCTAGTATTCAACGAATCAAAACCGATTTACGCAACAGCACATGTGAAGATAGATTAATGATGTTATTGCGAGATTTGCTATGAAAAATAGACGTTTGGCTCGATGAATCCACTTCAATATACTTTGAGTTTTGGTTTTTCAATAAAGAATTCTATATTTCGATTTTTGCAATTGAATTGTGTGTTTCGAAAAAAAAAACTGAACCTGGAGTCACGGTACGCCACTGGCCATGAGTGATATGCTGAGCTGTGACGGGGCTCCAGATGCAATGCGATTCGATGGTGCAATACGATATGATTGTGTTTGTTGTGTTGAAATAGTTGATCGATTTGGCTTACCGTTTCTACCGATTGTAACAAAACCATTCTGATCGTGATGTACAGTTGTTGTTCGTTTGATGCTCAATCTTTTTCGTCGTTTCAATAACTGTTGATAGACAGGGCAGCTTGGTGAGTTAGCAAGATGATCTATCATGTTACATTTCCAGCAGTATGGTTTTGTACAATCGGGAAATTGACAATTGCCCGGCTCATTGAATCCTCATTCAAATCATCGACAAACTCCATATGAGCAATGAAATAAGCTTGGAGTATTTGGGTGTATACGTATTACCCTTCAGATCGGCTTCTTAAACGTATTATGTTACTTTGTTGTAATTGTCGATGATAACATGTTATACAAATTCGGTATCGTTTTGTATTAATTGGGCTAAATGTCACTTTATCAGTGATTTCGCGCACTTTATTCTACAATTGGCGGTATTGCTGTATTTCACTAAATTCGTTGCCACCGTGTTATTGTTGTTGGGTTTACTAACCGTATTGTCCACGTGCTGTTGTCTAACCACATTAGCGAATGTTGCATTCGATTCTATATCAGTCATTTGATTCACCGTTAATACCATTTTGACTTAATATTTTTAACAGCATTTCGTTCTGTTGCTTAATAGCATCCAAATCGTTACGTAGTTTTCTACATTTAATAACACATTCATTGTACACTGCTACACTAACAAAATTTTATTCATTGTCACTAGTTATTCCTCTATGTTTCAATTGATCTGTTTTGTGTTTCTTCGGCGGACCTCCATTGTCATTTTTAAATAAATTAATTAATTTAATAAACCAAATAATAATAAATTATTGCTCAGTTAAATGACAAGCTTAAACAAAACGTGTGTCACTGTCACAATGCTACTGAATAATTGTGGTTTGCTTTTAACTGGTTGCATTTAGTGGAAATGCAATTTGTGGTTCATCAATCAGTCAGACATAATAAATCTCTCAAGTTGAAGTCACCAGATATTATAATTGTATCATTTGCTTGGGCTGTAGATGTTATTGATTTCATTGCATCCATATTTGCTTTGTAGACTGCTAATAGTGTAAAGCTCGACCTGTACATCTGTATACATCTGTATGAATATCTGTATATGTTTCACATACACTTTAGTACGTTATACATGTAAAAATGATGAAAAATAAATCCAGCAAAAATTCGAAAAAAAATCGAATAATGTATAAAAATACAACAAATTTAAAAAAATCACACTTTTAATATGGCAAACATCATTTTTTTACGCAGAACCTCTTCTAATATCCCCCAAGTGTTTAAAAGTGTCCATATACTGTTCTGAGCCACGGATCAAGAATTATTTTTTAATCAAAATAATATATATTCGTAATAATACGAATATGATAGATGTATTCACCTTAATTTGCTTAAACGGCACAATAAACAAAATAAAAAACTCAACAACACCATTTTTTTGAACACTATTATATTAAAGTAATTCATATTATAATTTTTTCGTTATCAACAGTCGTCCAGTTCGCTTCAGTTCAACAATTCCAGGTCTTGTGGAAAATAAGGAGAACACTCACCCTTTTGTGATCCGCGAAGATAGTACTGATAGCGACCAGAGTGATGGACCAATTTTGTACCGAGACGAAGACTCCGTAAACGAACGGCCCACAACGAAAATAGCTCGAAAAGAGAGCCTTTCATTGAAATTGTCTTTAAGACCAAATATGGAGGAACTGATTAATCGTAATATATTACATTTGCAAAGTGAAAATGAACGCCAGGAATCAAAAGAAGCTATAGGTGCAAAGCTAATACGACGTTTATCAATGAGACCTACTCCTGAAGAATTAATAGAACGAAATATATTGAAAAGTCAATCGCCTGCTGAAGAAAAAAAGCAAAAGGAGGAAAAAAAACGTTTTCTCCTCCGAAAACTGAGTTTCAGACCCACAGTTGATGAACTCAAGGAGAAGAAAATCATTCGTTTTAATGATTATATTGAAGTGACGCAAGCACATGATTATGATCGTCGCGCTGATAAACCGTGGACCAGACTTACACCCAAGGACAAAGCAGCTATTCGTAAAGAACTTAACGAATTCAAAAGCTCTGAAATGGCTGTTCATGAAGGTAGCCGTCATCTAACCAGGTAAATATGGTAAAAACACCGAAAAAAAATATTTTCCTCCCGAGATACATGCACTACCGGGAACATCAACTGACCGAGAGCATTCCAACAATTTCTTTAAAGCCTTCTCACACTCTCTCACAAATTTATACCTACAAGTAGACATACCATACTGCAACAAAAATTTGCAATTCTCATTATTACAGACCTGTAGGATATGAAAAAATATTAAGACTGGTGAAAAACTAATTCCTCTTCGGAGGGGCTGAGTAGGGGAGCCCCCACTTTGCCCAAAGTTGGTCGGATTCAAAAATGATGAATGGCAAAGTTGTTCAGAATGACGAGAAACAAAAATTGGGGGACCCGCCCTTCACCCCCCAATCCCCCTGGGAAGTCAGGGGGTCTCCCCCTAAACCGATGAGGGGGTCCCCAAAAATATCAAATTCGAGTTCTACGTGCAAAACTACGTAGGAATGCATATTTGTAATTCAGTTCAGTTGTTCGGACAAGAACGTTATCCGGATGTCCGAATAAATCCCATTCAATGCATCGAAAATACTTTTACTCGGACATCCGACGTTTTTGTCCGGATAAAATTTGTTGTCCGGGCACAATAAAAAGTCCGTCTTAAACGTTAGTAAATGTGTTCGTCCAAGAGCTGTAGAGAAATCATTTCTTTTGTAATTAAATAAAAAAAATTTCATTGACAATTACTAATGGTAATTAGTATTATAAACGCTGCGATTAACTGATTGCAAAATTGATTATTACATTCATCTTCTTGAAGTTTGAAAATGTTCAATTAATCGCTTTTTCATGGTATCTGTGCTCACATTCAAATCAACTATATATGTATCACACTTAGGAATCTTTTTGTCAGAAAATTAATTGAATGTATCAAGCATAAAATTCGTTAGTTGGTATTTTTTTTAGTTACATAAAAACAAGTCCACCTTTACCAGAAGTAACGTCAATTCAGTGTCGAGTTAACAACAGTGTTGACTGAGGCAAAAAAAAATTTTGGTCTAAAAAATCCAGGGGGTAATTACATTCATTTTATACATAATATGCAAGTGATGTCAGTTGTAAAAATTGTTCGTTGGTGCCACGAACTTTGCCTTTGAATTCTATATTAGTTCGACACTGCCGTTTTCACAACCACAATTTGTACGGGAACGACATCACCTTGATAAAATGCATATATATTCACGAAATCTATTAAAAATTTTGAAAAAAAATTAAAAAGTATCATCTTAATTGTCTTTGGTGAATTCAGTGCATATCGTTGAATATTTTTGAATCTGCTTAATTTCTTTATTTGCTAGAATAAAATACAATCTATTATAAACTAAAAAAATTTGGCTATAATTTACTATATATACTTCTCAAGTATAATTTTTACTTTCCCGCACATGAAATGTGCCCAGGAAAAGTATCGGTTTTACCTCAAAAATTCAACTCCACATAGCTTGAGTAAATGATTGTGGATCGGGCTCAGAATCTAATTTCACGATGAGAACCATCCGTCTTAGCACTTTTTTGATTTGGATACTCGGTTATTCCGGTCCATCCGTAATTTTTTTCGGACAGTTCGGACATTGTCCAAGTTGTCCATGAGAAAGTTCGGACCACGTCCGAACTGTACGAACTTTCTTACGGACGGACCGGACGGACAATTCGGACGTCCGAAACTTTTTTATATACATTGGAACAGTTCGGATGGACGGACGGACGGACAAATTGATACTAATACTCATTTAATGAATTTTCTGATAAAAAGATTCCCAATTGTGATATATATATCTAGTTGATTTCAATGTGAGCACAGATACCATAAAAAAGAGATTAATTGAATATTTTAAAACTTCAAGGAAATAAATGTAATAATCAATTTTGAAATCAGTTAATCGCAGCGTTTTGCTCCGTAACCGTTAGGGTTGGTGCTATCAAACATTGGTTATAAATAAATTCGTACAAATTTTATACACATTTTTGTAAATTTATAATAAACCACCTCTGGCGAAGAAACGCTGTATGGTGCAGACCATTAACATTAACAATAATTCATTGTAGTTAATAATACGAGAACATACTACAATTTGAAAAAAATCGACACACACTCGCACAATTGAAAAATTGGGAACAAATGAGTATTTCTTATTATATTGTCGTTATTCCGTGTGACTCTAATTCCCACTAAAATCAAATTTTATATCAGTGAGACCAAAATGATGAGGTTTCAATGAATGGGTACAATAATTGACCAAAACTACTGCATTGGAAATGAAGTCATTCAACGAGTCAACGAAATCAAAGACTTGAAAGTTGTTCTTGATAGTCAACTCAATTTCAAATCACACATTGAATACATCAAAGCAAGGGCCAAATCGAGACTAGCGGGGATTAAAAGATTTGATACCGATTTCAAGGATTAATGGACAATCCGATTGCTTTTTGACACCTTTGTATTACCAATAATTGAATATGGTTCACAAGTTTGGAACCCCTACATGAAGGGTCAGACCAGAAGAATAGAATCAATCCAGAAACAATTTTTACTTTATGCTCTTCGAAAATTAAAATGGCCAAATAGGTTCCACCTGCCAAAGTAAGAAGATAGGCTGATGCTGCTTCAGTTGATAGCTTTGGAAGAACGAAGAATGGTGGCCCAAGTAGTTTTTATTCACAAATTGATCATTGGTGAAATATCATCTAGTCATTTACTGGAATATATCGTATTTCGTTTACCTCATTACCAAACTCGCAGTATTAATCTATTATTAGTGCCATTGAAAAACTCCATAGGGGCCCAAGTTTGCATTGTCCGATTTCCATGTACACAATGGATGACCATGCTTCCACGGAGTCCCGGGTTATTTCGTTTTTCCGATGCCATCAGGCAGGGCATTGATAAAAAGAAAGTACAAGAAAAATTCCCGAGCGGTCCAGAACAGGTCGGTCACGACGTACAGTTCACTCTGGCATTCAGGCAAAAAAAAAATTACAAGTGCACCGGGGTGAGGGTGCAGGTGCACACACCATTTTTTGCCAGAATACGGGCTATTGTTCGCCGTCCAAGTCCATGCTTCTACGGAGTCCCGGGTTACTATCGACAAACAACAAATCTTAAGCTTTTTAAATTATCATTAATGTCATCAGGCAAGGCATTGATAAAAAGAAAGTACAAGAAAAATTCCCGAGCAGTCCAGAACGGATCGGTCACGATATACAGTTCACTCTGGCATTCAGGCAAGAAATTACAAGTGCACCGGGGTGAGGGTGCACCTACAAACACCATTTTTTGTCAGAATACGGGCTACTGCTCGCCGTCCAAGTCAAACGACGTAAGGGGATGACAAAGAGTAAGCTATATTTGTTGATATAGGAGACAAACATAGCGACAATTTAAGAATTGAAAATCAATTTTCCCTCCCTCAGGGTAGCAATCTGGGCCCTCTCATCTTTATTATATATGGAATATTTTAACTTGAACTTTTAACTTGGTGTTCTAATACTATTCGCCGGTGACGCAGTCTTAATTCATTTCAATACTTATTATACAACAAAAAATACAACAAGATCTAGACATTGGCTCATGATCAATAAATTAATGCTAAATATTGGCGAATCAAAATTTATGCTCATCCGTTCGGGTATTAACCAAGATAACTATTATTGATTTCAACCTGATTATCAATAATAAGAGCATTGCTCGAGCTACCTCATTTAAATACCTGGGCGTCACAATACAAGAAAATCTTAAATGGACTTTTCACATAGATTCCATCCGTCGGAAAATCATTGGAATTTCTAGCATGATGATCAGACTGGGTAACAAAGTGCATCAAACGTCGCTGATCGCACTTTAATAAAGACACTCGACACTACCCCACACCACCAATATCATACGCGCAATAAGGCACAGCCAAGTCTCATCTCTTTTCGAACAAACACAGGCAAAACGAGCATTTTCAGACATTGTACTGAATTGTACAATGGGATGCAATTACATCTGTGTCTTGAACCGTCTATCCATGCTTTCAAAAGGAAAGCGAAAAACTTTCTAATTGAAATGAATGAATGAGGCATCTGAATGCAAAGCTCATGTATTTTTGACTTATGATTAACAACTTATTAAAGGTTCAAACACATACAAACCATAATTCTACAATGTACACCAATAAAACAACATTCATCACCCTTTCATATTATATAAACTCTGAAAGACTTAAATATCGTTATCATAAACTCTAAGTAAAAAAACCTCCTGACTTATCCGCATTGATATGAAATTCGGTTTTTCTATTTTCCTTGAATGTGGACCAGTCAAGAAAGAAAAAAATGACTACTGCAATATGAATAATTTTCAACACAAAACGTTCTGCTTTCGATTTGCACATAAATGGACGTCGCTCCGGAACGGCTTTACCAATATGGGTCAAATTCAATTGGAAACATCCGGTGTTAATTCGAATCAGATCTGAACACATTTGCTTTTGACACTTTAGGATTTGAGACTCCGTTCGAGAGTCAAACAAACAGACTTCAACGACGATGACGACGATGCCATTTTGCACTGGAGGTACCAGAACCGAGTATCCAAATCAAAAAAGTGCTAGAAGGTCTAAAATGGTCAAATAGTCTTGCATTTTGGAATTGTTGCTATTATTTTGAATTGTACGAGTGAAAATTTATTGAAAATATTAATTACTTTGGATGACAATTTAATGTAATCGCTATGATGTCAGGGGGAATCTCGATATCTTCCACGGTTATTGAATTAAATTGATTTTTTCCAAACCGTCCTCAAACTAGGGTCCTCTACGGTAATTTTTCGAGAAAATTGACGATTTTCAAGAATTTCACTAATTTGTTTCATACATTTCATATAATGCTAAAAATTTTCATCTTATTGTTTTTCTTGAATTTTCAAAATGGTGACGCTTAGAATGGTGCAAAAATTTCTGAATTTCTATTTAAAAATCAGATCAGGAGAGAATCTTATATTAGCACGTGTCCGATGGAATTTATTTGTGGGGGTGGGTGTCCAATGTCGAAAACTTTGATAAAACGTCCGAACTCAGGATTGTGCCCATATACTTTTCGACTAGGTCAGGAACACACACTAAAAATATTGGCGAGGAATTTAAAGTCACCCTGTATGGATTTATAATAAACCACCTTTGGCGAAGAAACGCTGTATGGTGCATCTGCACCAACAACAATATATTTGCTTAATAATATTATATTATTAATATACTATGTAAATATGATTTGAAATAATGTTTATTCTCTTTCTCAACAGATTCCATAGACCGTGACTGATGATTGACATCCTGAAAAACTCTGAATATCATGTGGTATTCATTCAGTTTACAGTTCCATCATTGATAACATCACAATAATTCGTTTTACTTCTCATTCATTTTCACGAAATCAGCATAAGCATTCATAAATTATACTGCTGTGATATCCACATATTGACGTTTATAAAATGTTACCTTAATTGCAAATAATCAACTCTTACGTTTTCTAATTTGGCAATTCTGAACGAAAGAGAACTTATTAATATCAAGAAATTTGTTTGACTATATTACCAATCGGTAAAGTTTTTTTTTCACTATATATTGCAAAATAATAATTGATTCTTTGCAATGATTTATTTTCGTCATATGTGAAATTTGATTAAAGAATTTGTCAAAAATCTTAGAAGCGCAGTTTTGTGAATTTGATGTGAATCTCGATTCACGAGTTTAGTAGTGTATTGTGGAAAATTTAATAACTCTTCCACGTTTAAAGTATAACTATCATATTAATCGACCAACAATAAATGAAATAAAAAGAAATGAACAAAATAACATGACTAAAAAAGAGACTACTTATTATTACTTGATTACTTATTTATTACTTGATTACTTAATGTAAGATATATGGATAAACCTCTAACCATTGACACACGATTTTTATCTCAGGGGTTTCATTTGGTATCAACGATTTTGGCAATGCATTCATTGAAATGAAATGAAACAACAAACTGAATATCAACGACGACTGCAAAGTGAAACTGCATACTCAGATGCGCGTCAAAGCGTTTTGTTTTTTTTTTAATTTTTTGAACTTGCGCTATTCAGCATTTTCATACGAAGTCGGACAAAATTTGTAAACATAGGTCTTCAGGGAGGGGATAACGGTCAATTTATGTTCTCAGGGGTTAACGTAATTCTGAGGAGTAATAAGCAAAAAATCTGAGGTGTAATAATTTCTTATTACCCCTCGGATCGTTTTTACGTCAAAATGTTGGTAAATGTTTCGTTTATCAATAATAAAAAACGATGAACTTCACACAAAAGTTTTGTTTAAAAAAAACGCTTAACAATAATTTTTTATGGACTTATCACGGAGAATGGCAGTTCAGTCTTATATTGAACTTCCAAAATGCTTCATTCCAGAAACGAGTTTTAAATAGTTCTTTTGAAATATCGTGAATAAATTTTTGGTTACATTTGAGAGGACGACTCTTGAATATGCATCAGTTCGATTATAATTCCAAAAACAAATCCAAACATATCCATATCATCAAAATCGGTTGACCCGGTCAAAAGTTATGACATTGTCAAAAATGTACCCCCACCCCCTCAAAATGATGAAAAGGGGCGTATGTTTGTTCGTATGTACGGTGGCTGAAAATAATTAATTAGTCACATTTTGGCCGTGCGCGAAGGCAAATTTGATTTTTAGCTGGTTTTTGCACTTAAATGGCTTTCTGTGAACCCGTGTCCGAGGTTATACCCATGTAGAACATAATGTCTTTATTTCACTCTAATTTGAATAAAATTCAATGTTTCCGTCTCGCTTATACATTCAATATTGAGAAGACAACAGCAAACACAGTACGAAGAGTAATAGAAATGTTTCATTAATACATTGAAACGCACGTTCGCATGCAGCGAGACATTGGACAGCGTGCGTTTGTGTGGTTACCGAAAAAGAATAAACAATCAAATGATATATTCCTTTCAATGTATTGATGAGACATTTCTCTTACTCTTTGAACTGTGTTTGGTGCGAACTTCTCAATTTAGAACGTATAAGCGAGACGGAAACATTTAATTTACTGCAAATTAGAGTGAAATAAAGACAGAAAGATATTTTTGACAGGGATAATACATTGAATCGATTTCGCCGAAACTCACGGAAGTTAGTAAGATGGTAAAACTAAGAAATTGTTGTTCTACACTTTTTCGATCTGTGGACCCCTATGCCCGTGGGGGTCTTTGAACTTGAAAAACTGACCCCCCTCCCAACGGTCACTGTGCCTCAACCACAACACATACAGAAACGATATGGGTATCATTTGAAAGGTATTGAGGTCAGCTTTCAAACTGCATCAACAGTTTGAAAAATACTTCATTATTGGAATTTTTTTTACCAAAAACGGAAAAGCACAATAAGCATGCTGACACATAACGCCCTCTATCTCAAAATCGCTGCATATGTGTTATATCTGGGAAAATTCGTTTTTTCGAGTTATTGAAGTCGAGAATGAAAATGCACCCTGAAAATGCATTTAAATGAAAAAAATATCTGATTTGAAATACACGATTATTTTTCAGGTTGCAGTACGATCGAAAGCAAATTCTGCAATAAAATCGAATTTGAGAGGCAAAAACTTGATATTTTTTTATGATTGTTTCAATACAAAAATATTGATATCAAATGGGGGTTATTTTTATTTTTTCGTCAACATTTTAATGCAATCAATAGCTTTACGTTTTCAATAACCCGCTAGCCACGTCACAAAATTGATATCAATAATTTTGTGTATCGCTTTCGCTTTCAACACGAGTTTTTACCGCGCCAAGGGGTTTTTCATTTGATATCAATTACATAAAATTGTTAAATGTTTTTATTGCAATGTGTCGATTAATCGATTTCATTAGGGAAAAAGATTTCGTATGGAAGGCAATCAATGAAATGTGCCCTTTGCAAATGGTTAATAGGATAGGCCGATTTTGAAATATGGATGATATCAAAGACGGGAAGTGCGGCTTTGATAGAGCATACTGAGAGGAACATTTTTCGTTATAGAAGTCATCCCGTAAAGCAAACCCTGGACGGCCCGCTAAGGCCAAAGATTCATGAGTTTTTTCCAGGTTTTTCCAAAAATTGTGTAATCAAAGTCATTCAAAATATGAATATTGAGATTTAGATTCACTTTATATTCAATCTTTGGATCACAATAAATGATATTAACTTAAATGACAATTGTCAATTCAGCAACATTGTGTACCGTAAAGTGATGTCGCCAAAAAAAGACCAACAAAAACCACTAAAGATACGAACAAGAAACGCAAAGTATCGCAACTTAAAAAACCAACAACCGATCCAACAATATGCCAGTCGATTCTAACAGTGAAATAAGTCATTTTGTGGGCAGGATAGTTAGTCGAATCAGTCTAGATGTCGAGAATAAAATGTTCCTCTTGCGCATACAAAACAATTTACTTAGAGTTGTAGATTGTTTGATGCTTGCGAAAGGCTGCAGGCAACATTTTTTTTTTCGCGAAAAATCTCCTATTTTTTTCAAGAGATTATTCAATAGCATGATAAGCAACCAAAACAACCGTAAATAGGTACGCTCATGACAAAATCCAACCAAAAACTGAAACAACGGTGTCACTCTGACAATTTGCACTCAGTACTATTTTTTTTCTCGCAAAACAATGACATGTACATTTATTTTCGGGAAAAATATATTTGAGGTGAATAAAAATATTGTTTTCAAGTGTAAACTGGCGTTGATAATTTTTTTTTCACCACGAATGATGTGTTGCGTTGCTTTGGTAGTGTATAAAACGACATGATGTCACTGTATTGCCATTCCGAACGGTACTTTGGCTGAACCAACGGATCATCAGCATTAGCCCCAGATTTATATGGAATTTCCGCTCAGTCGCATAATATTTCGCTGAATTAATTTATTTATAAAAACATAACTACATTGAGATTTGTCTATTTGAATTCAACCAATATTGAAGTCATCTGCAGCCAACACTTTCTCAGCCCTTCCTAATATTCCATTAGGTCATTTCACTTGGTTATCATGAATCAATTTGAACACTTCACTCTTATCAAGGTTTGATATTATATATTATATCCTTTTCCGGCTATTTATACTTCAAGAAATTAATTCTAAAAAGGAGAATGAAATCATTATTAGTAAGGATCCATATTATTCGCCGCGTTTATGGGAATAAGCAATGTAAAAAAAAATTCAAGAAAAAATGCGTGATAAGAAACCGGTTGGTTGCTGCATATACCAATTATAATTATACATTACAAAGGGTCAGTATATTAAAAAATATTTTTTATGAGATGTATAATGTAATCAAATTAAAAATCATTTGTCGTGGTAAATACTCGTGCCGCAAGCATCCCCATGTTGTTGATATATTTTGTATTTTAAATAGTTAAGTATCGTTGTTGGCAACACTGTGCTGAGTTTGAAGACAACACATATCGATGTTTGAATACAAACAAACAAAAGCCTAGACTGCATCGTGCTGATTAGCGAACTGTGTTTATATAATACATAACTGTTCGCCGCTGAGCTGTTGATGCTGTTGATGTTGTATACATGTTGAGTGTATACAAATATGCTCTTTTCGAGTAAGAGTGCTTTATTCATATGCATTATAATCTTCGTGTTGCCTGAATCCTTTATTTTGCTCTCTACCGCGGATACTTTTATAGGGTTATTCAGGGTGTCTCGCAAGTATATGTCAATATTTCTACCACATATTCCTCAGACCATGAGGCGAAAAAAAGTCTGGAAAGATATTGACGTCTAAAAGATGACAACTCAAGAAAAAGTTCAGTGGAGGCGCAGAATTTTTGTTGGTCTGAAAGTCGCGATTTTTGTCGAAAAAATGTCGTAGAAGATCCCTCTTTTTTATTCAGATAACGAAAGTGTATGAAATTCTGAGCTGGAATACAAATTTCAAAACATCAAAATTTGCGTATCTTGGCTAAAATCGCAAAATATGTTAGATGGAGCGACCAAACATTTTTTGCTTCACATTCCAACGGCTACTGTGATCATGTCTAAAACAGAAATCCATGTTTTATGTCTCTAGGATGTCCAATAGAGAAACAAAATTGAAAAAAGTTTTTTTTTTGGAAATGCGGCTCTTCTAATACGTTCGATAATATCGACATCTCAAGGCGAATTTCTGAGTGCTATTGAATACACAGTGAACCAAATCCAAGATGGCGTCATCACACCTGACCTAGCAGTGTATGATTTATGTTTTCCGATTTGAACGAAATTATGATAAATAATAAAAACAGTGTGGCCCTAATTAGGTAGCCCTGACCTGCACCAGAGGTAACGTCAATTGGGATTGACTTCGTATTATCGATTTTTACTATTTGCTTTCTGCTATTTTTATTAAATTTTTAACTTTACTAGATATCAACTTCTGTGAGTCTCATCGAAATCGATTGAAAAAACAGACATAGCCCCTTTTCATCATTATCGAAGGGGTGGGGGTAAAATTTGGATAATGTCATAACTTTTGAACGAATCAACCAATTTTGATGATATGGATATCGTTGGATTCGCATTCAAAATTAGTATCGAATTAAAGGATATTACAAGGAATTTTGATGAGTTTTGTGGAAGAAAAAGGAATTTTTCTCCATATCAGCGGAGGTCAAATTTCGACACAGGGATGTAAGCGGAGTCGAATTTGAGTCGACTTGAGTGAGCAGTCGACACATTGTCAGTGAGTTGAGTCGAGTCGACCTTCAGCTCACTCCGGAACCGCTCGCTCACTCCAAACTCAACTTAACTCGTGGACCACGATCATAATCGTTCACGATTATTTCGTAATTTGTACTGAAATCTTTTGACTACAAATGAAATTTGAGTGGAGTTGAGTTGAGTTTTCACTCGACTCCACTTAACTTTTCCGAGTCGACTCGCGAGCAGCAGTCGACCTCCAAGAAATTCTCTTGACGAGTGGAGTCGACTCACTCCACTTACACCCCTGTTTCGACATACTTTTCTCGCCTCTATTTTCCAAGACCTTTCCAATGATACTTATCTATGGTTTAAAAGTTCGAAACTGCGTGTATATATAGGCTTGTGGCATTACACTAATATGCATACAGAAAAACAGAAAAACCGAATTTCATATCAATGCGGAAAAGTCATGATTACGAATATAATTCAATTTATTTTTTATTTCTTTATTTTATTTCTTTATTTGCCAAGTGGTTGGGAACTTATTACCAATATCTTCAACAATTTTTGCGCAGGATAATGATACTCTCTTCTTGATACATTTCAACTCCATACACTTCACAAGCCTTTCTTAGCGCCCTGAAATCATCAAAATCTCACGGAAAGAGGAAGACACTCTTTCACTTTAGTTTTTGAACTCAATCAATCTGCATGATTTTTAGCACTATATGAAATGTGGAGCTATTTGATTTGTTTTAGTTTTTTTCAGTCCAGACCATTCTATCAAATCACATTGCTTCGAGATTATTTTTCCAACGAGAGATCATGCTTCTCATACGAGTCCCAGATTTTAAGTTATGGTGAAGGAATGTCACATTAATCTCCAAAAACAAATAGCTTGGATCTTGACAGTTGCTAGTCCCAAAATTATAGTAAGAATACAAAAACAATGCATGCAGTGAAATTTCATTGAAGAATCAATACAATAATTAATCTTGAACATAATTTTTATCGAATGCATGCTGAAACAAGAGTGGGTACTGTTGAATTGTCACCTAGGCGAATACGTTTTTTTCTGACTGTATTTTAAGGGAATTTGAACAATTTCAGGGCGCTGAGAAAGCCTCGTAAAGTGGCCGATGGAGTTGAAATGTTCAGAAAAGGTGAGTATCATATCCTACGCAATAATTGTTGAAGATATTGGTAATAAATTCCCAACCACTTGGCAAATAAAGATCAAAAACCAAGTAAAAAACTGAAAAAATTATGTTCTTCGACATTTTCTGAAATATGACCACCTAGATGACTTTTTTCTCACATAGTATCTTTAACAAAGTTGAAGTCTGCGACTAGTTAAACAAACTTGCTGAACTTGGTTTTCAAAAATAATGATTCATTTTCGAGTTAAAGCCTAAAAATGGAACAGATTGATATAGTAAAAATGGAAAAAATTTGTTCGGGAGCTCAAAACTCGTGGAAACAAAATTTTCTTATATTAACCGATATAGACAAACGGAGAATGGCGTTGAGCTAGTTTTGACCTCTACTAAATCGGTATATGTGTCGACCCCATGTCCCTGACGAAAAGTTGAAAATTGTCGCACAGTGTAATGAGCCGTTTATTGTTTGTGAAATACGCGTAAACAGTTAATAATTTTACATTTGCCAATATATTGGAAGCTGCTTAATGAGATTTACCAAAAAAACGGAATGAAAATGAAAATGACAACTCTAAACATGATACCTTAAACGAAGGTGATGAATAATACAATGAATTTGAGTGCATTAAATAAACCATACTGTGAAAATGACATTTCAATACATGTCTCAAAGTTCGTTGAAAAAACAACTGAACACATTGTAAAACGCATAAAAAATGGTACACAACTCGATTCTGATCTATTCCATGTCAGCAAACTTTCAAGTCGAAAGAATAAAATAAAAAAGTACACGAGTTTCAAGATTATAACATCCAACAAATCTGATTATGGCCAAATCATAGATAAACAATTTGGGAGAATGATTTTACAGCTAGAGAGTTTGTGACCCAACGAAATAAACCAAAAAATCAAAACTCACAAAAGAAAAAAGTAAATCAAAACAATAAAAGAGCTCAAAATCCAAATAAACAGTTTACAAAAAACAAGCCGAATCAAAATATTGATACTCTATTTGATCATCGAAATGTCAATAATTTTACCGAAACTATAACCATGTTCACCATAATAATAATTTCCACAGGCAGAATAATTATCGAAATATAAACCATTTCAATCGTTCAAATCATTATGTACCGTATACGCCGATATTTAGACACAATTATCAAGATCATCAAGATTCTCCCTATCATTATATGAACACTGACCAGTTCATTCAGCCGCAATTCCAGCCACAATACCAGCAACAATTTCAACAGCATTTTCAATAATAATTTTCACAGGCAGAATAATTATCGAAATATAAACCGTTTCAATCGTTCAAATCATTATGTACCATATACGCCGATATTTAGACACAATTATCAAGACCATCAAAATTTTCCCTATCATTATATGAACACCGACCAGTTCATTCGGCCGCAATTCCAGCCACAATATCAGCAACAATTTCAACAACACTTTCAATTACCACTTCAACCACCAATCCAGAACCAGTGGCAACCACAATATCATCATCCAGCCTATCATAGACAACCATTTCACCACCAGTTTACTCAATACACAAAAAACAGATGCAATTGAAGCTTTAGAATATATGATGCTACTAGAAATGCAAAATTTAGATAAGGTGCCGATCAATGATTCAACAATTGACATATTTATAGATAAAATAAACTCACTTCAGATGCAGGTGAATGAAATCCAGAAACATACCGCAAAACCAACAACAAAATTAACACCTCAGAGTTCATATTGCAGAGGCAACAGCCTAGACAGTTTTAATAAGATTTACTGCCACAATGTTAATGGGCTTCGTACCAAATTACCAGAATTTATTGCTAATATATTAATTTCTCCTTTTAAGGTTTACGTGTTATGTGAAACCAACCTTGATGACACAATTCCATCAAATGTATTCCCGAATGATATTAATATATACAGATGTGTAAGGTCGAGTCTTACTGAGAGTAATCAATCAAAAAAGAAGAAAACAGGCGTTTGAGTTTTGATTGCGGTTCATGAATCATTAAATTCTCACCTAATAGGAAATGGTGAAACATTTGGTACAGAAATAATTTGTGTACAGGTGAACCTTGGCGATTTTAATTTATTCTTAATAGAATATAATTAGACCAGACTCACCATTGGCAGTATATCAAGCAAATATGGATGCAATGAAATCATTCACATCTACAGCCAAAGCGAGTGATACAATTATAAATTCTGGTGACTTCAACCTAAGCGATCTATTGTGGCTAACTGATGATGTTGATGATCCACAAATCGCATTCCCATTAAATACTACCACCAGGAAAGAAATCACAATTGTTGATTCGTGCCATGAGCTTGGCCTACATCAAATCAATAAAAATTTCAACATAAACAACCGATTGTTGGATTTGGTTTAGACAAACGACACCAATTTAATAGAATGTGATGTATGTATTGATCAATTATTGAAAATTGAAGTCCACCACCCAGCCATTGAACTAACAATATTAAAATGCATTAAGAAAAATGATAGAGTTGAAAATGTCAAAACATTCCTTGATTTTCAATCAGCAAACTATGCAGATATCAATGAATCGCTTACATGCATAGATTGGAATGCCACACTTCAAATCTCAAAAATAGCCTTTAATGATAAAATAAACAAGTTTTATGAACAGATTAATGCAGTTATCAAGAAACATGTTCAGGTTAAGAAGCTCAAATCTTCAACACACCCTAAATGGTTCACTCCACAACTTATTAATTTGAAAAATAGGCTGAATAAATTGCGATCCAGGAGAAAATGGTCAACGGAGGCAAACAAAGAATTTTTAATTAAGCGGACTGAATATAATCGAAGTGTCAGAAAGTCATATAACGATTATACCATTGAAATGGAACAAATGATAACTGATGAGCCATTAAACTTCTACAAACACGTAAAATACTTGAACAATTCAAATGATAAATAACCAAATACCATGGAATATAATGGACAGAAATCCAACAACGAATCAGAAATCGCTAATTTATTTGCTCAATTCTTCTCTACTGCCTATTCTAGATATAATCCAGATGCAGTGCGTACGTTTGAATCCAATAACAAACACAGAAACGAATTGATGAATCTATGCCAAAAGTTGATATAACTGAAGAAACAGTGACGCAAGCAATCAGCAACCTACCAAATAACTTGTTTTCAGGCCCGGATGGAATTCCGAACTTATTCATAAAAAATTGTGTAGATTCATTAGTGAAACCTATCACACTAATTCTCAGTGAATCCATGAAAACGGCGCAAGTACCACAATGTTGGAAAACATCGTTTGTAAGGCCAATATTCAAAAGTGGATCAAGAAATGATATTAGTAATTACAGAGGAGTGGCACTCCAATGCGTAACAGCAAAAATATTGGATTCAATATTAACAGGTCATTTGAATTTTCACATTAAGAACATCATTAATGATAGTCAGCACGGTTTCATAAAAGGAAGATCTACAATTACGAATCTAGTTGAATTTGCATCGTCCACATTGAACAACTTGTCGACAAATACACAAACTGATGCAATCTATATTGATCTAGCAAAGGCTTTTGATTCCGTAAATACTGATCTACTGATCCACAAACTCAATATCATGAGTCTGAACCACGAGATTCTAAGATGGATTAAATCCTATCTAAATGGCAGAAAGCAAATAGTAAAAATCGATAATAAGTAATCCCAATTGATGTTACCTCTGGTACAGGTCAGGGCTGAACTGATTTATTCTGTTTAGTGATAGTTTGCCTGGATAACTCAGTCCAAAACCATTTATATTTACTATGTATATCAATTTGTACCAAGTGAGTAACGGCTGAAAAGGAAAAATTGGCAACAAGAAATTCGTACACGTGGAAATTGTGATATGGAATAAGCGTACTGCTGGATTTACTGCAAAATATGCCTACTTGTACAATGTTTACTTAAATCTATGGCTATTATCGTGACTTTATTATGCTTTTATTCATAAAAGGAAGATCAACAATTACGAATCTAGTTGAATTTGCATCGTCCACATTGAACAACTTGTCGACAAATACACAAACTGATGCAATCTATATTGATCTAGCAAAGGCTTTTGATTCCGTAAATACTGATCTACTGATCCACAAACTCAATGTCATGGGTCTGAACCACGAGATTCTAAGATGGATTAAATCCTATCTAAATGGCAGAAAGCAAATAGTAAAAATCGATTATACGAAGTCAATCCCAATTGACGTTACCTCTGGTACAGGTCAGGGCTATCCAGTTGGAGCCACACTATTTTTATTATTTATCATAGAATTACCATATTATGTTGAAGATTCTACATTACTTTCATTTGCAGATGATGCTAGACTGTCCAAACATATTGAGTCTGAGAACGATTGCTTGAAATTGCAAAATGACTTGGAAAACATTTCTGTCTTTTTCAGTCGTAATGATCTTAGATTGAATGTTAAGAAGACCAAATTGATGAGGTTTCACCGAATGGGTACAATGATTGATCATAACTATATCATTGGAGACGAAATCATCCAGAGAGTCAACGAAATCAAAGACTTAGGAGTTATTCTTGATAGTCAACTCAATTTCAAATCACACATTGAATACATCATAGCAAAAGCCAAATCAAGACTAGCTTGGATCAAAAGATTTGGTCGTGATTTCAAGGATCCGTGGACCATTCGATTGCTCTTTTACACATATGTATTACCAATACTTGAATATGGTTCACAAGTTTGGAACCCCTACATGAAGGGTCAGACCAGAAGAATCGAATCAATCCAGAAACAATTCTTACTTTATGCCCTTCGAAAATTAAAATGGCCAAATAGGTTCCACCTGCCAAAGTATGAAGATAGGCTGATGCTGCTTCAATTGATAACTTTGGAAGAACGTAGAATGGTGGCCCAAGTGATTTTTATTCACAAATTGATCATTGGTGAAATATCATCTAGTCATTTACTGGAATATATCGTATTTCGTTTACCTCATTACCAAACTCGCAGTAGTAATCTATTAACAGTACCATTGGAAAAGTGTAATTATAGAAAATATCAGCCAATGAATTTTATGCTTGATACATTTAATGAATTTTCTGATAAAAAGATTCCCAATTGTGATATATATTTAGTTGATTTCAATGTGAGCACAGATACCATATAAAGGGATTAATTGAATATTTTAAAACTTCAAGATAATAAATGTAATAATCAATTTTGAAATCAGTTAATCGCAGCGTTTTGCACCGTAACCGTTAGGGTTGGCAAATAGGTTAACTGATCGGTGCTATAAAACATTGGTTATAAATAGATTTGTACAAATTTTATACACATTTTTGTAAATTTATAATAAACCACCTCTGGCGAAGAAACGCTGTTTGGTGCAGACCATTAACATTAACATTAATCTATCGTGACTGTGGTCGCTTATTAGACTAGGTACTTATACACGAATACCTTTTACGATGGGTTCTTCAACGGTCTATCACCTGATGATGTAGTCAAAATTCAGTAGCTCACGGACGTGTCCGGCCAATCGTGAATGTTGGGTTGGTATTTGGTGATACGATGACTCGTAGCAGTCCCCTGACGAGGGTATTCTATTGCCTTGTCTGTACTTTGTTCAGTCACCTCGGTATGATGCTGCTTAGGCTGGTCGCGTCTTATGAATGGTACCGTTGCAATGTAGATTGGTAGCCAAGTGGATATTTATTCGATGTTATCGCGATGATTATGCAGCCAATATGTGTATGTAAACTGGATGCAGATATACTGCAAATATATCTCCCATATATATATCTGGATATATATATATATGTAATAGTAGTAATAGTAGTAGCCTAATGCCGTTATTCGACGATCTCTATGAATCGGCTTGTATTTCTATTGGAAAATATACCACTTATTTAGTCACGAGTCACTTTATCTGATAATTCACTGATATTTAGCAAACGACGGATACTTACAATAATTTTTCTAATGATTTAGCAAATAATCTACCTCTCATAAGTGGGAATCTCTGTATGTAACGGCTTGAAATGCGTCCGATCACCTGTATGGACGATATGAGAAAGAGGACGCTCTTGATGCTACGTGGCATCACATAGATTTACAACAACAACGCCTGGTGGCGAAATCGCGCATCAATTCTCAGAAAAACCGTGACCGTACGTAATTCACGCTTATCGTGCTTTACCCTATGACATTGTTGTAATAGATTAGCCTAGTTCATAGCGTTGTTATGCATAATTCCATGAATTATTTACAGACTTTTATTGATTTGTTGGCTTCAAAAACAGTTACTTTTCCATTTCTCAATTTCAAGTGTAATTTATTCTCGCTTTATCTATGTGTTTGGACAAACGGTATTCGCTACAAATGTACATACGAGTAGCTTCTGTGAAAGCTCATGACTTTTGGTGGATTGCCTATAGACAGGCGGTTATTTCAGTACGAAATATAATATTTTCATAGATGTGAAAAATTATCATTTCAACACCCCCTCCTTAAGAAAGGAGTGGATCCTAGACACGAACCAGTTACTTTGGTAGCGGAAATTTGTGAAAATTATCGCAACCTGTCATAGCAACTCCACAGTTCTGGCGTCTTTTTTGGGAAATGTGACATAATCGGTTTAAGATGATCTTTCTCGGGACGTTTAGTCATATATGAATGCTGATCATCGGTCTTAGTATCCTGATATAATCAGGGCGACTTCTTAGTCGTCTTATACTGATGAAATTTTGACATTAAATTTTGAATTGACCTGATTCTATTCGAAAAAAATCGTTTAGTTAATATTCATTCTATATCGTTCGAGTTCATTGCATGAACCTGGTTGACTGTGAAACGAAAACAAGGATTTCTTGCCAAAACAAAAATGTTGGGTCAATGTCAGTCTTCCACACTCTGAAGGTTTCGTTGATAAGCTGCTACTCAACTGCAGTAGAGTCGACTATTACGATTGGACCGCAATTTTTTTTTTTTTTTGTGTGTCTAGGCATTGACTTATGGTTAATTACGATTCATTTCTTGGACAGTGCGAAACTCGACTTGGTTGAATTGGGAAAACGCACGGTATTGTTTCAAAAATGATAAAAAATAATACAGAAATAATAATGAAAATTATGATACCAAACGATTTTCAATGTAAAAGACACATTGAAATGGTGAAATAATAAAAAAAATAGCTGTATGCACACTAGGGTGCATCGATTTTTAAAATAAAGGTGTATCAAAATCGGCGTAGGGGCGCTCTATACTACACTTCAATACGAACATTTTTTGTACTGGGTGAAGTCTGTAAGTTAATTCCTCTCGCGGCGCTGTCAATTTGAAATTTGGCTGTTTTAGGGCTGATTTTCATCAAGCCGAGAAATATATCCCATGAAACCCA